>PVLD010000965.1:0-231420 GCA_004027595.1 Dinomys branickii | reverse complement strand
GGGACTTTCCCACGTCTCGCCCCGGCAGCCTGGTCCGCCCTACCACATCTCCCCCGGCATCTCAGAGAAATACGCCCAGTTTAAACTTCCCAGCCGAGGTTCCGGCATTCACGCTCACCAAGTCTGTCTCGAGCTGGTGGTGTTTATTAAGGAGGTTCGCTCCCTTGCTGCTCACCCAGTCGCCATCTTCCCCGGATCTGTCAGGACATTTTTCTGGGTGTCTTCTAGCCTGAAAATAAACATGTGGACTTGATAAAATTGTGTGAGTGTGTGTGTGTGTGTGTGTGTGTGTGTGTGTGTGTGAGATCTACTGTGCTTTAGGAACTACATTATATTTAAGGAATACAAAGAAGAATAAAGCCAAAATCTTATGTATAAGTGGATTCTGAATTAGATAGTAACATACATATAGGTGTCACAAGGTATTTTCACCTGTTGAATTGAAAGCACTTATTATAGGTGTATAAAAATGAAATAAAAATTAACTTGTGGAGCTCGATATTATTTAATAATATGCTATACTGTCAAAAAGACTATTTTAAGGACTCAGACTGTGTTTATTTATTGTTCAGCCTTTCATGGATAGCACACCACTTGATATATGGTGTCATGTTTTAAATGAATTTTGAATGAACTTCAGGCCATGGTGAATGAAGAAAATGCATCAATGCATTAAAAATTAATTGATGTTATATTCTCTCTATGGGCATTTTGGAATGGAAAAATAATTCAGAAACGTCCTATAGAAGCGATTAGGTACCGTTCAAGAAAGGACTGCATAAGCAATTCTGGAAAGTTGTACAAAGTTTCAACACTTTTTCAGTCATTCTATAAGTAGAAATGGAGAAGTATATGTTTAGGTCATTATGTTGGATGATTTTTTGTGTTAAGGAGTCTGGACTTTATTGTATGGTTAGATTTGTAAACTATTACTATAAAACTTATCTGTTAACACCTTCTATAGACAATTACACTCCATGTAAGATATCTTTAAGGCTCTCTCCCAAACAAAACTAGGAAGAATTGGTACATACCTGGAAAAATAAATACTTGGGCAGTTATTCACCTTTTCCCTTGGGTTGTAGCCTTAAGTTTCTGTTCCTGCGTTGCTATAACAAGAAGAGGTGGATATAGTGTTCTACAGCAATTTGTTTTCATTGTTTTTGTACTAAAGTCTTCCCTAGGCAGAGCAACCAAGATATTTATTTAATTTTTTAATGATTCCTTTGGATGATTTACCCATAGATCTCTACAGCATGAAAATTCTCTAACAGCCCTTTCAAAACTGAGTATCTAGGACATGGGTTAAATTTACATTGCATTGATTACTACATTACTGTTATATTGATTGATGCAGGTTACAAGAAACCACTCTTTAAATCATCACAATCCCTGTACACTGACTCATGAATGTGAAAACATTCAGTCCCAAGTCACTGCCCTTATAAATTCTTGTCCTACTGAAGACAAGTTTCTTGTCCTAGTTGATACTTCTACCCTTGTTGACTGATACATCTAGTGAAATATATATTTTTCACTCTGATACTGGAATTGAATTTATTTCTACAAACTCAGTTTTCTACATTGTGGGTATTTTACAGCCTCTAACACAAGGAATGTATGCTTAGGAAAGTATGAAGTAAATTGAGATGTGTTCTCTTGACCTGACTTTAAATTCAGTGTGGAGGGCATTTGTGTTTATTTCCTTCATGTAGGACCATAAGTAGCTAAGAGACATAATCCTGTTTAATATTTTAAGATTCTTCTCTATTTTCTGCCATTCCATTTGTATTTTCCCAGAGCAGTTAGCATGAGTTCTACAAGAAGTTGAAATTTCACCTGGGACTAGGCCTGGAAATTATCTTTGGCTTCTTTTTTAAACATCTGAATAACTTTTTAACATTTTAGCTCATTAGTACACGTGTGTGCTATAGTGTAAGTAGGCCGCTTAGTTATATTTAAACATGAAAAGTTTAAAATTCCCTGCTCCTTTAAAAGAGTAAAAAGTTGTACCCCACTCTCCAATTCATTTAAATTTCACTATAGAAGTGATCTTAAGAGTGTTGCCTGAATACAATGCAAAGAACAGAAAAAGGGCTGCTGTGGTTGCTTGTAGCTTGCTGCCTTGATGCCTTCTGCCTGCTAGGAACTGTTTCTCTTCTGGGATGCCCCTCTGCCATGCCATTGTGCCTTAAAGTCATGCAAGTATGAACTGAAACTCTTGAAATCATGATTCAAGTGAACCTTTTCTCCTTTAACTTTGAGTATTGGGTATGTAGGGTCAGCAACAAGAAAAGTAACTAAGACAGAATTGTATTGTGAAAAATTAGCAAGATGTAATTCATTCCCTATGGATAAGTGCTTATAAATTCTTACATCATGATTAAGCTGAAAAAAATGAATAGAACTTTAAAAGAAAATGCTAACAGAGAAAGCTCTTCACAAACAAAATTAACAAACAAACAAAACTGATATCTTAAGTAATATTGCCCTCTCTGAAATAAAAACAAAACTAGGTAGATAGTTTTGCATCTTCCTGAAAGGAGTTATAGCAAAGGGCAGACATTATAAAGAGATCTTTTGTCAGGTTTAATCTTTGAGTAGTTGAAATTTACTAGCTTTATTCACGTTATTCTTTCTTTAGTCTACTTATATTCATTTAAAATCCAAGGGCTATATGTTCTGCAAGATGATAATTGTATTTTACAACTGTATTTTTCTTCTCTGTAGTTTTTTCTAATAAAATTGTCATCTTATAAATATTATACAGTTACCTATAAATACCGTGTACAGTGTACAAAGAGCTCCACTAGAGGAAAGTACAGTACCTTGGAGAAAAAGGAGGGAGGGATGAGGCAGGACCAGAATGTGATCCATTTTGTTCAATAAATAAGACTGTTATTTTTACAAAACTGTTCACCTTAGGAACCTTTTCCTTGATGTTTTGCATTTCAGTCACACCAGGTTCCTAATCTTTAGTTAGCTAAATCAATTGCTGCCTCTTAGAAGTGATGCTGACTTCCATTTTTTTGTTTCAAAACTTTGTCTTCATTCAACACTGATACTTTAATTATTTTGACCATATAATGAAACAACTTTTAACTATCAATGAACATTTTGTATCTCATCTACTTGAAATGCCAACTTTCTTTAGTAGAAAATAATAATGCTATGCTATTCAGCTCATGCAATATGATTTTTCTTCTTAAACCATCTTTTATATTAAAGACAATTCCTGAGAATTGTTGCAATTACATAGTAATAATTGCATTTTCATCCTTAAGACAGAGAAGTGATCTTAAGGTTATTTAGATAGAAATCATTTAGATAGAAAGTGATGTGTTCTATCTTGTTTCCAGGCAGTTTTTCTCATTACTATGAGACATTTTCTCTACAGTTAAGCGAGTTCTCATAGTAGGAAGCTATGTATAAAATTAATATAGACAGTAGTCTATTACTAAAGGATACAATTAGTAATTCATGTGCAAGTTATACTTTCTTTGAAATGTGTATTACTTTTTTATTTATTTCCACTTTTTCAGTTTATATTCCTTTGCTAGTTTTGGTCTAAATGATAGGGGTAATCCTTTGTATGACACATATGAATATAACCCATTTGATCTGTTAAAGCAAACTGTTATTAAAGGGGTGATATAAATCAGGTGAAGAGATCTCATTGGTTGTGTAATTTTTAGTTCAAATTCCAGCCCATGACTGGACAACATATTTTAAAGAATATTCAGTCTTTTTTGCTCAAAGTTATGAAGTTCATCTAAAGAATTACCTAAAATTCACTTCATTTTACTTCTGACGGAAAAGAATAGGGAAAGTAAGAATTTGGAGAAAGTGCTGACTTAAAAATGAAGAAAACACAGTACTGATTGTAATTTTGCTACTAAGTACCACAAATTGGAAGGTGCCTGCTTAAATTTTATTTTCATTTTGTTTATTGACTGATTAAAAGATATGCATTAGATAAATTTTAGGATCTGATCACAAACAGGATCTATATGCTTTGTTGCATGGAATTTTATTACAACTCAGAAGCTCCCAAATTGTTACACCTGCCACAGTCATAAATACACATAGTTACACAGTAAATAGGATGTTGAGTCCTAACATAAATGTCACTTTACCATATGCAGATGGCTTTCTGATTCCAAAATATATTGCTATGTGATAATATTCATGGTAAAAATTGCTTAAATATTACCACACAGTAATACATTTGGGCAATAATCTTACATCTAGCAGTAAATACAAACATGCATGAGAAATCTATCATGTATCATTTAAAGGGAAAATATATTAAACTATTAATATTTTCAAAGAAACCGTAGAGATTTATTGAAAGGCTGTCAATATTCACTGGTTTCTGGAATGTTAGGGGACATTCTGGGTGACATAAACAAAAAGTATTTTAGATTTTAAAGAGAACATCAAAATAAAATTTTACCTTAATTTTACTAACCAGTGTCTTTGTTCTAGTTTTGTTCATTTTAATGGGAAATCTTATAATCCATTAAATCATCCATATCTGTTCACATATTTGATGTTTTGGTTTAACATAAAGTTTGGAAGACTAGAAATACTTTTGTAAACACATAGACAGTAATTATTTCTCCCTTATCACCATGAAACTTTATTGTCATGCAGTGTTATATTTTAAATACTCCCTATTTGCATGACAGACCATAATGTCTTCCAGCACATTTAATCTGTGGCATATAACAGCATCTCTGTTCCTCAAAGCCTCTTCTTCACTTAGTCTCTGTTTTGACTACTGTTAAAAGGAGACTAAACAAAATTAATTGGCACTATAATCCTGCAATAAGGAAATTGTAGGCAGTATATTTCTATGCTACTGAAATCATCTCATTATTCAGAGGAATTCATGTTTAACATCTCAGATATATTCTTCCTTCTATTAAGGAGAAAGTTATAATCAAACCAGTGCTTCTCAAATTTTAGTCTGCATAGAAGTCTCCCAGGGATAGTGGTAGGAAGCAGAACTTGATATAATCAGTCTAAGGCAGGAAGCCCAAGATTCGGCATTTCTCACAATCCCAGGTGCCAATACCTTGGCTACTGGTCCTTTGACTTTGCTATAACCAGCAGCACTTCTATGTATTACCTATAATTAAGTAGTAAAAGCTGAGAACAATATGAATATGTGCACACATGCACAAACTGCACACACACACACACACACTTTATATGACCACTACTATGAATATTTTCTACCCTTTAGTCTTAAAATCAGTTGTAACAATCAGTGAACTTATTAAACACCAACAGAAACAATACCTTACCAATGAAAGTCTGCCAGGTAATTTTACATGGTCTAGAAAGATATAAATTTGAACTCTCACAGAAAACATTCTTACTTATAGAACATTGGAGACCAATGATTGCATTTGAACTTTGACTTTTTCATCCGGATCAAGAATTTATATTAGTTCTATTGTCAAGGCAGCAACTGAGTATAGACATTCCTTGATGCAGTCTTCCTCTTCCTTTTCCTGCTGTTTATCAAAATCAGGAAGTCAGAGGATCATCAGAGAAGACAGCTGGAAAGCACTTCTGTTCATTGAAGCAGCACAGAACGTTCTCCATACAGTAGGCACCTTCATCCCCAGAGGGCGTTCTAAGATGCCCGGTAGATGGCTGAAAATAACCACACTATAGAACCCTGCATTCTTTTCTGTAAATACACACCTGTGCAGAGTTTATTTTAGAAATTAGACCCAGTAAGAGATTAACAGCTAATGCTAAAATAGAAAAAATTAAAACAAGCTAGTGCGGTTCTGATCTCTTCCTCTCTTAAACTACTATATTTTATTCACTGCTACTGTTGTGATGTGAGATGATAGAGTATCAACGCTGTGGGATGAAGTGTGTCCCACAGGGATTATAATTTCAGAATGTGAGACATTTTACTTAAAAGAAACACACAATGCCTACTCTTTGGCACATCTGAATTGCCAGCACCACTACTGTTTTTGAGTGAAAGATCAGTTAATTGAACACAAGTACTTCATACGGCAACAGTTAGTCTGATAGTGAAGATAGCTCTGCAGTGTGCAATGGTCGGGCAGCAGGTACAGCTTGGTTATTCTGGACAAAAAGATGATTTTTTGTCCCAGTCAGCACTAGGTGGGATTGCCCAAGGTTTCATCAAATTAATCAGAACGGCACAAATTTTTAAGTTGCTTATTTTTGCAATTTGCCACTTAATATTTTGAGATCGAAACTGTCCACAGTAACTGAGAGTAGAGAGAGAGACGCTGCAGTAAGAGTAGACTACTGTACAGAGCTGTGTTCTCAGAACAAGGCAAGAATGACATTGTGTTGTTCATTTTTCTTGGCCAGTGGTAATTCCTATCTCTGAGTCCCTTCCTGTAATACCGATGGGCAGAGTACTACAATTGAAAAAGGGGTAGGCTAAAGGAGTTGACAAAATATTGTCCTTTAGAATCAGGCGATTGTCAAATATTTATTTGAAGATACCTATTTGGACATGCTTGCTTGCAGACACCTATTTGTAGCTACCTGTTTGACTATAATCTTTCTTTACTATTGGTTTTAGAGACAATTAGAATTCTACAATAGCTTTTAGTTTTATCCTGGTGAACTCATAGTACTAACTAGGGATGTGAAGTGGAAGAAATGTATGTTGGCGAAACTATCACTTATTAGAAAAAAGTTTTCATAATAATTGCAAAATTGTAAAGACGTGAAACAATAAACTTTTCTCTCACACATCTGTGATGTGGCCTTGACTGACATTACCTGGTGCTATGCGTGGTTTTGTGGGCAATTGCGGATTAGTCAGGTCCGTATCCCTGTTGACCTTGGTTTCTCACTCACCGGTCTGTGACCTTACTGGAAGCTTAGGAGAGCTCAGATCCATTTTCATCTCATCCTCCAGCAGGCCAGTTTGGAGATATTTTCATAGCCTGGAACAGGATCACGTGCCAATGCTTAAACCCATTTCAGCTTTCTGCTTTGTTTACTACCACTTCACTGGCCAGAGGAGTTGGTCTGGGAATCAAACCAAGAGTCAGAGGGAGCTGGCTCCACAAATTAGGGTTAAGAAACGACAGTCACGACTACAAGTAATTTTTAGTTGCACACATTTTCAGAGATGGTGAGGGGTAGAGGAAATTGATATTAGTGTTCAGAGAGTAAATTTCCGGAATAATTTTTGATTTATTCAAACTAACCAACAGATTAACACTTCTAGCTATTTTACTATATTAACCAACTTTGTTAGGCCAAATGGTTTTCTTTTCTAGTCAGATAAAGAGAGGGAGGGGAACATCAATTCCAGAAAATAATTTTGTCTTCTTGACAAATCATCATTTTGAAATGTCATGTTTAGAAACAAAATTCTGATGTACTATAGCTTTTGTCACTTCTTCCTAAGGGCTAATGTTACTAAAGTCATGCAGGATCTCCGCCATCTCTCTGCGAATCGTGAGTTATAGTCATATATTTGGCTACATTTTATCATGTGTTTCACTTAATATTCTTATAATTATTCTCCTGGCATTCTGACTTGACTTTACAAGGAAACCAAAGTGAAAAGTGTTGGGTAGAGGATCAACTTCTAACCTTTTTGACATTGTTAAGGATTAATGAGAAAACAAAGCTAACTTGGTTACAATTAGCAAAGTACATGTCTTTTTAGAAAGAATTTTCACAAGCTCAGTTTCCAAAAATGATTCTGATAGTTTCCACAGTGAGTAACACGGTTGGTGTGAAGGAGAAGTATTCATTCACACACAAATACCAACTATGAGTGTGTTTCTAATGTAACTAGAAGGAAATATATTTGCTTCTTCACTTCTGAGGCAAGCTCACATTCTACCATGACTAATTATTTTTTCAACAATATCTATTATATTCTTTTATGATCTGCCAGTACATTTTTTGAAACCCAGCTAGAACAGCAGCCAACAAAGTGGAGACTAAAATGAGGCCAAATGTCTCTTCAGAACCAAGATGTTACTTCAAAAGATATTCGGAACAAAGCTCTAAGAGCGACTCCAATAATCTTTCACTTGTAAGCAGACCTTGCTAATGTGGAATTGGTTTCTTATCTTGTCAGCCCCCAGTGAACCATTACTGTGCAAATTCGCTGATGGAGGACAAAAGAAGCGGCAAAATCAAAGCAAATATACCCAGAACGGGAGGCCTTGGCCCAGAGAAGGAGAGGTGAGTCCTGACTGAAAACTTTTGCTTAGAGATTTGGCAGCAGACACCTTTCAGAAATATGGCAAAGCAGACATCTAGGGCCATGAGAAAATTAGGTCCCATAGAAAATGGAATGACTTCAAAGGGTCAAGTAACTGCGCCTGGGTGAAAGTGTCTGGAGCCAAAGTACATGAGGAGGAATACAGGACTTAAAAGCTAACCTCATCCACACTACAGTAAGTCTTCTGCCTTGAACCACACTTGAGCCTGAAAGGAATTCATTAAGAATCCACTAAGAATTGATCTGTAGTGATCTCATAATTATAAAATGTGAATTTGATTACTAAAGTAAATGTTTTTAATGAAATTAATACTGAAAGTTGAATTCTTGTGTTCTGAAAGACGAATGTTGAGGTTGATTTCCTCTAGCCATGGTGGTCTCCTTGCACATGTACTTGTGTTTATTCGCATGGCCGTATATTCATTGACATGTTGATGTATCACACACATATAAATATATCAACTCAAAATATCACGTTTTCTGGTAGCCAAGAAAGAAGAGGAAAAGTTGATGTAGACAGGATTCAGCCATTCACAATAAGGAAAAGGAAATGGACAAGCGTTTAACAGTTAAAGTGCATTTATTCTCCTAATACAAATTGGCACAAATGAAAGGTTATGAATCCTACATCGTTTGGGGATGCATTCCTTTTAACTACATAGAAAGAAAGAAAGAAAGAAAGAAAGAAAGAAAGAAAGAAAGAAAGAAAGAAAGAAAGAAAGAAAGAAAGGAAGAAAGGAAGGAAGAAAGAAAGAAAGGAAGGAAGGAAGGAAGGAAGGAAGGAAGGAAGGAAGGAAGGAAGGAAGGAAGAGGGTCTGGGAGCCTGGGAGCTGTTTTCGTTCTTTGTGAAATGAATGGAGTGGTTTGAATGGCTTGAGTAAATGCCATCTTGTGCCAAGGCTGTTATTTCAGTAGAGCACTCTATGTAGTATGTCTATTCAAAGCACCTACTTTATCCATCTGTCATGTAAGGGGCATTGCACTTTCAACACTGAGAAAGCAGTTTAAAAAAAAAAAGGAAAGAAGGCTGGTATTTTTCTCTGTAAAAGCTTTAGCCATTTTTCATTTTCTGAGATTGTCTCTTTTGAGCATTTCCATGCAGGTCTCAAAACTCTTCTTAAAAAGTGTATAGTTATGGTCAAGTACTATATAATGTTTAGCTTACTGGATTAAAACATGAAAAACAGAATTATCACTGAGCACTGGAAGCTAATAAAAAAGGCAAGTTTCCATGTTCTTAACTTCAGAAAAACAGTTTATTTTGTGTTTTAAGGAGGTGAGGGGTTGATCCATGTGTCTTTAGCATGGACTTCAGTGTAGAGACAGGAAGCCTCACTGCCCCCCGGAAGAGTGATTCCTGATGCTTCTCATCCCATCCACTCCACACAAAAAGTTCAGAGTGTAGAAGACAGTTTGACTTTCGCAGTGTGGTTGGGTAAAAGCCCTGCAGATGGTAACCCACACACCCCTAGACTAATTAAGTGACTTAGGGGCTGAAACTTTAGTCCCTGTCTCCTGAAGACCCTGTAATATCACCTTTACACTATGGAAGGTAGGTACACAAAAATACTTCACCAGAGATGACATTTCTTGGAAATCAAATCAATGAACATAAAAAATTCAGAGCTGGCCCTCTGTTACTCTAAATAAAACTAGGGCCTTTGGCTCAGTGCATGACAAATACCATGTGTACCACATCATGGAGTTAAGTTTATGACCCAGAGTACCTTATCATTTAGTTGTAGGTTTTAAAAGTATATTCCTAATCTTTGCTGTGAAATTTGATGATTTTACTGTTGAACTTTAAAATTCATGGGTGACAGTAAATTTATCTACAACCAATGAAAGATATTCCAAATATAAAGATACAGTACATTGAGAGGAAAATAAAAAAGAAAAAGAAAATTAAACTGTGTGCACTGAAATACACTGATCAAATATTTTGGTTCGGTGGCACATACATTAATTTATATATCTTGCTTATGGTCTCAGGAGTAGATACAGCAAGAATATGGGATCACTTTGCCCATCATTCTATAAGTTTTCTCTCTACCCCTGTTACATTATTTTTTACTAGAGTAACTTAAAGTACATGAGCATGGTTGTTGAAGTGTTTCATAATACAGAGAATCCTATAAGCAATGTTTAAGTACCTTCTATAAAGTTGTAAATTCTAATTACATGTGCTATTGATTCTACAACACATATCTTGGATACTCTTGCTTTTCCATATTTTAAAACTTTTGAAATTGGCTCTCCACTTCTGATCAGTGGCATCTAACAAGACAGTTTGCATTTGCTCCTGTTAGTCACCTGGGGGCACTACCTGCATTCTCTGCTTAGGGTCTGTGGCCACCTGACTGCAAGAATAAAAACATTGACTGATTGCCTTATGCTCAAGGGAGAATATTCTTCCTTCCATACTTTAGAGATGTACTTCCCCTTAAGTCCATTTCTGAAGTGAGATTCCTAACCTTGTAAGGATATCCTTATCCAAAAGGATATTATTTTTTCCTTGTTTATTTTTTTGTAAATAAAACAATGGTATATTTTCCAATCATTGTTATCTCACATACAATTAAAAACTTAGATTATGGTGGTTCTGACTTTGAGATAACAGCCAAAGGGTGTTTGCTTTTCCTCTCTTTTGAAAATCAAGTAAAAATTGCTAATATGAAGAGGATTTCTGATAACTGATTAAGAAAAAAACCACAGCAGACTGCAAGCATTTTAGAAGTATTATAAACATGAAAACTGAAAAGCCAATTAAAATTTTAATTTATTACATACATTTGTCTTCTTTTGGGTGGAATTTTGATAGTGTTGTTAGCTCAGTTTGGTGAATTGCATTTCTTTATAAAAAACTAACACTGAATATTTTGCACACATAAATTGCTTTAATTAGCAAGATTTTGAAATAGAAATAAATTCTAGTACAATGTTTTGCAGAAGTAAAAAACGTAGGGATAATTGACAGTTCTTAACTAATATTTCAAGGAACAACTATAACTCTGAGTGGAATGAGCAAGAGGTGCACGGGAAGCCCCTTCTGCTGGTGCTACACAGCGCGTCCTGCGCCGTCTGGGAAAGCAGCTGTCTAAACCTCCCTGGACTCCAGATCCACTTACAGTCTAGGAAATATTTTGTTATTTATAAAACTGAAGCCATTATAATATAAAAGATACATTTTGATGAAAAATTACTATTTTTAGAGCAAAGCATTATTTTGAAAAAAACGTGGCACTATTTTATACTCTTGCAAAGTAATGAGTGGTTCAGTAAAGGTGACCAGATTTTCACATCTACTTAAAATTCAGTGTGTTGCTATGTGCCATTTTGTTTTAAACATATGAAGAAAATATAACTTTGCTTTGATATGTCATCAAAAATGGGAGGACTTTCTGTCTCTTCAGACTCCTCAGCTGTTGATAGGCCGCACTTTAAGAGGCGCTGTGCCAGAGAAGCCTGTGCCGAGGACAGAGCTAGCATACTCAAGATTCGTATTCTCAAAGAGCCATGGAGCCTATGAAATATTAAAATCTGTCTGTATCGTTTAGTGAAGAGCCATTGCCACCATTACTTTCCCTTCTTCTTCTACCTTGGTGCCTCCTCCATCACCTACCACGAAGTAGAGAAGTAGGGTGTTGGCTGGGGCAGCGGGTGGTCCCCAGAACTCTGTTGTAGCATTTATACTCTTACAGGCAGCACTTATAATATATAAGTATTGTGATATTATTAATGTCACCGTTAGCTCTAACATTGCTTACTTGAACATTTTGTGACTTTCATGATCCCTGGGACATTGCACTCCCCAGATATTTTATTATATATGAGGCCGTATGCTTAGCTCTTATTTTAGGTAAGATGCTGCTCGAAGTGACCTTGACTGTGATGCTCAGATGACTGGTCAGGAGCCAGGAATGCTTTAAACTGTTTCAAAAATGTATTAGGAACATGAAAAGAAACTCTTCATGCTTCCTCCTGTGTTCCCAAAGAAAACATTTGCAGCGCTACCAAAGAACCACCAAATTGGACTTTACCCCAAAGAATAAGAAAGGCTGATCAAAAAGTTCATAGCGACAAGATTTCTCTTCCCTGACGACTAGCTCAGAATCTGATTTATTGAAACTCAGTGCCTCAGTAGAGATAATTGCAGGCTGAAATACACATTTGTTCATTTATTCAGTCCTTCAACTACTATCAACACCACAGCCACAAAACATAAAGACTCCTGCTAACTTGTGGTTTGTGTAATTTTAAAACCTTCATTTGATTATATCAGAAAGATGATTAGATCAAATCAAAGGATTGGTAAGTTTCTATGATAAGAGTCACTCAAATTTTGAAATTATTTTTCTCTTTGTTGTGACTGATCTGTGGGTTCCTTATTTTTTAAAAAATATAAGTACATCCTGTTTTAAATTATAGAATATGAGTCTGCCTCACCAAATTTTTATGTTGAACTTTTATTCTTAAATAATAGAAATATGAAAGGTCATCAAATGGGGATATAGTTCAGCAGGACAGCGCCTGCCTGGCAAATGCAAGGTCCAGAGTTCAGTTTCCAGTACAAAAAAATTTTTTTAAATAGAAAAAAGAAAAAAGAAAAAGAAAAGCAAAATCAAAATTCCCTGGTTCAAAACTCTTATCTTGCTTTCATAAGATTTTCTTAAATCTTGTACTAACTGAGCCAATAAATACAACAACAATTGTTTTGGGAATTATATATTTCAAAGAAATATTGTTTTGGCCATGGGCAGAGATAGATGTGACAATTGAACAAGAAGCAACAGAGTCCTCAGATATTTGGTGACAAATGCCACAGTTTATTATAACACAAAGTGTAATAAAATGCCATTTCTTGTCTTTATTTACGGTTCTCTGCCAGAGTCAATTTAAAAGCAATAAACAATAGCAAACATGTTCTCTGTATTTGAGGCTCTGAAGATCACTTCCCTCACTAAGGAAACATTTAACAAGATTATCTTCACAATTTAGATATGAAAATGAACTAATGATATTAATGTGATATTGTTAACAACCAGTAGTCAGATTTCTAGGAATAGCGCACAGGTTTATATGAAAGAAAAAATCAAACAAGATTTTGGGGATGCAGCCTAAGAACATTGAACTTTGGAATTCCTCAATTATTCACAGTTTAAAAGCAGTTTTTAGGTATAGAATGATGTTGCAGCATTTTCTGGAGACATTTTATTGAAATGTATTTTTTTGTCCAAGATATAGACCTCTTGGTGCAGAGTACAATGTTTTCACTGCACAATACCAAGGGTACCTTGCTATGGCTCTGTCTGGACATCTTAGTTTGAAAATCTTTAGGGATTTGATATACTAACATAGGGTACTTTGATTTTCTTAAAATAGAAGGTCCTATTAATGTACTCACAAAATCTACTGTGTATTAGCTGAAAGTGAAGGGTTATAGTAGATAATTTGGGCTACAGCCTCTGACCCAGGTAAATTATTGTCTATTTTCAGATTTGCAGTCAAGTTGCTTTCAGTGATGGTTGAAACTTTGCCCTACTTTTGTAAGTGTTGTTTATTCAGAGTTATTATTAATAAAATTTCTCTTGACTGCCACTAAATAAATGAAGTCAGTGTGGAAGAAGGCTATTGTGAATCCATAGCCAAATATAAGCAAAGCTGACAAACCTGATTTCAATCACACAACCTCTTGCCTATTGTACCTCAAATTATTAGTGGTCATTGATGATTCTGACTAAATCCATTTATGATTGGGAAAAAGAGGTTTTTGTAGATTTCTAAGTAGGTAGAGAGCAATATAAATAACACAATAGTTATATCCTATATTCTAATTCTAGATGAGCAAACATTATCTTTGAGGGATGTTTTCTAGTTCTTTCTTTTTTAAAATAAAACTGAATGTGCACAAGCTTGATATCTCAATTACTAATTTCAACCCAATCTTTATCATCACCATCATCTATAGCTACCACAAGGCCTTTGTTTGTCCACTGACTAATGCTTCGTGTGCTGTACTGAAGATGCAATGCTGTGTAAGAAATGCCCCGACCTAGGTGCAGGGAGAACAGTAAGAGACCCCTAGTCATGTGCTCACTGACTGCCTTCCTGCTTTCTCAGTATAGGACTACTCTTGGCAGCAATGTTCTTAAGAAAATGATTCTGCTTCAGAGATATTTTTTAAAGACAACACTGTGGGAAAAACAGCTTAAAAACATCTAGGCTGTCAATAAGCCCTATTGGGTGTCCACTGCTGTGGTCTCGGGGGGCTGGAGAGTGTGGAGCTTCTCTAAACACCAGATTGATGCTATGCGGAAGTGAAAATAGCAAAACCTCTTTCTAGACTAAGTGATTAAAAGTAGAGCAGAATATGATTTAGTGCTATAGAAAGTAAATAGCTGCTTCCTATTTCTACAACAATGCAAGAAAATGAAAACAGTTAAAAAATTCTGGTAGCAGCCACGAGAATATTGGTTCATATTTGGCTTGGCATTAAATATTATTAATTAAATGTTAGTTACTAAGTATTAGCTTTTCAGGGTGGCCATCTGAGATAGTATCTTACATTTATTTACAAACTAGACATGCTTTCTAAGATAGGAAAGCTCTGGCTTGAGGTCCCCACTATTTTATCTATCAGAATACCAGCAGCACTGCTCAGGAGTTTTTAATTGGGAAGCCAGCTTTGCTCTGTGTTCTCATGACTAGATTTCTTTAATTCCCTGATTTCCAATTTTATGACAAATCAATTTATTTTTGAAATCAAAATGTTTAATAATACTACATATATTGAAAAGAAAAATTACTGACAATATAATTTTTTGCTGAACTGTTAGGTATCTTACAAAGTACACTTTTAAAGTACAAAGATTAATATATTTTGTCTCTGATGCAGATTGCATGAAGGGATTTATAAGATCACATTCCAAAGCATAAAGCATCATTTAGTGCAGACACTTTAGGTGATGTTCAAGTTTCTAGCCAGTTTCCTCCTGTAAAAGCCAAGAGCTGGCAGAGGCAGGGGGGCTTGAATGGAAAAGATGAAATGCAATGAAAGATGAAAATAAAAGAAAATAATGAATTCTTGCTAGAAATCAAGAAAAAAGTTGAGCTACTGTGGCAAAATGACAGAATGTACACTGAGTGTCTTTAAACAAGAAGATGAGCTACTTACATATTTACTTCTGCGGGGAAAAATGGCAAAATTTGGATACCAAAACTGTATCTGTAACACTGGTGGCACAGAAAGGGCCCCTCTTGTTCCCACACTTGCCACTGTCTTCAAAGCAGCTGTTTTTGACAGAAGAAGCAACCTCATGCCACAACTGACGACGTACTAGGTTTAACAAAGAATTGGGAAATAGGAATTTTCTTGCATACAGTATGTCTCTACCATGCCGGGTATAAAAAGTGAATGCTTTGAGACATTCTGAGGAGGGAACAAGACAAAATAATCCCCTGGCACTCAGCTGAATGTGCCCTGAGTGCTGTGTACAACTCACAAGTACTGGATCAGTTGGCAGTCACAACGCTTCTCAGTAAGCAGAAGGTTAATCTGACAATGAGATCTGGTAATATAACATTTCTATTAGCTTTGAACCCATATTTCCTGCAATATAATTTTATAATAATGATCATTAGAAAATTTATGTTTCAGAGATATGGAATTGAAATAATATCCCCTTGAGCTGCTAGAGGGAAAAATACTTTGAGGAGAAACTTAATCACAAGTTTTATTAAGTGGCATATCTAAAGGATTACTTGGAGAACAGAGTCACACCAGCTAGACTCAGGATATCTTAGAACGTTTTTCTCATGAAGGTAGGGACATTATCCATAGCGTTTATCTCTGTTTCCTTTGTGTGTATCACAGGGTTTGGCAATTAGTTTCTTAATACTTTTCTTTAACAAGACCTTGGAGAAAATTAAGATGTACCTACTACCAGCATTGCCAGGTTCTGAAAATAGTTTTTTAATCATTGAACTGAAAGTGAGTCTTTAGATGTATGATCATGAAAGAGCTTTTGCCCATTGTGCTACATGTCAGTATTCCAGGCTGAGTTGTTCGCAGGCCCACCAGGTGTGATTATGTTACTATAAATCCAGACTCAAGGTGAATGGCTCTTTTAATCTTCAAAGAGATGTTCCCATTGACACAACAACTTGGATTCTCTATAACTCTGTTCTAACTTGGTTAAATGTTCTGTATTAAACCTGATAGGCCCAATGTTTTCTAAACTGTGATCACTAACAATAAAATGTAAATCTTGCTTGTCCCTATAATAGTATAATTTTGACAGAACAGTTGGTGATGAGCTTCAGCGCTCTCTGCTTGTCCTGCACTATCGAAGCAAAGGCAGGGCTACCACACTTACGTTCTCCAGGAGGAGGTGTACTGCAGAGGATCTGAGGCTGGACAGATGCAAGCAATTGTAAGAAGAAAGGCTGAGGCGTGGTGTCTGTGTCCCTTGTCTTCTGTTTCCATCCCATGGATCAAGGCAACTAAATGCAGCACCAACCAGCTGGAGCTCTTGGCATTGTCCTGGAAGAGCCTGTCTGCCACAAGACTCGGCATCTGTCGCATAAAGGTTTCAGTCAGGGATTAAAATTCAAACTAAAACTGGAATGTGGAAGAATTTGGATCAATTAGCCAGATAACTGAAATCATCCTAATTCTACAGGCTTACCCTCTTAGTAATCTTAACATTTTGCATTTTTCACCCTACTTAACTGTATCACAGTGGGACTTAAGTACTACATTATTTTAAATACCTCTAGAAAATGAAAAGAAGCCTGAGACACCATGAAATGCCACCATTTACCATGTGAGTCCCAATTTCACAGGCACTGAGTTATAAAAACATTGTCTTGAGATCTACGAAATTCAGTCCTTTAAATTTTAGTAAAAATAGGTGCACTTATACAAAAGTTATGATGCTCTCTCATCTTTTTATTGGTTATAAGTCAAGGATTAATTTAGCCTTAGTCTTAACAAACTCAGACTCAAAAAATAACAATTGTTTTTCTGCAAAACAACTTTCAGACCTTTAGGTATCTGTATCAAATAATATTGTTGCAACTTTTGTTCAGCTTCCCTTTTAACTACACTTTCTTCCTGGAAAGCCATAGGCTTTCTCAGGCTTCTAATCTTAGTTCTGCTCACATGTTTATAGCCTGCCCTTTTGTGCTGCTACGTTCAGGAGGAATTATCTGACAGGAACGCTTTCTCAAAAGCCAACAAGGAGAACGATAATGATGACAGTGTGTATAAATAGCATCATTATGAAGTGCCTTAATGGGTTGTTCTCAAAAATAAAGAAGTTACATTTCTCTGTTTTCTGGCTACTCCTAAAGTGATAAATCTCCAGAATCTCATTTGCTATATTCCTGAAAACTCTCTTGAAGATGTCAAGATGACTTTAAACAATCTTGATCTCATCCTGATTTGGAACCAGGACTTCCAAGAAGAAGGGCTTCCCGGTTTTCAGCCACCTCTCATTCCTCCTAGGTCCCTGACTGTGATTTGGTTCACGTACATTGGCTTCCCCACTACACTGCAAATATCTCTTAGTAACCTTAACAATCGTTTTCATTAAAATTTCATGTGGTATAGCTAGTTTTCAAAGACAGTTTTACTAATAACATAAAGAATCATAAAAACAATGAAATGGGAAGAGGATATTACAAGCTGGACACAGCTAAGAGTCTAACTGGGAGACACAGTTTGGCAGAGAATATCCTAATCGTGCCCCCACGATTCATAGGGACAGAACAAGGGGCACAGTGGATGCTACCTGTACGGAAGATGGCTTTCTCAGAGACGATTCCAGCTCTTACAAATCTGGAAGCACAGATTTTCAAATTAGCAAAAGATAATAATGGAGAGTTTCTAGCCCAACACTGTAGTTTCATAGGCCCAGAGATAATGCTCTAAGGTGGAGTAAGTGTGTGTCTGAGTTTCATTAAGGATGGGATTTGAGCTGTGTAAGGTTTTGGAGATCTATAGAGAGGTGAGGGCTGGTTGAAGACGAGCTCTCTGAGCCCTGTTTTGTCTCCAGGTAACAGGATATCACTGAAAGGAATTCCATGACGTGGTCAAGCTTGGCTGACTACTGGGTGGGAAAAGGTTTTAGAATGAAGACAGGAGAGCATATATACTGGAAGGTATAAACAAGAAGCAAGCACGAAATGGCCACAGAGAAGAAAGCAATAACCACACACTGAACTTACTGACTTAACTTGGGAAGAAATAGCTAGAACTTATGATGGAAACTTGAGTTTGGGCAGATTTGGGAGTTGCCGGAATAGAAATAATAGACAGGTGGGAAAGTGGGTGTCAGCACAGTATGAGTGGGAGGAGGGAGAAGAGCCGACCCTGAAGGCTGAAGTCATAAAGGTGAGTGGAGCAAGTGTCACCAAAGAGCGAAGTGACCCCTGAGAGGTCAAAGGGAAACAAGGGGCGTGAGCCACGAGGGCCAAAGGACAGTACTGAGAGATGAAATAAACTCACTTGCCAAATTAAGTAAATATATTTGGTGGGAAAGTGGTCTGAGGAATAAAAAATGATGACAGTCAGGGAGCGTGGTTTGCACCATGTCACAGGTTGTTGGCACCTTTTATAGGACACTTAAACAGGATTCGTCTGTCTTCTTTGGGAAATTTTTTTATTTACTCTCTTATGTGTCCCTCATCTTCTCCTCAAAAGATGGACACTCACAATTCAAAGAAGGAAAGGTTTATTTTAGCTCAGAGTGTGCGGGGGTTTCGGTCCATGGTCAGCTGGCTCTACAGCAAGGCTGGAGGGGCCTGGAGGAGGGCAGCTTGGCATCCTAGAGGCGGAGAGAAAAGGGAGGACGGGGAGGTAGATGAACCCTGCCAGCCCTTCCTCAGGGGCCCAACTCTTCCCACCAAACCCCGCCTCCTACACCATGTCAGATATAAACTCCCAGAGTCCACTCACGTTCCCAAAGCCCCACCAATGAGTACAGGAAACTCTGGGCAGAGGCTGAGATGCAACTGTAGCAATAACAATACATAAACATTTATAACATGTCACATTTTCAGATATATTTTATGCACATTATCTTTTAACTTTTTTATTAAATATTTAATAATAACCAACTAAGAGTTGTATGTTATTAAATTACAGTTTAATAGATATAATTATTAAAGTTGTTTTCAAGGCACAAATTATTTAAATAAGACATCGAGCATGCTATAATATGTTTGAGTTCTTTGGCTTTCTCTGAACTCAACTAGCATTAATCCCAAATACAATAATTACTAAAGTATAGATCTATTACAAGTTTACTAATGTGTTATCTTACATCTAATCAGAACAGCCTGATGATTCTTATAATTATTCAATTGTAACTCATGCAGTTATAATATACCCCATGTCCAGACAAACCTTTGAAAAAAGAAATGTTAGGCTCAAACAATATGGTTTCAATTTTCCAAGAATTTCAGTCCATATGTGTTTTTATAAACTATACTCTCTCCAATGTTTTGATCTCAACATGCCATGTAAAAATAGTTTCAAAGGTAAAAAAACAATTCTGTCTGCCTATCTTCTCATTGACTTTGTTACGGTCAATGATTTTCTGCTGTCTGGATGAGGCCAAGTGTGTCCATACAAGGACTATCTCTGAAGTACTAGTGCCTCCTTGCTCAAGTCTACACTTTAAGCAGTTTTCCTATACTCATTAATTCTTGATATAACCTAGCATGATTATTTATAATTATAAGATTAAATACCTAGCTTCTAAATAAAACTGATGTTTCAATGAATCCTCCACACTTATTAAAAATAAGGATAGTTCAATTATTACAATAAACCATCAATTTTTTCTGATATTTTGGCTATTCCAGTATTCTATCTAGAAGGCTTACAAAAGCCCTGTTCTGCCTGACATTCTAAGCTTAAATGTTATTGAAAAATGACAGAATCCCCATTTTTATCTTACATAAATTATACATGCTTGCAAAATAAAAACAATATGAATTTGAAAAACTGGAAAATATTTGCAAACGTAATAAGCCCTCTTTGAATGTGACAGGATTAGATGTCATTTTTCTACAAGTGTGATGTGACATTTTCATTTTATCCCAACTATTTTATTTTTTGTGTGACTCTGGGGTTTGTAAACAAGCCATAATGTTTGGTGATTACATAATGATGATTTCATGGTTCTAGCTCAGTAATAAAGGTGGCTAGACACAGCAGCAAAATCGATTTCTTTTTCATCTTTGTGGGAAAAGACAAAAGGAAATTGAATGCAGAATCTGCATTAAGGTCATCTGAGAGTTCTAGTTCAGCAATCTGTTACACCTGATGTGAAAAACAGGTGTAGCCAAGTGTAGTTACTGTGCTATGATATTCAGCCAACAGGTTTAAAAACAGAAAGAGCACTTTGTGTTACCCTGGCCTTATGCTGTCCCCCAGTTTTCCAAATGCATATGACCTGACACACTCATTGTCTCCTCTTACTGAAGGTGCTCAGAGGCAGGACTGTCCCTAAGCAAAATCGTGAAGTAGGTGGAACGTGTTCGCTCTGAGTTCCCATCTCCTCCTCTCCTGCAAGCAGATCGTCCCTCTGCCGTTATTATTTTCACACTCTATTTCATTCGTCTGAGCTGGCCTTTGCTTCTCATCTCATCTCTTGAAGTTTGTCTCAATTGCACCCACTCTGCACACCTTACCTGGCCACCCCAACCCTCCTGTGCCTCATCCATGGCACATATATGATGCTTAACCCATATCGTTTTGTATTTTGATATTTATGGATGTGTCTTGTCTCCAGGCACTGTGCTGGGCACTCTGCAAATGTAATCTCATTTAAATTTCACAACAACCCAATGAGGTAGGTATTATACCATTTAACACTTGAGGAAACTGAGGCTCAAGTAGGTTAAATAATTTACTGAAGGTCTCACTACAAGAAATAAAAAGAGCTAGGAACCGCCCAAGCTGTCTGACTCCAAATCACACATTCTTCCCGCTGTCCCTCACTTTCGTCTGCTCCGTTCTGTTTCATCTCTGAAAGATAAGATGAAGCCTTGAGGTGCAGAAAGAAGCCCACTTAGGGCTTTGGAGTAAAACATATTTACCAAAGAAGTAGCGTTTGTTGATAATGATCTTTAGCTGGGTCTAATCGACTAACTGGAACCTATGAGGAATAAGTAAAATATGAGAAGACAGCCTTGCCTCATTGGTAGAACAAGTAAGCATGTCCTGTGATGGCTGAATCAGTTTGTAATCTCGAAAGAGCTGGAGAACTTTGCTTCGTGTCTGAGCACTGTTGGTAAAGTGATGCTGAGTTGAGAATGTGATGTTGAATAGAAAAAGCTTCCTATAAACCCTCAATTTAAACAATGAGGGGTAGCTAGGAGGCTGAAGATATGATTGCCCTGCTAAATATCTCGCGAAATAACCTTGTCTCTGTTGAATGTAAAGCCTGCATTTTAAAAGTTCTGTTTATAGTATGGCACCTTGGATACATTATCAGAGAGAAATAAAGTGTTTCTAGGGGGAAAATCTTCTCATAGAAGAACAGATTTTACCGCTGCTGTCTCCAGTATCCGGGGTTGTGGAGTTTCAGCTCAGCCCTGAGCAGCCCCATTCTGGGGAGTGTTCAGCCCAGGGTGAGGTTCCCTCCCACCAGTCACAGAGCAGAGGCCTGACCTCTGGGAAGAATTCATGCTCAAGGTCTCTGTGAAGTTTCTGTTGTTAGTGCTGTTGTTGTTGTTGTTGTTGTTGTTGGGTGTTTTGTTTGTTTCTGTGGTACTCAGGATTGAACCAAGGGCCACATGCAAGCTAGGTAAGTGCTCTACCAGAAAGGTAGTTCTGCAACCCGTTTTAATGTTTTCCTTTTATTTCTTTCTTTAGCGAGGGTCTCACTCGACTGCCCAAGCTGTCCTTGAACTTGTGATCTGTCAGCACCTATTTGCTTTTCACCACCACAGAAGCTTTCATTTCTGTTATCTTATAAACTTCTCGCTTCCCAGTTTCCCAGTCTGTCATCTATCATTAGTTGCATATGTATTCAGCATGAATGAGATCCTGAAGGTTAAAGGGGTCATGCAGTTGTCATTAAACATGTGTCTTCCAGATGCCCCTGCTGACTTGGGGCCGTCATTTCCAGTTTGTTTGCAAATAATGCGCTCTCCTTTTATGACAGTTCCACTCATACATGCGTTTATATTTTTGTGCCTCATACCAACCTTAAAAATAACTATTACATTCATTATTATTTAGAGAAATTAACCTTGAATGCAGTAGGCCCTGATGTGTGTCAGTCCCTGTGAGAGGCAGCATAAAAATTTTCACTTTAGTAGAGCTCAACAAGAAAACTACTTCAACCACTCTGAAAAAAAAAAAACAAAAACCCTCAAATGTGAAAGTTCTTTTTCTCTTTTCCTTAAATGTTTTTATGGTTTTTCTTAGTCTACAAAGTCCTCTATGCTCATTCAGTTTTCCCCCTCATCTTTTTATTTTGAAGTAATTACAGATTCACAGGAAGTAGGAAAAAATTGCAGAGTCCTACATAACTCTGTCTCCATTTCCTTTGGTTATATATTAATTATAGTACACTATCAAAGACAAAATTTGATGGTGTTATAATTCATTTTAAAATTTTAAAACACAAAATTCTTCCACCCTATGAATAACTGGCACAGTTTTAAATTCCATTTTATACTTTGCCGCTATTCACAAGTGATAACAATGCAAATAGTGCATAGAGTCTGGGAAAAAAAGAAAGAAAGGAAGAAAGGAGGGAGGGAGGGAGGAGAGAAAGAAAGAAAGAAAGAAAGAAAGAAAGAAAGAAAGAAAGAAAGAAAGAAAGAAAGAAAGAAAGAAAGAAAGAAAGAAAGAAAAAGAAAAGAAAGAGAATGTGCTCATAGATTCATGAAGAATTTTATCCCTCGTGGGCAGAGGTCATATTTGGGTCTCATCAAACCCTTGGTCCATGTCATGGCAAAGGAGTTTGAAGGAGCCCACCTCAGAAAGCCCGCATTATACTTTGACTCTGACTCCAAATATATGACCTTGAGTGAGTCTCTTGGGCTTTCCAAGCTTTAGTGTCATCATGTATAAAAAGAAGAAAACATTTCTCCTGCCTACTTCTTAGTGTGATTGTAAGGTCCAAATGTGCGACTGTATAGGAGAAGCAGGCAGGCTGTGATTCAGCAATTAGTAAGTTATATTTTTTTCTGAAAATACTGCCCATAACAAAGGTGTAGTTTTTCAGAGGTGTTCATATGCTTAGAACAAAACTATCACCTAACATTAGCCATGTGGACTAGAAGTCCCATCAAATGGTCTTCCCTTACTACCACTCTTAGTAGGATAAATACCAGCAACCTACTGAAGAAGCACTTTGTGACTCACTACCTGCGCCCAGAGGCACAGGATCCAGTTTAAAATAAATATTTCCTAACAGTTTCTTCTATAAAGTCTAATGCATTTTAAGTAGGCTTTATTTTTATCCTGACTTCAAAACTGACTTTTGCTTTTTATCATTCCATGAATGCACAATTCCTATTCTTGACAATAGTGAGAAATTATTATTATTATTCATTTTGGGGATGCTACCCGGAATCAAACTTAGGACCTTGTGTTTGCTAGGCAGGTTCTGTATAGCTGAGGTGTATCCCTGGGCCAATAGTGAGAAATTATAAGGGCACTAAATTAGCCAGTGGATGCTTTATGAAGTATAAATGGAAATCATCCAAATTCCACAGTTCCTTGGCTTGTCAGGACCTCTTATATAAGCTCCCAACTCATTGGTGGTTTGTGGATAGTAAAAACACTAGTTTTCACAGTAAGATATATATATATATATATATATATATATATATTAGACTTAAATCATGGAAAGTAAAGATAAACTCTTTGAATTACATGTTTTGGTGTCACAGTAAAAATGTTGAGATCTCTCTTCTCGCCTCTTCCCCCATGTACAGGCTGGCATGGCTCTGACCTACGACCCCACAGCTGCCATACAGAATGGGTAAGTAAACCATATTTGTTCAGCTTTAATCACCAAGAGATCTTTGAGCTCTGAATCAGTATCAAAGGAAAATCTTGAAATACATTTTGCTTTTGTGTAATATTTTTAAACTAACATGTTCAGCCGAACATTTTTTACCACTTTAATTACTGCCTTCCCACAAACGATTCTCCTACCTGCCAGCATTACGTTCTTCCCTCTCCCTCATCTCCCGTCTCTCTTTCCTTCTCCTATGCCCCTGCCCAGAATGAGGCAGCCTAAAGAACTTATAGCGGGGCTGGGGATATAGCTCAGTGGAATAAGCGCCTGCCTAGCAAGCGCAGGGTCCTGAGTTCGATCCCCAGTACCGCCAAAAAAAAAAAAAAGAACTGATAGCGAAGAGAGAAAATAAAGTCCCGGTGGGAGACCTGCCTGTGCTTCTCCAGGGCGAGCACTGCCTGTGTGGATCACCGTAGAGTCTAGCTTTCAGTAATTTCTAGTGGGCTCCCAGATGAAGTTCTATACCGATAGTGCTTTCCGCTTTCCTTCTCACGGCACTACAATGTCCGTGATCAGAAACGAGGATAGTAACTCACGTGATTGTATCTTTATTCTTCACTGACATCAGCGCATGGAAATTTGTGCCTATCACTTAGTTTTAAATTCCTCCTGTGAAACATAAGACTGCTACACTATGTGGCCTGGCCTTTCCAAAATTGCATGACTGAATAATTTTAGTTGAACCTGTGTTTCTTTTTCACTTTCACTCATTTATTTATATCTATTTTTGCCTTGCTCTCTTGTGCCTGACAATAATTATTTGCTGCTTGCTTGCTTGCTTCTAACAGCCCTGGACGGTGGATTTCCCCCGTGGCTTTCATTCTGCTGTCTGTCTTTCAGTCTCCTTAAAGATTAAATCATGATAAAGGCCTCACTGAAGATCAATATAGGCAGTGGCATGAGTTCAATTCCGTTTTTCTATTTTGCCAGTGACCTGTACTGACAGTGCGCGGGGTGCTGAGGTGTTATAACAACTGCTCCTGAGTTTTGTCATTCGGCCCCTCATTTATCTATTCCTGCAATGGCATCCAGTGAGCGTGCCAGGCACATTTGCATGAAATAGCCCTAAAAGGTAGCGTGCAACATAAGGTCTTTTCCCCGAAGAAGTTCAAAGTTTCCTTTCCCTCAGGGGCCGTCGTTGGAAGGAGACCAGGGTAGGAGTCTAGTCCTTCTCCTTTGTGCATTTGATTGACTCCTGCAATAAGCAAATAACTATCTAAAGTTTTTGTGTTCAGAGCACTCCATAAGGACAGGGAATATACTAGTAAATAAAATTGTCTTCATCTTTGCTCTCTTTTGGTTTCTATTATAGCAATGGAAATTAATTAACATTAAAAATTTTTAATTATTTATTCACAGTGAACACCCCAAGAAGAACTGCAGGGTGTTAGGAAGAGTCAGATTCGCTTGTACGCTTGAGCCAAGACTTTGTGGAACAATGTCTTGAGTTGCACTTAAATAACCTTTAACTGACTGGATGTTACATTTGATGCAAAAGAAAGAGAAACAAAAAATGGCTCTGAAATTTTTATCCTGGAAGGACTGGAGCTACTTTTAGCAGAAAGACAAGAAAGTGAAGTGTAGAAACCTGCTTGGTTCGCCAGACTCTTCAGACGCAAAAGATGAACAGGACAAGGAGGACGGGAGTGAGAGAATGGCCCCTGCTTACATGCTGCCGTATTCAGACACTCACTAGTGCACAGTTAGAATTCTCTAAGGACATCATTTTCCAGCTACTCATCCTTATTTATTAGAAACCTAAAGGAGAAAACACTGGAGTTTTGTATCCTAATAGGAAGGGTGAGAGGTGAAATTGGACCAGCACCATGTTCATCCAGGAAGTACTGCCCAGTACTGACTGACACTTGAAACTGAAGCCTTCAGTCCTTTTATATTTGAAACTCACTCGCGTGGCTTTCTGCTGTTGTCAGCATTTACATTGCTTTTAAACTTTCTTAACTCTTAGAACCCATGGCTCCATTTCCCGATGTTTCTTCCTGTTCCTTATCCTCACTGCCTTTTCCGTTTTCTCTTCTAACACCACCTGTTCTACACACTTTTGTTCATGCCTTCCTGAGGCTTCCCCTTTGCCCGCTGTGAAGCTGATCTCACCGGCTTCCCTCACTGTGGGGGCTGAGGACTCTCAGTATTCTCCTAGTGCGGAACTCCCTGCCGAACTCTCTCACTGTGAGGCTGGCTGCTGTTAGGTGGGGTCTTCGTATTTCCCGCCCTGAGGCCATGACCCTCAAGACCACATCACAATACAAGCCACACTAATCTAAATGAAAAGCATATACACACATATCAACTTATTCTTTTTTTTAAAAAGTTTACTCTGAAGCCACTCGGGTTGTAAACTCAAATTTTCTGGCTTCTTTCTTCTAGACTTTTCATGAAGAAGCTTCTCGTTAACATTTTTCATTTTACGTCTAAACTTTACCTTCATCTGGCCAGCCCTTCCTCCCTCCCACTGACTGAATTAATTTAATCATCCTTCCTACCAAGGAAGCACTTTTACCGAGCTCTAACATAACCTTCCTCCGGACCATTCTTCATTGCCTTTTAAATATTTTTAAAAGTATGTGTCATCACATGAATCACCTCCCTATCTTGTTTAAAGTACTGTGTGTTATTTACTAACTACTGAACGACTTAGACTCTCTGTGTAGAAATTGTAGTGTACCAGTTTACTTAGTGCAGCTGAACTGAACTTTTTATAAGTTGAACATCCCACTAGACTCTGTGTTTAATACAGGGAATTCTTTCCACCTGAGTTCAGACACTGTGACACCCACTCTGTACCACACACACACACACATACACACACACACAAACTTTAAAAAAACCATTCACTCCAAGAACATCATCAAACATGCCATGCAGAGCTGGTTACATAGTTGGTCATAAGCAAAGCAGGGCATGCAGTGCTGAAGAGGACAGATGCCAGAACTGGGCTCTACCCACGTGCATCCAAAGGCTGTCCCTTGTTCATGTGCAACCACGGACATTATTTGTACTTTAGCTTCCTCCTTTGTCAAAGGGAGGATGATATTATCAGTGCTTTTTAACAAAACTTTGCAAGGATTAAGTAATCCTGGCATGGTACAACCTAATCATTATTATAGATATTGATGTTATTTTTTATTATTTAGTGTTTTATTATCATTTGCCAGTTAGGGTTCTTATTGCACGATTATTGACACACATATCTATTTTCCTGCTTAAGTGGTAACACAGTTATTTGCTTTAATAGATGGTGTAACACAGTTTTGTGGTTGCCAAATCAGATATAGGAAATATGATGATCAATATCTGCCTGGTTTTGTCAAGTGGATGTCAAGAAACCACTTCCCGTCCCAGCATGAATCCAGTTGGGCCCTGTGTAGCAACTTAACCTGCTTTTCTAGAAATACAACCTTCGCTTTCACCCAGAGCAGGAAAACTACCTATGAGTTTTTCATACCCTGAGTTAGGGCTGGAATTTTGGAGGTGCTAGACTATGCACTGTGTATTGGTGACAAGATGATGGAGATAGTATACTGTAGGGAAATTGAAAAGAGTAGGAAGAGTATAGCTAAATAATATCCATTTGCTACTTCTTCACATAGATTAATTTTACATGTCTGGCTTATATCGTATTTTATTATTTTATATGGTAACAGCCCAGTAATATTGCACTAACAAAGCAACCATTTCTATGCATATTCTATGCATTTCTATGCCAAAATACCTGCCCATATTCTCTCAGCGTACTGCACCTTGGGTACACAGGGGCAGCTCCTACGGATGTGGAGGCTGATTCAGATAAGGAACTTAAAACGACAAAATGCACTCATGACCAAGCTAATGTTTGCCACTCCTGTGCTTATTGCTCTGCTGTACTTGATCTCGCAGCCAAATCTAACTCAGAGAGAAGAAACCTAATAAAAGAAGAAGTACTACAGAGGCTAATCCAAAGATACAGCAGCAACTCACTCCAGCCAAATTAGAATTGCTGATTTAGATGAGTTCAAAAAACTTTTTTCTTGAGTTTCTGTCTAGTCTACTGTTTAAAATTATTTTGGTGATGTAATTTAAGAAAAAAACTTTTCACATCATATCTGGGACAATGGACATGTGTCCAATTCTAATACGAGATGGCATGAAAGAAGCACAAAATACTGAAGATTTGTGTATGTATTCACCTTTAGATGTATAATTTTTTCTAGACAAGTAAGTACACAAGAAAGAGTAGGAGTCATTTTCTATGAATAGCCAAGGAAGTACTGAGAAATTGGTGGGGGGAACTTGTGCAGTTTACCTTTCCAAGTTTTTTTCCAAAAGAAAAATAAGAAAAATTAATTCCTCTGGACAACAGATAACAGAGGAGAGGCGGTTGTGCTCCAGTGAAGACTTGCAGGACTTGTGATTGGCACTGGCCTGACCTTGTCCTCCTGCAGAGGTCCCATGGCCCGGCCAAAGGCACATGTTACAGTCCTGCAGTGTCCTCTTACTGTGCATTGAGAAAGAATCTTTTGAGGATCAGAAGCCAGTATATGGCTTGATTGTAGTTGGTAGCTCAAACAGTGTAAAGAGGCAAATGCTCTGAATTCCATAAACTTCACATTAATAACAGCATCATGAAACTGAAACAAAATCTTTTACATTTAGCTTGATTGTTACCTAATGAAGAACAAACATTTTGTAACTGGACCATAGTGAATCTGTGCTGTTTGCACTTAGTGGAAAATTTCACTTCCATCACCTGCCTGAATTTGTCCATACTAGCACTTTTTGGAAAGAATTAGTTCAATGTCACTTGCTTCTAAACGTTTGAAGGTTAGAGTGAAGGTCTGAGTCACCAGAGAGAAAGAAAAGCCTGTATACATTTTACAATTGGCTAACTTACGAGAATAAAAATGTGCATTCTTCTTTCACATTGCTCTGGTAAAACTCTGTAATCTACTATATAACTATTGCCCTATGGCTTTCTTAGCAGTCGATATGAAATTCCATCACTTTCAAATGTAAGCATCGGAGGTGGGAAATAATCCCTCCCATATTTGAAATCCCATCTTTTCTGTGCCTTTCATGCTGAGAGACGCAGTGTAAAGCCTCATGGAATGCTTTATTTGAACAAAGTGTATTCATGGGGGAGATGTGAAAAAGAGTGTTTCTTATAGTACTGGTTTTCCAGCTATTTTATAGGGGTATTTGATATTAAGTGATATAGAAACCTTATTTTATTACACTAGGAAAATAATCTAATGTGAAGGATATCTAAGGATATGTCGGCATTACAATAAAAATGACCACTAATTTATTGATCTCTTGCTACTGTGTTACCCTGAGGGTAGTATTCATGGTTTTGCCTCTAACAGTATTGCCTCTGGACATGAAATACAAACCATTGCTATTCATTTTATTGTGCAAATAGGATTTTGTACATTTCTTCTACAGTAAAAAGCATTCTCCCCTGGGGTTATTGATATATTCAAGTTATTTTTATTGTCAATGGAATAAGATTTCACCATATTACTACTGACAGCCAAGCCCTGATGACTTTTCTGCAGGCAAAATGATATCCTTTTAGTGACCTATACCTGCATTTTCTGGACTCATAGACATCCTTACCTTTAATGCCAAATAACCAAGTAACTCTTTGCATTCCTTAAAAACATTAAGTTGCCCAAAGGCCAGATTAGATCGTTGTACATCCTACTCAGTTAACTTTTCTTAGCTTTCATTCAGTATTTTGGTCATACGAAACCTCTGCAAACATAATTAGACTCTAGGCTGAAGGCCCAGTCTCTCAGGCTCAACACTATTAACATTTTGGACCAGAAGTTTTCTCCCATGGGAGTTGTCCTATCACTTGCAGAATTTTAACAGCATCCCAAGCTTCTCAGTAGATGATAGTAACATCCGCTCCCGAGGCAACCATAACTATCTCCAGATATCATTAAATGTCCCCTGGAAAGCAAAATCATCTCTGGCTGATGAGCAGTAGTGTAAGCATTTTAAAAGGTGCTGTTGTACTTGTGATACTGTGTATTATACATCTTGACAGTGAAATCTCTCTTAAGAGAGGAAACTATATTTAGGAAAATAATCTGTTAAGCAATTCATTCTCAATTTCCTGTAGAAGTATTTAGAAGACATGATACATAAGTTCCCAGGTATAAATTCATAAAGACACATGTTTAGAATTAACTTATTTCTGTTATTATGGCTAAAAATATTGTCATTTTCTCTTTCCTGTCTCCCAATAACACGATGCCTCTGCTTGAAGCATTTATTTAGACGTTAATGATTTCATTGTTTTCCATGTGCTGCCTCTATGAAAGTATTCGCAAACCGTATTATGGACACATGGCAGGACAGACTGAGGAGAGGTGGGGAATACATTCTGCAGTCTCCCTCTGGATCCTGTATATTTTCTTAGATACAATATTTCCTAAGCTTCAGGTGCAATACACCTGAAGTCTCCTGTCATGACTTAACCATGGGTTTTCTATAAATTCATCTGGTTTATGTTTGGGCTTGAGAAGAGCTTATTTCAGGATACCAGAATTAGGGGATCAAAATGTTCTCAGTTCATTCTTCCCAGTGCATTTTCCATTCTAGATGATTCTCTGACTTGAGTGGTGGTTTTGGAACTTACTGGAAAATATGAAATATCGTTCTTGTTTGATGGATAGGATTAGAGCAGATAGAACAAAAATGCATTAAATCTCCCCCCAAGGGTTTCTTTTGTCAGTATCAGTTTACTTGGCTGCTTTCTTTAGGTTTTTGCTCTGTTTTCCCCATAGAATTTCCTGTAAACTCTTCCTGTCAATCCAATTTTTACTGCTTTCAGTTTTAATACTCCAATGGGTACATTTTATAAAATAGACCAGCCATGCTAAAATTTGATGCATTATTTTCTCCGCCAGGATAAGAGGCTGAACCCGACTTTCTACCAGAAGTTAAACCACTGCATGATGTATGAGAAGGACAGTTTGTTGAGTGGTTATGTGTGTCTGTCATGTCATTATGAGCCCTGGACATGTCTTTCTGTTCACTGCCTCATAAATAAGATCTGTCAAAGATAACACCTAAAAGAGGTTATTAAATGCAAGCCATGTTTTTCATAGAAAAGGGCTGTTGTGTCTAGTTACTAATTCCCTGGCATGCATAGAAAGCAGGTACTAAATGTCCTCCAGCACTTAGACTCCACGGGACTCTCTTTTCTGGGGTCTCATCTCTCAGTTCCTTACCTCTTTCAAGGACCCATCTTCTCTACTATTGTCAGGTTGTCACTGGCCATTCTTTCCCGTATCACTATTTAATTTATTAAGCTACTCTGCATTCCTTCATTCAATCACGCAGTCACTCATTCACTATATAGTTTTTAAGTATACTGCATCCCAGCCTCCACTCTAGGCAACAAGGCCAATGAGACTTCAACCAAATGTGACCTCAATCCTCTCTCTAAAGGGAGAACTATTCAGTAAATACACTGAGTGGGCTGCCACAAAATTATACAGCGACTGGATGACATAAATAACATAAATTTGTATTCTCACTTGTTTTGATGTCTAGAAGCTCAAGATTGAGGTTCCTGCTCATTTAATTTTGATGAGGGCTCGTCTGTCATATACTGTATTTCCCCCACAATAAGACTTAGGTGGACAAAAGTCAGCCTTGAAAATTAGACATCAAAAATGCCAGATCCAATCAGCCTATCCTGCCTTACCTGCCTCACAGAATAGCCACTGTGGAAGAGGCCAGTGATGCAGAGTATAAGCTTTTCAATGTTTCTTATTACTAAGTATGCTAATCTAGTCCAGTCAAGGTCCCATCTTTGTGCTTTCCTTTTAATTACTTTCCTAGTGGCTCCATCTCCAAATGCAAACACACCAGTGATTAAGACTTTAGCCTATGAAAATTTGGGGGACACAAACATTTCATTCACCACATGTAGAAGTAATATTTTAGAAATTCCTACTTCAGGTAGTGGTAAAGAAACAAAAACAGTAAGGAAAAAGAGATAGAGAGCAAGTGAGGCTGAGACAGCGGGTGCCTTTTAGCTACGTGCTTCTACAAAGGGAAAATGAAACGATCCTTGGATGAGATCAAAGACGAACGAGAAATAGTCTTCAGAGATTTGTGGAAGTGAGTATTCTAGGCAGTAGGAATTCTGAGTTAAGTAGCAAGAAGGGAATGAGAATGATGTACGTATGGGAGAGAAGAAAGTCAGCGTGATGGGTGGATTCTAGTCGGCTAGAAAGGGTGGGATAGAGAAATGTGTTGGAGAGGTAGGCAGTAGCCAGATTGTTCTGGCCAATCTGGTGAGTTTGTGTCTTGTTTTCATTGCAATGGAAACTGTTGGGAAGATTTTAGGTTGAAGAGCATATCTATAAGGTAAATTTAAGTGGTTAAATATAGAAGCTGTAAGAGATATTTTACAGTCTTTTAGTCTTTTTTACACATGATAGAGGCTCACTAATACTTTTTAAAATGGAAAGGTGAATAGACAACTTCTCATAGAGCAGTTAATTTTAAATATAGTTAATTTATTTAGAACATATTTACAATTTTTAAGAGCAGTTCTAGAATTTTGACAAACATAATTCTGCAACCACAATAGTAAACCAGATACTGAACGCCAATATCCATCTCTTCCTCAAAGTATTGCATTGTCCTTTAGAATCTGTCCCTCCTCCCACCCCCAGATGTTAGTACCTGCTCAACTCTTGTCTAGCATTTTAGTTTTCACCTTTCCATGGGCTGATGTAAGTGCAGTCCTTTGGTATGCAGCCTTTCAGTCTGACTTTTTCCGCTTAGCATAATTCCCCCGAGATTCGGCATGTGCGGTGTTTCAGCCATTGCTGGTGGCCTTGCCTTTGGGTGGGTTCTACACACACAGCCACGATACTGTGCTATCATAGCTGTTCAGCCAATACCTTACTACTCCACTTGCCTAATGCTTCAGCAGAACTTTAAATCATGCTATGATGAGATCAGATATGATGAAAATTATTTGGAAGATATGTATCTGCAGCAAAAATGTGCGGACTCCTTTGTCATTTGTTATAATGACTTGTTATATGTCATTTACGTTGTAGTAAGTATAGCTTACTGGGGATGGCACACTGTAAAGCATACAAGAAGATATGCGCAGGTTTTATGAAAACATGAGATCATTTTATAAAATTTACAATCTCAGGACTAAGCTACTGAGATTGGGTCCTGGAGCCAATCCCCACAGAAATCAAAGATGACTCTATTCTCCTTTTATTGATTAGTAATATTCCCATTTATGGACATACCACATTTTATTGATTTGGTTTAACAAATTGAATTAAACTTGGGTTGTTTCTATTTTCAGTCAACTATCAATAAAGCTTCTCTAAAGATCTTCTGTTAGGTTTTATCTAAGAAAAAGTTATAATTTATCTTTTCTTAAGAAGAATGGCACTTCTCATTCATATGCTATGTGTATGCTTAATTTTATAAGGCGCTACCAACCTGTTTTCCAAAGTGGCTGTACCATTTTACACTACCTTCAGCAATCATCCTCTGCGTTCTAGCCAGCACTTAGTACTGTCTTTATTCTATTTTTTAATGGTTGTACCAGTGATCTTTGTTTTAATTTCACATCTGTAAACTTAGGGGTTAGGTGGGCATGAATAATAGAGCTACAGTGTATAGTGAACACAAATTTTTCAGCTATACCTTTAATACCAAATGTGTATAGCCTTTGGAGATCCTTGTTAAAATCTCAATAAAGTAAATTTAAGACTGTAATTCTTCAGTCTTACTATAAGAAACTTACTCATTGGCTCCTAGAAATCTTACCATTTAGTTCTACACTCAGTAAGAGTCTCACAAACTTCCTCTTTTTAAATTAACCCATGAAATTCTCTGTTAAGAACAGCAGGAATACATCAGGCTTAATTAAAACTTTGTCTAAGTTAAAAGTACGAACATACTAACTGACTTCTGTTAAGCATATTGCAGTGTAAAATATGATCCATTTTCTGGATACACAGCTTGTCTCACATCAGAGGAATACCCTATATCAGACCCCCTAGTTTTGTTTGTTCTGTGACTAACCATATTAGTCTCCACTTACAGGGAGACATGAAGGAGGAAGCATGATTTAAAATTCTACTGAAGCATTAGGCAAGTGGAGTAGTAAGGTATAGGCTGAACAGAAATGGGCACATCCCTGGTTTCCGTATCTATGGGCTACCCTGTCAAGGATCTCTAGAAGAACGATCCCTCTTTTCATACATGAATTACTAATTTTACTCAGTCTAATTTTATGACTGTTCAGTGAGGATTCTTGGAGGAGTACTTCTCACAGAATCACCAAGAATGTCTCTCATCAGTTCAATATGACTCCCAGTGCCTTGAAAAAATCCAGAAAATAACCCTATTCCAGTCTAGACACAAATCATCCTCAATCTTCTCTTTTCACATAGATAGGGTTCTCTTCCTGTGGGCATGGACCCTAGCAGCAAATATCCAGAGCTTTCAAGCACCTGACCCATTTCTTGGATAAAGAGATGCAGTTCCTACCTGTGTACCATCAGTCATCTAATGCTTGGTGTTTTCATTTCCCTTTCTTTCAAACAGCTTTAGACTGCCATTACCTTTTCTTACACAATGCTGCCTGAGGCTTTTCTCCTCCTTTAGTGAAAGACACTATTATACTCACCTGGCCTAAGAAAGAATTAGTACAGGTAATTTTGTAAGATTACTTGAAGTTATTGCTCCACTTAGGTGATTTACTTTTTCTCAGTAGAATCATATACTGCACAGCTCCTGAATGTTCCTATTACCAGTTGGTGGGAAAACATGCAGGTGAAACTCTTGTCTCTCCCAGGTGTTCTTGGTAGCATTTGATAGCGGCCAGGCATGCAGCAGCTTCATGAATCTTCTTTCTTGTTGTTTCTGTTTGCAGATTTTATTCTTCACCGTACAGTATTGCAACCAACCGCATGATTCCACAGACATCTATCACGCCATTCATTGCTGCTTCCCCTGTCTCCACATACCAGGTACGTCCAGTTTACCTGCACCTCAGGAGAGATCTTTCTTGCCATGAATTCACTACCTAGAGGCAAAAAGGACACAGTAGATTAGAACAAAACTTGTCCTCATACCCCTTAGTCACATCTTAATGTAGTAAAGCTCAAGTTATGAATCAGCCTATTCTTTCTAGGACTGATTTGCATCGGCTCACTGAATAATAAAATCCAACACACTTTTGTTCTTCCCGCTGAGTTGTTATGATTACACTCCCTTCCAGCGAGTCTGAGGACAGCTCTCTTACCATTGGGAAACTATTTTGCTTGTTGTCTTTTATTTTGGTCTTTTACATTTCCTATTGTGTCTTTTCTAAAAGCACATTTGTAGACATTCGTTCACTGACTCCAGGATATTTTATCACTGTCATCTCATTTTGTCACAGTTGTCCTGTTAAAGCTGCAGAGATAGGTGTCAAATCACACTTCCTGCAAATAGAGAGATTATCAAAGTGGTTAAATGTTATTCCCACGCCCTGCTCTTACTTCATTCTGAGTCCCAAAGAGACCAAAAGAGACATCAAGGGTTCCACAAGTGGAAATACAAGAACAGCTAAGACTCCATGTGTGTCCTAAAATCGGGTGTTGTTACCAATTAATTCTAAGTGCACAGGTGGATTACAAGTCACACTTGCACCTCAAAACCTAGTAATTATTTTATTCCTTTGAGTTATCAAGCATAGGATATGACTTCTTGTTCCTCTTTACTTAATATTGTTCTTCAAATCATTCTTTTATTTCCAATTTCAAATATATCTTTAAATGTTGCATGTAGACAGAGAATATCCACTGTATTTTTTAAAACAATGTTTGCAGAGAGAAATAAAAAAAGAATGTGTGTGTGTGTGTGTGTGTGTGTGTGTGTGTGTATGCATGGGCTTCTCTGTACTTTGCAAATGCTGTGGGGGATGATTTATAATGGGCAAAACTATAATATTGCTGACTACCAGTCATGTGGTGAAATTTCATCTTATTCAGCTACTATGCACTTCACCAGGACGCCCCAGCTGTCAGAACATCCAACTTGAGAAAATATACATTTTCCTTAGGTGAATGGAATAGGCCGTTGTTTGAACTATATTATGGAGGACAGGAACGGCAGGCGTTTAATTGCCTTTCCTCGGGACGCATGAGGTTCTGTGCAGGTGCTGATCACTTTCCGTGCTTGCGGCAGGCCTGCGCGCTTGTGTGTGTCCCTTGTGAGCGTGTGCACGTGCACATGTGCTTTCTTTTCTCTGATCTTGACCTCCGCTTCGGCCAGGACCACCCATCAAGCCTCAGTGTAGATCACTTTGATGATATGAATGAAATGTTCACAGAAAAGTGGTTTTCCTTGGGAGGGCTCATTAGTGCGATTTTACCCCTAGCTCCCATCTTTCAAAAAAGAGATTACAGCAATTCCCCATGTTGTAGCTTCTTGCTTTTCACCACTATTTAAAATCCAAAGTGTACTGGCAATTTGGTTGGTGTGAATATATTGAAAACATAGTCTTCATGGTTTTCTATATGACAATCAGCTTATACAGGCTGGTTTCTTCCTTTGGCAGATACATGATTCATTTAAGAAGAGTTGGCTGGTTCAAATGCTCATTTTTACTTGCTGTACCAATTGCAGTCACAGCAAATAAAAATGCAAACTTCCTTAACTTGGGTTTAACCTAAAACATTATCCCCAAATTTCTGGTTTATTTCATTAGTTCTTACCACCAATTGTACTGACTGGACATATTTCTAAGATGGAATCACCATAGCATTTGAAGTTACAACCCTAACAGAAAATGAGGACAGCTTAGCAGTCAACTCCTGCTTCCTTAGTGGCTGAGCAAATATCCCTGGAGTTGCCATGCAAATAATCTCTTTGGCTTCTGAGGATTTTTTCTTCACTACCAATCTCCAAATGAGCTTCAAGATCCAGCATGGTCCATGTGGCCAGTGAAATGGGAAGTTGCTTTACATTTCATTGGGTCTCAGGGGTGACATTAATGAGGCCATGAATTCCCTTTTTGTCCTTGATTTTGAGCACTAATTGGCTGTAAAGTCAGATGGACTCCTTTTTCTCATGGCCAGCTATGACTCCACTGAAAGCAAGAACCAAGTTCTTTCTGTGATTGCTTTGTGCTAATAAATGCTGTTTGATGCATAGGTCCAGAGCACTTCATGGATGCCTCATCCGCCATACGTTATGCAACCAACAGTAAGTGTTCTCAGTCACCTGAGGCTAAATATTTCTATTCTCCAAGTGCAAGCTTTTGTAATGTGTAGAGGCTTTGGGGTAAAGCTTTCATTCTATTCTGTAATTCTTTCAGGCAGCCATAGTCTCCAGATTCATAGCAGTGCCTGAAAATGTGCAAAAGTATGTATAATATAGCAAGAGTTAAAAAGACAGAGACAGAGGGGGCCAGTTAGGAAGACATAGAAGAAAATAGAAAGACAATGAGCAAACTCTGCTGTTAGAGGAGATAGCAGTCACCCTCCTGAGTCCCTATCTGCCATTTGTTCTGAAAGATTTCTGCTTCGTGCAGGAACTCAGAACTCTGGACAGTTAAATCCATTATGCAAGGAAAGTCTCTTCATTGTCCATCTGCTATGCTTTGCGTATTTCAGATGTAGTCTGATGGGATTTGGGGGAAATTTTGAATACATTAACCAAGTGTTGACCTGCAGCACTAAATTGAAAATGTGAAAGTCTATTAATTGAGACTGTACATGGATAGCGGGGGGGGGGGGTAGATATTTTTATGTTAACTGTCTATAGCTATTCTTTTCTTTAGTGAAAAATGACTTCTGAAAACATTCAAACTCTATTTTCTATTCACAACATTTCCCATTTTGTGGCACATTCCATTAGTCCCAAGTAAAAATGTATGACATTTTATAGTAGAATGTAGAATGAAGGCTAATAACCGCCTCTCTCTCTGTCTCACTTTCTAGTCTTGCTCTACAGAACTATGGGAGAGAGAGACAGAGACAGAGAGAGAGAGAGACAAGAGAGACAGAGAGAGAGGGGATGCATGCGGTGTGGGGCCCAGCAAGGAGCCCCAGGCAGGACGCGGGTGAAAGGCTCTGGTGTGCGTTTCCAGTAGCTCCCGGCTGTGCTGTTTTTCTGTTCTCTACACCGATCACTCTTCTTAACTGAGCTCTGGAAAGGACCAAATGAGGGAACACATGTAAAGGCAAAGTAAAAATATGGCATGCTACACATGATGACCATTACCATAGAGCATTTTAATGTACAAAGAAAGAACATTGATACTTTTAACACTTTTAGGAGTTAAACTTAAGAAAGGTGGCAAATGCTAAAGACCAGAGAGCTAAAAGCACAGATATCCGTCTACTGAATTCAAAAGACCACACCTGATTTTCATATTTGAAATTTGCCCATTTTATTTTTTAAATAAAAATTTTCTACATTGTTTCTACCATTTATATAGATTTTTTATTTAAAGAATGCAGCGTATGTAGCTTTCCACAGCAGAACTGTGAATGATATGTCTGAAATCCCTCTATTGACCACCATTTATATACCTGGGGAGCTCTCCAAGTTCATCTAGTCTGTATGCAATAAATCCTACCAATATACAACATGTCCAGACTCTACACTGCTATCCAAATCATGAGGTAAAATTCAACATGTGCTGCCAGACTCATGTATAGCACAGCACAGACCAGGCCAACGCAGGAAAAGCAAAGATGTCCTGCCAGGCTCTAAAGAGGAGATATTCTAGAAAAAACATCCACCTTCTAAAAAGTAATGTGCTCATCTACAGTTCAAAAATGCTAACTTAGTCTTTTCTCCAAGGTTATGCATCACCTCCTTGTGGCCAAAAAGCATACTTATCTGGCGAAATCTGTGTTGTGGAGACACCACAGTAAACGAGAGTTTTCAGTGATTGAATGAAGGTTTTTGAATAGGTTTTCATTTCAACTGTTAGCCAGCACCTATGCAGAGTTATTTTACATACCTCGTCTTCCACCCATCATGACTCTAACTCCATGTAGGCATGTAATATTTCTCATATATCTTCCTTTAACAATAGGTGTGTGTGTGTGTGTGTGTGTGTGTGTGTGTACATTGTGTGTGTGTGTGTGTGCATTGTGTGTGTGTGTGTGTGTGTATGAGATAGAGAAGAGGGAAAGAGAGGGGAAGAAAGAGGGAGAGAGACAGAGAGACAGTGGGATACATTTTACCCTTTCAGATTTTTTTTACTGTGGTTTCCGCTCATCAATATGACTATCATATGGCATGAGTAGGCTGTGTGGCATGTTTGAACTTAGACCACTATGTTAAAATACAATTCTCTAGATAGAGTGTATTCCTAGAAAAATAATGGCCAAGCCGGTTACTGGTTTGTTGTCTGTAATATGGAAAAACTGGCTAAACAGTGACATAGAAACATGGAATTGGTACCATCAATCTTTGCTCTGTGACAGTCTTCATATTTTTCTATATTACATAAATAATTTACCTTGTTTTCCTTAGTTTCATCATCAAAATTGGGGTTAAACAGATTACAGTATGGTAAAAAAATATGAAAACTTTTAAGCTATCTAAGGCCAAGAAATAAAATACATGTGCAAATGATGAATGAATGAGTTGACGTCTGATAACAAAGACCCTTGTCGGGCTGTTGGGATAGGAATTTTGTAGCTCGGGGTCATCGGGCAATTTACTTAAATTTTCTGAGTCCCAATCTCATTAGTAACATAGATATAATAATAGTTAAATAGATATGTGTTTGTTCATCAATAAGGCATAAAAGCTTTCAAAACAGTGCCTGAAAATTGGCAAGCACTCAACAAATGATTATTATTTAATTAAATAAGCAGACATCACATTATATTTTAGATCATGTCAATGGTAGAAAATGAGGGTTGGTACAGAAAGAAAGTTGAGAATAAGCAGGAAGCAGTTATTCCTGCTTCATTCACAATGATTTATTTTGCTGGTGGGGTTGAGGAGGATGACCTCTGTGATTATAAACAAGTCAAATTACTTTGATTGGTACTTATTTCATTTGCCTACAAAATCATTTCACACCTACCACTTAAAGAAAATGCCCATTGATATCTACTTTACACATAAATTCCAAGTTTCAATATATACTTCTCAAATATGTTGTCCACAAGTCTAACTTCTCAATTTCCCTCCTCAGTCATATTTTCTCTTCCCTATGTTGAGGAAACCTTATATATTCCCCTGTAGAAGCCTCCCCTTTCCTCAAGGCCATCCTTATAGTCTGGCTCTCGAGTGGGGTCGGGGGCATCAACTCTACCAGAAACCTTTGAATCCTTCTCAGGTTTCCTTGAAGGTTCCTGAGGTCTCAAGCAGATTTGTGTCTGAAACAAGACAGTGTTTTAGGGAACTATTAAATGAATACTTTATGATCTTGGTCTTTTTACTAGTGTGGACGAACACTTAAACAAGAGGTGTAACTGTTGGTTAAGAGAGGAGTGACTGATGGAGAGGGGAAGAGAATAGGAAAAGGTTAAACAGGAAGTAAAACACCAGCATAAGGTTAGCTGAACTTTGCCGTTCCAGGTTGTCTCTTTGAAGCTTTAGTTTTCTAAGTAGTGAGCAATGTACTTTTCTCTAGATTTAAGAAAAGGTTCTGGAAGAAATGATAAAAGTCATCAACCACGGCTTATAACTATCATTCTAGCATTTGTGCAATAAATCATATCACTGGTCATTGCTAGATCCTGGGTCTCATCAACCATGGCTTATAACCATCATTCTAGCATTTGTGCAATAAATCATATCACTGGTCATTGCTGGATCCTGGGTCATTATTGGATCTCCTGAAAGATGTCAATCCCCACTTAGGGAAGAAATGTTGCTCCTCTTTTCAGTGTGATTCTCATAGGAACAGACCCTAGGGAGGCAGAACTTTATGAAGAATTCACTTTTGCAGGTGGATAAGTAAAAATTCTGTCAGTGAAATTGGGTTTTTTCTGTTTCTCAATACAAGGTTCTTCCTAAAATCTCACCACTACACTGACAGAATTTTCATAGTTGACAGATTGCACAAAATATCTACAGAAAAGCACAGCACACTGGAATGTCATATGAATACATGATTCTCATGTTCCAATAAATTGGATAGTCTGTTAAATCTGTGCTACTGACAAGGCAGGGAAAATGATAATTCCCAGGAGAAATCAGAGTTCCATTGCCTTAAATTCTATTTAAGCTCATTTGAATCATAAATCTTCTGTTATTCATATGGTTAGTGTTGCTTCATCTCAAGGAGAAAGGTCAGCTTTCCTTTTTACTTAATTACAATTTGGTTATCTAATTACAGTAGTGTAAGAAATCCAAGATGCCCCTATTGAATCTTTGGGAGATTTGTTGTCATGCATGACTAAACTGTAATTTTTATGATGAATACACTACGTTTACAGCTGAAGAGCAAATGCAAACTTCCTTTCTATAGTAATGCTGTTTAAGAAGGAAAAATACTTATTTTGATTATCCTTTATTTCTAGACAGGTGATGTCTGAGTCAGAGGTTGTGTCCTCCACATTTCCAGAAAAAAGTATGCCACACAATTCGGAAACTATTACATTACTAGTCAAAAAGCAAGGTTTTCATATATTTCTTTTCTACTTTAACACCTCTGTTAGGCAAAAATAAAACTAAAGCTTTTATGATTTTTAAATCAAAATACCAATGCAAAATGCTTTTGCTATCTAATAAGTTAATGTGGCTGAAAAATTACATGTTTATAGAGTTTTCAACTAAATATAGCAACATCCTCCCTAACCTATATATACTCCTTCTATCAGAAAAGAATTTTAAAAAGTGAGGATATCCTTAAATGGGGCATCTTTGTCTCAGTTACCACTTTCTAAATGTACTTCTAAACAAGTGGCATAAGTAGGATCAAAAGAATTTCCACAGCAACTTTCTTAGATACTCTAAAAAAAGGCAGATTCGCCTTTGCTATTGTTAAATGTGATTCCAAAATTACACAGTATGCTTTAAAAAAAAAGAAGTAAGTGACTTTAAGAAATAAAAACTGTAAATAATGAAATTCAAAACACCAAATCAAAAACATGTAGAGTATAAAAGACTTTCCAAATAGGGTTCCCTTTACTTTCCATTCTATTACCTGGAAATAAACCTTGGTAGCAAATTCTTTTGTCACAATTGCATCAGTTTTTATGAATGAAGAGGTATATGTGGACATATGTGTAAATGTGTGTATATATTATCGATACACATATTATTTTTCGCCAGTAATAGAAATATCTTGTTTGGTGTAGCCATAACATAACACCCAAGGCTGGGTGCTTTATAAAGAAAAGAGATTTATTTTGGCTCACAGTTTTGTAGGTTATAAATTCCTGATTGAGAAGCAAGCCAATTTGATTGGCCTTTGTGGTGAGTTGTTCTGGATAGTTCCCAGCAGGATATCACATGGCACACAAGAGAAAGGTCACAGGATGACAGAGGAAGCAGGAGGCCAGGAAAGGAACCATTTGCCTGACTTTATAAGGATTCTCTCTCCTCAGAACTAATTGCTTCCTGCAAAGCACAACTCAAATTGAGACCAGTATTAATCCATTCATGAGCAATATTACGAGCCAGTCACCTTCCACTGGGCCACAGCAGTTCAACATCCCATGACCTTTTAGTGCTGTAACGCTATGGATCAGCTTTACCACACGCAAGCCTTTAGGAGAAAAACCATATCCAGACCATAGTAAGAATATTATGGAAGCTGTCACATGTGAGTTAGATATAGTTTATTTTTAATTGTTTTTTTTTTAATTTTAAAGAAAGTAAAAACAATATAATTTCAAAATGAAGAGATAGGAAGTTAACAATGGTTATTATATTACCTATGGTTATCTTCACAGTAATTGCTCAGGTTACCAGATAAAGGCATGTAAAATGGATCAAACACTGTAAGCATGCCTATAGCTGCTAATCTGAACAACTACTTTGAAGGTAACAACACAGTTTATTCTTCAAAGCTTCATAATATGCCATTGTATAAATGCATCACAGGTATTTAACTAATTTCCTATTCATAATTATTTAAGTTGCATCTTGTACGTCTTGCTCAAAAAACTAAGAGTTTATTATTGAATTCTAGTGAGAAAATATCCCTAAAATAAATTGCCAGCGTAAAAGGTGTACATGCTTTAGAATTTGATGTGCATTATTGACAAACTGCATATTAGTAAGAATTTTTCTTTTCTCACTGTCTGTATTAACACTTGTTGCTCTCAAGTTTTCAATATCTTGTTAAACTAAGTAGTGAAAATGTTTTACTGTTTTGTTTTCACTTCTCTGGATTCACAGCAATTGAGTTCTTTCTCATGTTTGGTGGCATTTTTTTTTTTAACTCTAAATACCAAGTTCAATTATTTTGGTCATTTTTCCTTTAGGAGACTATTGACCTTTTTATGTATAAAAGATCTTATGGCAATTAGTAAGTTAACACTATCATAGATAGTTCAGATGTTTTCTAAGTTGATTTGGATTTTAACTTTATAGGATTTTATGCAAAATTATAGTGTTTACCAATTCATATTTATCAATCTTTCTCTTTAAAGGGCCAGCAAACATTGTCTGGGAATATCCAAGTAGTAAACTAGCATCCAAATATATACCTCAACTTTATGTCTTGCATGATAAATAAATGGATCTGATACTAGACAAATCAAATGGGAGGAGGAGAAAATAAGGATTGAAAAGTACCAATTCCCTGCAGTGAATATAGTCATTATGTACTGCAAACATGTACTAATAAAAGGCAAAAAAATTAAAAATTAAATAAACATACTTGAGTGTAAAATATGTGCAACATTCTCCTTGCATTTTTGGAAATAGGTGAAGGAAATAATCTGTCCTCAAGACTTGCAGTCTAATTGTGGAAAGCATTTTTTATATGCATAGGATGATTTAATTAAAAATGGACACCTACAGCTATCAGATCTTTAGAAATTGCATAACATTCAAAATGAGAGGCATCTTTGAAAAGTTAAGGTCAGGGAAGAACAAAGAGAAAATCATTCTTTATAGAGTGAATAGTGGTTTGGGGGCCACAAAGAAAAGAAGAGAAAAGAAAAGAGAAGGGAAGGGAAGGGAAGGGAAGGGAAGGGAAGGGAAGGGAAGGGAAGGGAAAAGAAAAGAAAAGAAAAGAAAAGAAAAGAAAAGAAAAGAAAAGAAAAGAAAAGAAAGCACGGTGTCTTTTTAAGTAACAATAATGTACAAAATTTCAGGACAGGGTCTCAGGTTACTTAAGGGAACAGAGAGGTAAATAATCTTTAGTAAATACAATGTTTGTATCATGAATAAGGAGAAGACTTGGTCAAAAAACAATTTTTGGTCTGTTGAAATACAGTTTTCATTTATTCAAACCCAGAACTTTTATTCACATTTCTATTAGTTTGGTAATCTCAACACAATTGTTGAGAATTTAGATTTATTTTGAAAAGTGTAAAACAGAAGGAGAAATTATGCTACCATTGTATGTGAAAAAGTTATAATTTCCAGCAGAATAATAAATAAATAATCCGTGTAAAAATTTGTTTTGCTACATTGTGAAAATGCCTTCATGCAAAATCTGTCCATAAAATGTTTTTACGTATAGCTAAAAATACTTTTTAAAATTACATTCATTTTGCAAGTAGACCTAAAACCTTCTTGTAGAGAGCATTCCCTGATGTGTAAGGTCCCTACTTCCTAAGCAGAGTTGAATCTAGAAGCTTTGGTGAATCCAGAGGCATTTGAAATCTAAAAGCATCCTGTAATATTAAAAAATATATACTCAGATACAGAGATTCAGTTCTGCCAAATGGCGCCAGATAGCAGATCATTGCAGAATAGAAACCTTGTCTCTGTATCTATTAATACAAAATTGACACAGATTAAAACCCTCCAACTTCCTTGCTGTGGCAAAGGGCAGGTATGTTTGTAGAGGTACATGCACATCTGTCTATGTTCTTGGCATGTTTGCATATACTCTTCCCACAAGTTTTCTGTGTTAGTTGAGTAGACATTTTAAAAATGAAAGAATCCCCCAAAGTATAATGAGTTTATTTTTTAAAATTTCAGCAGTAATATTTGGAACACAATACTGACAAGGGCTAAAAGAATTCCAATCTTACGTGAACTCCAGTGCATAGAATTTCTCCTTCACTTCATCATCAGTGGCAGGAATATCATTACTTTGCCAATTTTCTGCCTAAAAACACTGACATTGCTTTCTTAATAGCTATTTAACATATTCAATGAAATTAAACAGACTCATAATATTAATTTTCCAGTCTATTAAAGATTTATTTTCTAAAGAAAGAAAATGTAGAGTTATAATAATGTCCATGTCAGACTTTTTAGAAAACAATAAGTTACCAGAGCAACACAATCATATGGAGAGAATGGGTAAACCATTTATTTTATAAATGTTGCCAGGGAAACAGACCATACCAATGAAATCACTGGAGGACTGAGGACTGAGGACAGTCTATGGAACAATGTGTTGTTTCACAGCACTATGGAACAAGATGTCCTCACATATCTAAATCCTAGATGTGAAGCATATGAATATTCGTTAAACAAAATATTTTGAGTATCGCTAAATATTAAAATATGTTATTGTCTGCTTCTCACTTCTCATGATGTGATTGGGATAGTTTGTCTTTTAAGATTGATCTTTGCTATATCAACCTTTGACAGCCTGGTTATTTCTATTTTGGTGGTGTCTCTTAAATTAATGGTGTTCATTGTGTTGAGTAGGGATTTATAGGTTAACCAATTAGCATCTACCAAGGATTGGGGTGAAAAACTCTAGTGATTTTAAAAAGATTCCAGTGGTTTGTCAGTTGCAAATTTGATTCCATCAGTTTAAGCAATTGTATTATTCATGATTTTTTCCCTTCATTTCTGTTCTTCCTCATTTACTGGAAATCTTGCAAATGGTTTGGGAGATACTCATTGTAACCTTCTAGAACAAGGAGTTTGCAATATATATTTTCTGGCCATGTCCAGGTATCACAGGTAAATACTGTAGAGAGTGAAGACTATTCTCCTCCAGTATTTTCCATATCCTTCCTTAAAATATAAAGAATAGCGGGTTTCCTATTTAGATGAGCAGTGACTCTCTTTTCACTAAAATGTAGGAAAATGCAGTTTGTGCTGAATAAAAGAATAAATTTGAAATAAATTTTTCATGAGTTACAGAACAAAGCTAGAACTTTTTAGAAAGGAACTGAGATTACTTATAGTGAAAGATCTATACAAAATTAACAGAAAAAACATCATGGCTCAGGAAATATATTCATTAAACCTTATAGAGAGTATGTTACAATTTTGAATTTTTTGAAACCAAGGCCAATATTTTTTTAAAAAGCAAAAGAAAGTCTTTTTGTTTTCTTCTCTGGTAAAAGGGAACACTTAAAATGGCTCAGAGAAACTTTTATTTCTGTTATGCTCTGGAAAAAATATACAGTGGCATACAAGATTATTTCTCAGCTTAATAGTGTACATTTCCGGATGCAGCTAAATTCACATTCTTAGTTTCTCGTGACCTAGTTTGATGTAAAAATAACAGTAAATCCAGTTGATTTACATGTGGCTTCTTTTTTTATTTTAAAGATAAAAAAGGACTAACAGCATGACAACAGTGAAGACAAGAACAAAAACAACACAGAAACAATAAAAAAAGATACCTGACCTCAAAACAAAACCTTTGACATATCTGGAAGGATTTTATTAAAAGTATACCGTCTAATTTCTATCATCCAGATAAAGATATTTTACCTCCTTATGGAAGGGTCAGCAAGTTTATGCAGAATTTTCCTCAAGAAATGTGTTTAGAGCTTTCAGCAGAGCCTAAACATACCATTAGATGCAATCTTGCAGTGCCTTTCCTTTGAGTGTTCAGAAGGCAAATTTTACCTAAATATTGATGGCAGTCATGGAAGCAATTAGCCTGTTACCACTTGGCGGCTTGTGAAATACTTCTGACTTTTAGCAGTACTAGATCCCAATGTGTGTGCCAAGACAAGTTAGATGTCAAACACACTCACAGATAGCAAACTAACCTAATAGAATGCTAGTATTTGTATGGGCTGTAGCAACCTTAGAGTATCTGCATAATTTAATGAATTGATTTTAGCTGTGACTGAGACCCCCAAGCCATTAGGCATATGTGTAGTACTTATTCTAAACTGCCTCTGAAGCTACACCTAAGAAGTGACAGCAAATCACATCATTAGTAGAGAAAGAAATTTTTACCTCCCAATTGGTTTTGTTTAGAAGACATGCAAACATTCAAATGGCATCACACTGTTTATGTGCATTATTTTTTAAATCAGGGTGGTGCTCATCCTTTATAACAGTTAAGTATAAATTCACTGCACAAAATGGAAGAAAAATGCTAGAAAAAGATGAGAAAACTGAATCTAAGAACTAGTAAAATTTATCCATATCCATGTTAAAAAGAACACTGCTCTTAGCTTATTAATTTACATTTACCACAAGGGAAATCAGCCTAATTACAAACTCAGTTTCTGAATAATAATCTTAAAAGTTCTAGTAGAAAAAAGGGACCTTTTATTTAAGAGATCATCTTAATTAACACACATTAGAACCATTTCTGTGTAACTGCTGTATGTTAAAAATCAATCCTTTCTTATAAAGTCTTTTATCTTTTCAGGGATGTATGTCTAAGTATTTATACTCAATAGCCAATAATTAGAATGTCTAGTTGATGTTATATGAGCAAAGTAAAAACCCTAGGATTCTAATAGCCTACTTTGGAATGATCTGTCTTTAATTTTATGAGATGCGTATATGGACTTTCTTTCAAAGAATAGCTCACATCGTACATGACATTGTTGTGTGAACCCACATGTGCAGATAATGTATGCAGTCCAGGTACCGCCGTCCACATACAGTTACCTCGATGGGTGTTAAGTAAAACACAGACCTCATTACATAAAAATAGTTCTTTAAATGAAGATATTCAAAATGTATGTATAAGATACAGAAACGACTGAACATTGTTGAAGTTCGAGTATAAATTAAAATGAAAGTAAAAAGAGCAAGAGTTACAGAAATAAAATGGAAAAACTAAGGCAGGGGGTATGGCGGGGATACATTTTAGCTGAGGGAGCGAGGCAAGTTGATGTCTTTAAACTGAATTAGTGCTTGTAAGAGAAAGATAAGCTGAAGATCATAGGCAGAGTTTCTTTTGGGAATGCTGAGTTTGTGAGACCTGATAAGATTTTCAACATGTAGCTTGAAGTACAGGTGTGGGACTAAAAATTGGCAGTCACAGACTTGGAGAATGGAAGGAATTTGTAGATAAGATAGAAGTTAGCAAAAATACTACAAATTTCTAGCATTCCATTTGCTTTTCACTAGTAACTGCCACGCTCTCTCTGTTCAACAGTACTTAGACTTGGAAATATGAACTAATACACTATATTAAGTATATTTATCTTATTACACCAAATGCTCTAAATAAAGTGCTTGCTTATGCCCTTTGCAAGGAAGATTAATTAGCCACCTACTTAAGCTTATTCTTGCATGTATAATTTAAAGTTAATTATGTATTGTATTATTCATATATGCATTTTTCATCAATCATGTGCATATATTCCTGAAGTTTTTACTTAGAGAATTGACCACAATACTGAATTAGAAAATAATGTTAGAGATTTCAAATTACCAGAAGACTCAGAAACTGTTATACAACCTCCACTGAAGTATAAGTTGATGTGGGCTTTAGAAATTGTCATGGATGTTCACGAGTAACATGAATCTCAATCCTGTATGGCAGTTCAGGAAGATCTCTTCTCATTGCATTTCCTTTCCTGTATGCATTCCAAGATATTAATGAAGAGCAACAAAATTCAAAAATCATAGCAGCAAGTCTCTTTGTCAAGTTCATAAGAAAATCTGATGTTGTTTGTGTCTGGTCTTTTCATCTGTCATTGTGAGTACAGACATTTACAAACCCTACACTATTACTTTTAGAAGCAGGAGTCCTACTCCTTGTAGACTAGAGTGATCACTGTATGTTCTGCAAAATATTTTATTTCTGTATTGATAAGGTCATATTAATTCAGATTTTCTAAATCATCTCACTTTTGGCCCTTAGAACTTTAAACTATAAATTATTCTTTAATATTCTCAGTAATGCTAGTAATAAGAACAGTTACTATCTAATTCCTGTGTTTGAATACCTAACTTGAAACACTTGGATTCAAAGAATGTGACAACTAAATTACTAAGAACATCACATTCTTCTGAGACCTTTTCTGTGTCCTGAGTTTTTTATACACGAGCAATTTCCCTTCATATTAGACTTTTAAAAGCAGAACTTTTAAGTTTCTTAAAAATCCCTAGCAATATATTTATATTGCTAATAAGTGTTTTCAACTTAAAGAGTGGTTAAGAGTTTTAACTTCATGACTTCCTCTAAAAATAAGTTTATATCTGACGTTGGATAGAGTGAAGATTCATGGACAACTAACCAGCAGGAGAGGATCCTAGTAAAGTATTACCTTAACACAGGATGGATTAAGCATTTCAGATGTAAACCTTTAACTGTACCAATTAGTGACATCTAAACCAGTTATTAAAGAATTTGTGGGATTTTTTACTTTTATAATTTTTACAAATGACGAAGAAACAGACTTAGTTCCGTACTTGAAAAATCTCCTACTGTGAAAGCATGTAACTTCAGTCTTTTATGTGAGATGGACTGGGAGGTGTTCCTTGTAGTTCTGATCTACAGTGGTTCATAGCAAGCCAGCACTGTTAGTGGCAAACACTCTTGTGATTTCGTTGTTCAAGAGAAGCATATGTTTGTCCTAAAGTGGCTTGTTGATTATCATATGAGTCTAAACAAAATTGAAAGAGTTTATTGCAAGTATAAGTGAGGTAGAAATGTATTATATAATTTTAGTTAAATATATGTATATTTGAAAATTCAAAAGATTTGTGAACTTTTACCATAAAAAGGAGATTAAAAAGTGGGTACTGGAGGATAGAGGGAATGGAAAGGGAATAAAGAAAGGAAGTCAGATGCATCATGAACATGTCCCAGCTTCTGACAAAGAGAGTAAAGACTACACACACGTACTAATGAACTAATTTTTTTTTACTCTTTTTATTTTAGGGAGAAAAAGTAAAACAAAATTTCAAAACAAAATACTAGGAGAGTAACAATGGTTAATAAATTGCACAATGTTAATAAATTAAAGTAGTTACTCAGAGGACAAGATATTGGCATGAAAAACTGTCCAAATAGTATTAGTACAACCTTCTTTTCATTGAACTAAGAGAAATTAGTGACATAACTATCTTAACTATCTTGTATATACATACTTTTTCTTTTCCCTTTCCTTTTTTCTCCTTTGTCCATTGCAATTTCTTTCCCTTTGAATAGTTTCTTCACATTTTACAATATCTAAGGTGTAGTTTGAATCTTATTTTCTCATTCAGCTTCCCACACTAGGAAGAAATACAACCTTTATACATGTGCATCTGATTTATTTCACTTATGAGTATGGTCTCCAGTTGCATCCATTTACCTATAAAAGTTTCAAATGTATCCTTCTTTTTGGCTGAGTAGTACTCCATTGTATAAAATGATCACACTTTTTAAATCCAATCCTTCATTGATGGGCATTTGAGTTGTTTCCAAGATTTAACTCTTACAAATTGTGCTGCTATAAACATGGGTGCACATATATTGTTATGATATGATTTTTAAATTCTTTTGGGAAGATACCGAGAAGGGGAATAGTAGGGGCAAATGAGAATTTTCAGACTGATTTCCACAGTGGTTGTACTTGTCACATTCCCACCAAGAATGGAGAAGGGTTACTTTTTCTCTGAAACTCCTCCAACATGTGTTATTGTTTGATTTTATTTATTTAATTTTTTTGGATAGCCATTCTTTCTGGGATGAGAAGGAATTTCAGTGTTACTTTAATTTGCAGCTCTTCAGTGACCAGTGATGCTGAACATTTTTTCATACATACATTTGCCATTTCTATCTCTTCATCTGAGAAGTATGTATTCATCTCAGTTGCCCATTTTTGGATTAAGTCTTGAATTTAGAGGAAGGTCTGATTTTTTTGAAATTTTATATGTGTTAGATATCAGTCTTTTGTCTGAGGTAGAGCTGGCTATAATTTTTTCCCATTCTGCGAGTTGTCTTTTCACTTTGTTGGTGATTTCTTTTGTTCTAAGAAAAGCTTTTTAATAAGGTGAAATCCCATTGTTGATTCTTTGTCGTATTTCCTGTGTGTTGTTGGTTTTGTTCATGAAGTCCCTGCCTACCACTACATCTTCAAGATTTCTTTTCTGGTAGATTTAGTATTTCTGTTTTAATATTTAGATCTTTGATACATTTTGACTTTAGTATATGGTGGTAGAGATGAGTCTAGTTTTAGTTTTCTGCATGTGGAGAGCCAGTTTTTCCAGCACCATTTACTAAAAAAGCTATCTTTCTTCCAGTGAACGTGTTTGGACCTTTTGTCAAAGATAGTATGGCTGAGTATGTTTGTAGTTGTGTCTGCATCTTCTATTCTGCTCTGCTGATACTCAGTCTGCTTTTCTGCCAATGTCATGTTGATTTTATCACAGTAGCTTTGTAGTATAATTTCAGGTTGGGGATTATGTTGCCACCTAACCTGCCTGCCTGCCTTTTTTGCTCAAAAATGCTTTAGCTATTGCAGGCCTCTTCAATTTCCAAATAAATTTTAGGAACCTTTTCTCTACTTGTCTGAGGTATGTTAATAGTATTTTGATTGAGATTGTATTAAGTATGTATAACAATTTTGGGAGTATGACCATTTTCACTACGTTGTTTCTTCCTATCCATTAGTAAGAGATGGCAGAAAATGTCCCAAGCATAAATAAAGAATTTGACATACAAATAACTGAAATGCAGAGAACTCCAAACAGCCATGACTGAAATAAATCTACACCAAAGCATATAATAATCAAATAACTAGAAATTCAGCACAAGAACAAAACATTGAAGGCAGTTAGAGAAAAAGAAACAAATTATCTACAAAGCAATGCCCATCATTGCAGACTTCTCATCACAAATCCTCAAATCAAGGAGAACTTGGAGTGAGCTATTTCAAGCCCTAAAAGAAAACAAATTCCAACCCAAAGTGATGTACCTCACAAAATTATCTTTCGAAATTGATGGAGAAATAAGATACTTCCATGACAAAGAACACCTGAGGACATTCATTACCATCAAATAATCTCTTCAGAATGTTCTGAAGCATATACTAGAAAGAGAAAATTAAGACCAAAACCACAAGAACATCACCAGAAAGAAGCTACCAGGCAGGGCAAACAAACAGAGAGGAAAGACAGAGAAACAACAGTAGGAAAATAACACACAAAAGATCAGCCAATATACATAAGTTGTAACCATCAATGTAAATGGACTGAATTCACCAGTCAAAAGAAACAGACTGGCAGAATGGATCTAGAAGCAAGATCCAACAATATGCTGCATTGAAGAAACACATTTAACTCAAAAAAAAATTCATAGAGTGAATGTGAAAGCAGAGAAAACAATGCTCCATGTGACACAATCCCAGAAAAAAGCAGGGATATCTATTCAGAGATAATGTGAACTTCATACCAAGACTGATCAAAAGAGATGAAAACGGTCTTTACATACCTGTAAAGGGCAGACTCCAAGAAGAAGAGATAGCAATCATAAACTAATTATTAAAAAAAATTACAAAGGAAATTTCTTGGAGGAAAAGAAAGGTATTTTAAACTTTTACTAATTGCAAAGTATTTAAGAAAACTCCAAACGTTTGAAGAGCTGCAAATTATAATTATTGTGTAATTAATTGAGTTCTGCAATAATTTTTGCAGTATTTTAAAATACTGTAAAACTCCCAACACCAAACAGGAAGCATGAGCTGAGTTACCGGGCTTCAGCTCCCATCCTGAACTCCCTCTCTGAGCACCGTGAGTCTTGGTGGCCCAAGCATTCACCATGTGATCCTGACAAAAACAGGCTGAGTCAACAGGCTTCAGGACTCACCCTAAATTACTAATACGAGCACCAAGAGAGACTCCACACTGCTTGCATATATGAAAAATGTATGAACCCATAGCATCAAACTACATGAAAAGCAGCACTCCTGGAGCATGAGACAACAACATACTCTGCACAGCTGAGAAAATCCTCCAATTCTTTCTGAGAATTAATAGCTAAACTTAGTACATACCATGGACTACCACAGTGAGCACAGGTGGAGGAGACCTCACCCCACCTGTGCCCAGCATCGTAAGTGCACCCAATACCCAGAAAGATCGAGTGGTGCGATGAGGCAAAGACATGGAACTAGGATGTAGACCCACCTCTCTAGCTGGGTGGTGATAGTCTCCAAAGACACTAGTGGCCTATGAGGGGACACCAGGAACTTTGTCGGGGAGCTCGGAGGCCTGAGGGGGGAGGGGCCTCCCTTTGGGTTACATGAGAGCCCTGAGGACCTAGACTGGGCCTCCCACAGAGCAGTGTCAGGGACCGAGTCCGAGAGTCCATGGGGGTGGTCCCACGGACTCAAATTGGCCTGGAGTGCCCGGCGCTCCAGCATGCCCGGCACTCTGCCTGACCCCTGGGCTAGCCCTGAATACTCACCTGAGCCTATAGACGCGGACACACTGACAGAGCATGGCGGTTCACTGTGTAACCCCGCTACCAGACCAGACACCCGTTTGGTGTGAGGGCTTGCCAAAGGGTGCTTCTCCACCTCCTGCCATAGCAATTTGTGTACACCCATATATTATACAGCATAATTAGAAGCAGCCAAGTCTCTTCCCAAAGTAACAGGATCAGGGAGTAAATAAACCAAAAGTGCAATTATTACCAGTGGGAAGACCACTGATAGGGTGGTAGAACAACGGAGGCGAAGTGGAGAAAATTGGTTAGTTGAATGAGCCATCATCTATATAAGTGAGTAATAAAGATGAAGATATTCTGTACAACATCCAGTGGTGGCCCCCTACTATTTTCTCTGGAATTTGGTGTTTCCTTTATTGTTTTGTGTTAACAAATGCAAAGACAACACTATGTAATGCCGCATCCAGTGATGGGTCCCTACTGTCTCCTCGGTAATTCAGCATTTCCTTTATTGATTTTGTTATAACAAATATGAAGATAGCATTATGTTATACAGCATGCAGTGCCAATTCCCTACCATCTTCTCTATAAGTTGGTATTTTCTGTATTCTTTCTGTGTTATTCTGGTTCCCTTTGTCTTAAAAATAAAATTAAAAAAATAAATAAAAGAAGATTATGTAAAAAAAACTGTAAAATGCAATATTTTTACAATATTTTAAAATTGATGTATTTTCTGTTACCTGTATGTTGCAAGAATAATAGCAGTGAAAAAGTAGCTAGCTATTCACTGAGATTTTCCTTCCCTCAACATTGTCTTAGATTACTTTTAAACCAATATAATTATCCAAGAAAACGTACCTGGAGTCATTTGTATCTTCATTTACTCAGCAAACACTTACTGGGTCATGAGGCAGGCATCCTAGGGAGCTGGAATAAAAATTAGAAAAAAGGCTTATTTCTCTGGTGGAACTTACATTCCAGCAAGGAAAACTAACGGTTTCAGAAATGAAGGCTAGACTGACCAATGATGTCCAATATCTGAAACCAAATTTTGTAAAAAGTGTCAAGGATGTATAATTTGTTTGTGTGAAATTCAGGCATTATTTTCAATATCCTTTCTTCCTGCTTGCTCAGATTTTTCCTTCAAAACATTAGGGCACCCCCCAAAGCTAATTCTTTGTCTCTTCTGCTTTTTCTTTAAACAATGTTTACAAGAACACACGCACTAGCAGACATGAGTGCTCTTCCACATGTAGGTTTGTAGTGAAGTGTAAATCAGGCATTTCCCCTCCGTCAGGAAATGTACAGAGCATGAGAAGAGAGAAAGATAGCGAGAGAGAGAGAGAGACAGAGAGAGAGAGGTTACTGGGCTTGGATTCAGAAGAGATGTGTACATGTGTGTATCTGTGACTGTGTGTGCACACAAATACCCAGAAAGCAACCAGGAGAAATGGTCAACATTCCTCCATTGTACATGAGGAATACAGTGAGTGCTTCTTTCAAAATGCCTTTTGAATAATTGGATCCTGTCACTGATACCTTGGTTGGAAAGAAGTGGTAATGGATAGCTGTTTTGTATTACTATATAGTTAAAAGCATGTAAATCTTCTAAAATATTCCAGGTATCAGCAAGCCATTTCGTCTTTTGGAGTTGAGTCTTCTCTAGAATAATGCCTTGCCTTTTCAGGTTGCAGCATAATTCTTCACTCCACCTACTTATGTGGCCTTTGATAATACTGAATATGCTATGACAAACGAGAAACCTGAGTATAGAATAACGTTTCTACAGATGAAGGAAGTGAGGCTCAGAAAGGTTAATTAATTTTCCTCATATCATACAATTTGGTGGCAGGGCCAGGACAGTTTTACATCAATTCAGTTAACAACATTCCTTTTCATTAGATCTAGACTGATTCTTCATTAAATTTTTATATTTCAGATGTTATCCTTTAGCCCATAGGAAATCAAGTTGAGATTAATGAAAAATATTTTGATTAAGTCCCTCTCTACATAGACGGTAAGACATTAGTAGGTTATCTATGTCTGTTACTACAGCTTAGCTTACCATATTAAGCAAAATACTTTACATAGAAAGAAGTTTGATGATTTGCTGAAAAGCTTTGACTTTGACAGAAATTCATTCAAAGAGTATCATGATTTAATTATTTTTGCCTCATAACTGCACAATGCTAGATTATATGTCTGAGGCAAATATACTTTAAGTTTGCTTAATTGTTTCATATAGACAACAGGAAGATGAATATTACAGAAATAGTCCAATCTATCTAATTAATGGCATTTTGCACTTTTAAGAGATAAAGCAGAGTGAATGATGGTGAGGCATTTCCATGAAATCTGCATAAAAAAAGTCACTATACTTTTAAGCCATGTTAACTAGAAACCTAACATCATCTTTTAAAGTCCGTTCAATTTTCTACACACAGCATAGTTTATTTCTATAACACATAATTAATTTTAAGAATTGTGTAACATTTTTGTTTAATTATGCTATTGTAAAAGAGACTCTCATTTTTTCAAAACTTCATTATTTTTGGAACCAGGAATTAAACTCAGGATCTTGAGCTTGCCAGTTAGCACTGTGCTGCTGAGCTATACCCTTGGCCTCTTCAAAACCTCATAAATTAAAGAAGAAATACATCATAATCCTGAAATAAACCCAAATTGAATTGTCTCTTAACCAATACTAATGTGTTTTTTCTTTATGATTGATATTATTCATTTGGAAGGTAAAAATAAAAATAGTCATTAAGAAATAAAACAAAAAGCCCTTTCTTTCCCTTTTTTTTTTTGATTGTTAAAAGAGAAAATAACAACAAAAACAAAATGCGAAAATGATACAGAATTTTAAAACAAGATGATAGGAATTAACAATGTTTGTGATGTTACATATTGTTTTCTTCAACAAAATTGCTCAGATTACCAGACATAATAATGCCAGATTGATCAAACAATTAAAGATAATAAAAAGTAATTTAAAAACATCAGAAATGATACAGAGCTTCACTAAACAAGATGGTAGGAATTCAACAACGGTTGTTACACTGCATATTTTCTTTTCACCTAGGCTTACATAATTTTCAAAATGAGTGGGCACTTATTAATTAATACAGAATTTTTCCTACTTGTTTTTAAGATTTTTTTCCTACTGAATTTTAGAAATTATTTTGGACATTTTGCTTAAAATCCTACATTAGCATACAAGCATGGAAAGTAATTTTCCCAGCATTGAAATTTTAGTACCATAGAAACTAGTCTACTGGGTTCCATTGACTGGCTTCTAATTCACTAAACGAAAGACAGATGGGTCCTTGTGTATTTCCAGTGGGATATAAAGACCCACTTGTTTACAATCCATTGCACCAGGAACTACAGCATCTCTTTGAAGAAGTCTGAGAGATAGGTAGATGAAATAAAGGGCGGAAGAAGGTCAGAATTATCATACAGGAGGAAAAAGCAATGAGGCTGTCAAAGGGGAGAAAATCAGCTGTCAGTTGTAGAGTGTCGCTCTGTGCAGACTCACCCAGCTGATCTGTACATGGTTGTGAAAGATTCTTCTCTGATGCACAGCGCGGGGAGTCAGTGACTGCCAAATTTACTAATCTCAGGTATACTTTTTTTCCAGTTACCCATCTGCATTCTCATTCTCCTTTGTGATCATAATCAAAATATGAAGGGCTCTGATGATTTCTACATTTTGAACACTTTTTTAAAATATTTGACATGCCTCCTTCGTTGAGATCTAAGGAGCGTCTTGCAAAACTAGATTGCAGGTCGGGAATTCTAGATAGCTGTAGGCGCCATCCCCCTGTGAAACATGGTCCTTCTTTCTCAGGCTAAGGCCAGAGTGCAAGGCAGCTGCACCTTGTTCTTTAACCTCTAGATCATCATCTTTTCTGCCAATTTCTCTATGAACTTGGCTTTGGTACTGTTCATCTAATGACTTTCCTCTTCTCCCTCATCCTAGATCTTAAGAAAAGTAATCATGCAATAATTTGGTTCATTACTATGATTTTAGAATATTAGGTCACAATCTTCTCCCAGGAAAGCTAATGTTTCTATTATTGACCTCTCTCATTCACTTAGAGGAATAATGTCCCATGATCTCTAGAGATCTGATTCGTGAGGGTACTTGTGCATAGCAGTAAGAAAGAGAAAGATCTTCAATGACTGCTGAAAATGAACCATATAGAATTAAAATCAACTAAATTAAAAGGTAAATAAGACCGAACAAAACAAAATGTGAATCGTCATGCAGTTTTCCTGGCAAGTTTTGGCATCTTTGAGACACCATAAGTAAGTAGGAAATGATTTGCCATCCTTTTCAAAACTGCTTGCGCATTGCTACCTTTAAATAAAATAATATCTAAAAAAGATTAGAATAAAATAAAATTTTCTCATGTGGGTACATTTGTGGGCTATAACTTTATTTCTAACTTTGACCTTAATTGCCTGATTCATTAGGAGTATATAAAATAGTTGTGTTAAAAATTGCAGAAGTTGTTATAAACCACTTTACTTTTTAAATTATGTTTGAACTTTGTATATTTGGCAACAGTGAGTAGAATTTTTTTAAAGGATTTGTACAAAAACCATTAGATATTTATATTTATTAGCTCTAGTTTGTGAAGAAACTGTAAAGTTGTAATTGGCATCTTAGGTGTGGGGATTAGTTCTTGCTCTCCTATTGCTATGCCAACACTAAAACCTATCAAATAGAGAGTTATTTTCGGTGTGGAGGCCAAACTGACAGAAAGAATGACACGCTCCAATATTGCCAATTACAAATAGGTTGTTAGTGGCATTTTTTAGAGTCAAGTAGAAAAGGGGCCTTCCTTATAGTGGTAGAAAATAGAAATTTACACACATATATACGCATTTATTGCCAACTCTCCTCCAGGGAGACAAGCCTTCCATTCCTTGGGACCTCTAGCTCCATAAAATTATTTTGCTGCTGATCATGAAGGTAAGTTTCAAGTCACTTCTAGATACAGTCTGATGGGTCCGTAGTTACTTCCCATTGTTAAGAGCCATTCCCTGTTTTCATGCTATTGTTCAGCTTCACGCTTGGTGATCCTGGTCTGTCCCTGTTCTGCGCATCCATAAAATTCGCAGGTTTGCACAAGAAACAGAATGCCTGCACTTAAGGGGAGGCTCAAGACATGGCCTCAGCCGAGACGTGAAGAGTTGAGCATAAGGTGCAGAAAATATTAGAATAACAGAAGACAGAAGCCAACAATACTGCCAATAATGCCTACTTCTGTGGAAATGTTTAACACCTTTGATTATTTTCCATGCACTTAAAATGTTATTTAGCTCTGCCTCATGAAGGTTATTTAACTCTAAGTTAACTCTACATTATTTCAAAATAAGACTTGATAAGTGCTCAATATGTATTAGTGAATGAACGAATGAATGTTCTTTATCAAAACTTCCATGTTTTACCAAAATATCTTTTAAAATTATTGTGATTCTAATATTGTGGACAGTTTGTCATAATACTATAATTTAAATAGCTCTTCATATATGAAAGTGGTATAATTCTTACTGCTAAAATTCAGCTTTTATTTCTAGAAATCCAAGCTGGACTTCTTAAAAAGTTGATTAATTTTTGCTTCTAAAAGTATATGCCAATGTGACGGTACAATTCAACCACAGAGCAATTTAAACTGTCTATCCATTTAAGGAATGTGTTGTAGTCCCTTCACAGTATTTCAAAGAGTTGGATGATTTGGCTGTGTAAGCATTTCCTTGTGGGAAGTTAATACAATCAAAACAGAAAATGATTGACGGGTGTGTACTTCCGTGATGGGAGTCAGCCAGATGTTTTCAGTCAAACGGAGCCCGCAGATGGTGTTGCTTCATTATTCCTTAATCCAGGGATTACCTCAATTGGCGAACTCGGTGACATTTGAAGATTTTAAATAACCTTGCTTCTCTTTTATTACGTATTTTTGTAAAGAGCTCTTGTGTGAAACGGCTCTATGTTCTGCCCTGGAATTTTTTTCAAGGACGTTATCAGGGCTGTTTGCTGTTCCTGTTCTGGTTGTCATCTTCAGTGAGGTCAGGAGAATGGAACGAGAATGTCCACAGTTGACAATGTAGCTGTTTCCACAGCTGGCTGCGGAGCGGGCAGTCCTTCACAGATGAGCTAGCATGGGGAGGTGGATGATGCAAAACATCTGTCACAATGGGAAGAAGCAAAACAAGTGCCTTTGAAGATCGCCTTTTAATGATGAGCAGGGGGTGCTGTCTCCATAATGTGAGCGAAGACACAGTTGTTGGCGAGCAGATGGCTTCAGGCTTGTTCTTGCACGAAAGAAAACAGGAGTATATGTTGAAAACTCTGATGCTAGTCAAATGAACTGATTTTGCTGAACATTTATTTGCCTATGTCAAATATAAGCTAACAGCAGAGAAAAGGGGAGTTAAGAGAAAAAGCTTGAGGAAAAAATAAAGAGGGAAAAAAACTTGTTCTAAGTATTTTTCTCTTGAATGACTTTAATACACATAAGTAATTTCAGCTGGTGGCTGAGAGGTCAGAAGAAGTGTTGTGCTGTTTGCTCTGATGCATTTGCAGCGCCATGCTAGGTTTTTTTACAGAAATTTTAAAAGGTAACATAAAAAGTACATCATTGAGGCAGCATGAAGATTAACATTAAAATCTGAGTACAAATTAGTAGCACTTTTGTCCTTCATGGAACACCAGGAAGTGATAAAAAGAAAATATGTCAGCACACTGTTTTTGATAGAATGGCATTAGTTTCTCACTCCACATACCTTTGAAAATAAATTGAAAGTAATGCAATGAACGTGTATGTCTTTTATAGAAAGAGAAACCTTTGCAGTGGATTACTCTGAGAACAAACAAAGGCTGAACATTGGTGTGCAGTAACAGCAACCCCAGCGGTCCTGTTACAGGACCTCAGGCTGACGCCTTCCCCTGCTGGCCCCGCACCTCACGGTTTGCTCTAGGGAGGCAGTGACAGCCGCTGCTGCAGAGCGCAGAACCGTGTTTTTACTACCACCACCTGCACAGCCAAATACCGCCTCATCCTTGTGCTTCCTCTTGTGTTTTTCTTTTTTTTTTTTTTCTGGCATTAGGGATAGAAGCCTGGGTTCCTGTCTCTCTGAGCTGGGATACCCCCCGTTTATTTATCTGTTGACAAGATCTTGCTGAATCGCCCAGGCTTGTCTTGAATTTAGGATCCTCTTGGCTCAGCTTTGTGTTAGCTGGAATTATAATTGTCCATCAGCTGCCTGATTCCCCTTTAATTTCTTACTCTTACCATTTAATTCACGTGCAATTCCCTTGATTAGCAGAAGTCACAGACTCCAGCCATAGCAAGAAAGTTCAAAAAATGTTGAAGAGTTATTTATAGTTTGCTTGTTGGATTTTTCTCTGTTTTTTTTCTTTTCCTTCTTCCCATTCTGCATTGCAAGAACAGCTTTCTGAGCAAGTATAATAACATGTGGAAAGTACCACTAATACATGTATATAGTCACAGATGGCAAGGCATAGCACAGAAAATAACTGGATGAACCTTAATGAGAAATCTCAAAAGAAAAGAGCAAATTTGGACTCAGGAGGCTGAGGCAGGAAGATCGTGGTGAGGTCAAGGCCACCCCAAACTGTATTGTGAAACCCTGTCACAGAAGACAAAAAAAAATTTAAAAAAAGAACAGATTTGGAGACATATGTGATCTTGCATGGACAAGACAACAGAGTTGTGAATAGGTAATATATTCTGTAATATTCTAAGAATCAAGAAGTGCAGAGAGAATACGCCATGAGAATAAAAGAGAAGGGAGATATTCAGAATGGATGTTGCTCTGAGTTGCTTGAAAGTCTAGGTTCAGTAAATTATTGGGAATTTGAGTCAGTAGTTCAGGACACAGGCCAATTTTGAAAGAGCTTTTAAATATTTAAGTTTTAAACTACTTTCAACACTTGCTTAATTCTATCACGTCTTCACAAGTGCTTTGGGAATTGTCTTGGTTACTTTTCTCTTGTTGCTGAGACAAAATACCCAACACCCAAAATGAAGGAAGGAAAGGTTTATTTAGCTTACAGTTTGTGGAGGTTTCAGTCCATACTTGGCTGGTTGTGAGGCAGAGGGGCACACGGCAGAGGGCAAGCGTTCATGGCAGCAGAGCACAGCAAAAACAACCAGCAAAAGGGAGGAATGGCTGCAAGCAGCCTCCTTTTCTCCCCTACATTGTAAAAATCCTACCCCCACCCAGGGGTGGTGAACCTCTCACACAATCTCCATGCCCTCCTCTTCCACAGGCTCAGGATGTTTACAAAGTAAGCACCCCAGCTTCCTCCTGAGTCACTCAGCTAAACCTTCCCAAGTTGACACAATGTATCAACCATAACAGGAATATAACTTTTCGTACCTTACTAACACTAGTGTGTGGTATGTATGCATATTACGTGCTCACCCTCATTGTTTTACAAGACATATGACATGTCTTTCAAAATTTGCCTTCAGAAGCTTATTTCCAGCTCCTCGGTGAAGAAGTCTTTGTTTAGAAAGAATGAAGATTTCAGTTTAAGGGTTGCCATGAAAACACATTATACTAAGGAAAGGAAATTGTTTTGTAAAGGAGATTTTACGGATAGAGGCAGAAACCTCATGAAGGTGAGTGAAGAGCAGTTTTGTTTATAAGGAACCATATTAATGTTACCAAGATTAATTCAAGCTATCTGCTCCTTAATTAAGAATTACAAAGAATTAACAAAATGACCAAGAATGAAACTAAGATTCTTTTGAAAAGAAGCACAATAGAAGATTCACTCAGAACCATGGCAGACAAAAACCAGAGCACTGCTTCTCACATTTAGCTAGGAGAGTCACACACTTGAACATCTTATTAAAATGGAAAATCCTTCTATTCAGGGCTAGAGGACGTGAAGTTCTGTACCCAACTCCCACACGTTACCTAGTCCCAGAAAGTACTTTGAGATCAAGAGACTAGAGAATTAATTTAAAACCTTGCTATTAAACTACAAAAAATTAAACTATCTAGATAGGAGATATAACAATAAAATATAAGAGGAATAAAGCGTGCAACTAAGGTGCCAGCACAAATTCTATAACCAATATGATTCTGGAGAATGGCCACAAAAATCTGGCAACCACTGGATGGTTTTCTGCATGTTGATTGACATTTGAATGCCTTGAATAACGTTTTGAATACCTGGGTTAGATGCTAATACATAAAATGTTACCAAAGAATGTCTTCATTCCCTAGAACATATATTATTTCATCATCAGAATGGAAAAATGCTTCATCACAGTGCCTATACTGAGTTTAATATATGTTAATAACAATACAAATAAAAAATATAATCAAAATTCATGACTTTACAACTGTATCCTTAGGTTTAGATGAGTTGCTAGATCAAACCTGGAAAATTCTTTAAAAATGTCTTAAAGTTGCAGCCCAGAAATACCCTCTGAGGAATCACAAAATAAAGTGCATATTGTGGCAAATTGCAAGACAGGCAATAGCTACTTTCCTGGTAATAGCCAGAACTGAGGTGCCTAGTGACACATTTAGGCAATTTGTACTGTAAACAATGGTCGTAAGTGAGATAACAGGTAGGTTTTCCTCTTGATCACCTCTGTGGTTTGAGAAACAAAAACTTCCTAGGACTGTTTACCAATAGGATCCTGCAAAATCTTGAGAATTATATGCAACCTGGTCTTTTAGCCTATTTGTCAGTAAAGAGGAGAATTTAATGAGAAGCTTTAAGACATCTTAGCCTTGTGCTAGTTGAAGCCAGATAAACATTTTACGAGAAAAAGATGGAATCCATAAATATTCAGACATCTGCTGGGACCTGTATTTGCCTCATCATTTAAAAGAAGACAGACTTGAAACGCTGTGTCTGTCATGCCTTTGAAACTTGCTGTACATTAAATGTTTACTTGAGGAAATACAAAGCAACTGCTATACAAATGAATAAAGTATTTCTTCTCTTGTCAGGAAGGCTGACAAGAATCGTAGGCAGGCGTATGGCTATTAAACCGGTTCATGATATAAGACAGACCTGATTAAAAAAAAAAAAAACCTTAAGCTACACTTTAGCAGTGCACATAATAAAGGACATTTGGCAGAGTTTAATCAGGTGTATGTATTTCTTTCACTGAATGGAAATCATGTGGGGAACTCTGAGTTTAAACTTCTTTGGGTAATGTGTAGTCCTCAGAAACCTTGAACTCCTTGTATAAAGTTGACAGCAGTCACACAGGGTATTTTTTTTAAAAAAGAAAAGGAAATGGATGGATGGGTCTGTTTGGCCCATCCTTTACCCAGCCAACAGAATGTATCCGTTATTAGAGTTGAACGCTCTTAAGCCAATTTGAGCATAAAGCTACTGTTACCATTTTCCATAGCATTTTCCATAAGTTCCATTCCCGGCAGAAATCTTTGGACACAAATGACATGCTTAACATGGTGAGAAAAACACAGGCTCATCGGTGACCCTACTATTCCTTCACTCAACACAGCTTTTGAATAGGGAAAGCCTGGGAAGAAAGTGTGATCACATCCCTGAGCTACTCTGTCTAACCAAAGACTCCTCCAACACGTTTAACTCGCCATAGCACTTGGTTTAACAAGGCCGGTACCCTAAACATAACATTTCTATGATACAATAATATTTTAAAAGATTATACCTTAGTTCTAAAAATGAGAGCACTTTTGTGTAGAGGCCAGTTTAACACGATTTCCTTTATTTTCCCACTTGAAACAAAAATACTGGAAATTGGATCTCTTCATCTAAAATACCACATTCTGTTATCGTTGTTCATTCAGGCAGAAGGCCAGATCGATTCTTTCTACCTCTAATATAATTTTCAATCATGCTGTTTATTTTGTGCTTAGAAATCAAAAGTCTTGTATCTTGGAAAATGTGGAACGTAGTGAAATATATTCTTCTTATCAATTCATTTGGCACCAGTTTAACTGTCTTTAATTCTGCCATTTTTTGGTCTTCAATGCTTTTGAATTGATTTTAGAGGTATGTAATACCTCTGGTGGGAAAAGTGTATCTCATAGGAACCCTGAAATTTGAGGACAAATGGCTTAGTTTCTGGTGTTGGTCTTTCCACACACAAATAGCCCACTGTTCTTCCATATCATCCACACCACACCACATGGATTTTTAAAAACAGACCTATTTGTGGGTGGAAGGTCCCTCCATACGAGCGTTACTCCTCAGTGATGTGATTGGAATCCGAAGCCAATGGACACAAGCTCACCCCTAGTTACTTAAGCCAAAAGAATTTTGTTGGAGAGGCCTTAAGATTTTTCTACGAACAATAAATAGGACCTGTGGCCCAGCAGCTATTATCTCCTTAAGCAGAAATATAAAAAGAAAATAACAGAGTAATGAAATTACTTCGCATAATGAGATTCATTTCACAAAATTTTAATGGGATCAATTCTTATAGCCAGGTACATGAATTTAATGACACTAAAGCTGTGTCCTATGGCACATTCAGGCAAACTGCCTGACGCTGGGACTCAGACATTTAAATTTTAAGCTCTCTTGAATGGTGGAATATGTTTAGAAGCTATTTTGCTCTAAAGAAGCTCATTAAAAGCACTAAAGGTCAATACTAAGTAAGTTTCTTTAGTTTTTAGGCACAAAAACCTAAGAGAAAAAGCATTGTTGAGAATCTTAGTTATGTGCCTATTTTGGTAAGGAATGTTTCAGTGTGGTATTTACTGAACACTCTCATTCAAAACAACACTGTTGCATAATAGTTACTTTCCCAATAACTGAAACTGTCATTCACACTTGAGCCATATAGTATATAATTAGGATTCTTTTAAATGGGTCTCATTGGATAAAATTAATTTGGCTTTGGTGTTTTTAAGTATTAATATAAGAGAGCTACACTTTCAATTAATGGTAACTGAATTGAAAAACAACATATATTTTTTTCTTTAACCTTCTTTCTTTTCTCCTTTCCTCTATCCCAGTTGTTCTTTCCTCTTGAACAGTTTCTTCTCTTTTCACAATATCCATTGTACAATTTGGATATTATTTATTCTTTCGGTTTCTTATACTAGGGAGACAACATGATGTTTGCATATACAAGTCTGAGTTATTTCACCGATCAGTATGGTCTTAAGTTGCATCCATTTACAAAGATAATTATGCTACTAATTTCTATTGGTTCGTTGATAAGAATGGTTTGTGCTCAGTTTTTCATGCCTGTCTTTTAATCTGAGCAACTACTTTGAAGATAACAATGCACGTTATATTAAGCATTGTTGATCTCCCATTATCTTGTTTTGAAATTCTATAACTTTTTTATTGTTTTTTCTATTTAAAGTTAAAAAAACAATTTGTATACTATTTGATTTAAGAGTAGAAGAAAACACTATTTGTGTAACTGATATACATCTCTTATCAGTCAAACTGTGTATATAGCTCTTCTACATTTAGTTTTTAGCAATGGACAGTGTCTTACTTTTAAAAATCATTTTAAAAATCAGTCAAAATTCTCTTGATCATAGGCATATTTTGGAAATGTAGTAGTCCAAACATTATGCCAATTAAATCTAATCTTGTACACATATAGGAACCAGAAGGTCATTTCTAGTTGAACACATTTCCGAAACAAGTAACAAAATATATATGAACGGAGAAATATTCACATAGCCATTGAAAGTCATATAATAGACTTCACTTGCTATTATAGAATTTGGACAATTAATTTATATGCTAGGCCTATGGAAAACTGGTTTATGTTCTAGATATAACCTTAGCATTGAATATAAGATTTCCAGTTAGTTTTAGGTACAGACATTAGATGCTTTGTGCCATTTTCTAATTACATAATTACGTGGCTTTAAGTAATTTCTCAGTTTGTATACACTACTCATGAATACACGAATACACATGTATATGCCATGATTTTAAAACTACAGCACTAACTGTGCTTTAGGCTAAATCATTCTTTCTTGGGGAGAACTGTCTTGTTTGTGGTGTTTAGCAGTGACCCACAGCACTCAGGTTTTCACTTACAAAAACCCAATCCCCAATGACCACCAAATATGTCTCCAAACAACGCCACAATGAGAAGCACCACTATATGCTCATACACAAATATTTTTATTATTCTGATTTCCATAGATAGTCATAATAGTACTTTTTACCTAAACAAATTTTCAGTCTCATCTTTCAGGATGTAGTGGTCAAAACTGTGAAAAAAAATATATTTGAGCTGAACTATTGTTTTAAAAATTCTTGTGAGAACAAGTTTTCTCCCAAGTTGTAAAGTGTTCCATTTTGACTAGTAATCTCAAAATAACACTTCTATTACATATATACATATAATTTTTGACAAACACAGTTTAACTGTACATATTAACAGGAATCAGTGTGATATTTGAACATATGCACACAACTAGTACTAATCCCATCCAGCCTTCTTTTTCTCACCCTTTCTGCCCACACTCCAAATAACTAGGAATCTGGCTTATTTCACTTACTGTAATGTCCTTAAGTTCCTCCATTTTGCTGTAAATAGGAATCCATTCTTTCTAAAGATGAATAATATTCCTTTGTGTATATAAGCCATATTTCTTTACTTTTTCACTTGTTGGTAAGCATATAGGTTGATTCTATTTCTTAGCTACTTTGAACAATATCAAATAAATGGGTGTGCAGATATCTCTTGGGTATATTGACTTCATTTCATTTCTGGATATATATCCAGGTAAGTGATAGCTACATCAAATAGTGGATTGATTCTTAGTTTGTTTGAGGAACTTCCAAACAACTTCCAGTAGTTTGTTTGAGATCTACTCAACCCAGTTAGGAATGGCTATTATCAAGCTAATGATAATGATAATGATAAATGCTAATGAGGGTGTGGAGAAAAAGGAGCTCTGATATACTGGTAGTGGGAGTATAAGTTAATGTAGACATCATGAAGAGCAGTATGGATGTTTCTCGAAAAGGGACTAAGTAATTTTTATTTGGAGATTTGTTTTCTCATCATTCTTCCCATAAATATTTGTCTTAGATACTTTCTTGTCATTATGACACAATACAGAATCCTCACAATTTAAAGGAAGAGAGTTTATTTTGGATCAGAGATTGTGGAGATTATAGAGGTGTCAGTTCAAAGTCATCCCAAAGTGGGGAAGCGTGGCAGAGGGGCATGGGAGAGGAGAAACAGCCCACAGCAGGGCAGGCAGGAAGAAGGAAATCTCCCTTCTTTCCCTTTTATTCCATCCAGGCTACAAGTCTATTGGTTGGTGCCACCCACACACACGGTGTGCCTTTCCTCTTTAGAAACCCATCATCCACACCCATCGCCAAGTGAAACCAACCTGTGTACTAATCCAATATCACACACCCACGACCCAGTCACCACCCAGAAGGCCCGCCGATGAGTGCATGAGTCCTCAGGTGGTCACCTAGCTACAAGCCATAACAATGTTCATGAAGTGTTTATTATGTACTCGTGCTATAGACAACACTATAGATACTGAATAGAAGAGGACAAGGCAAAAATAATCTCAAGCTCTTTAAGCTGAAAAAACTAAATCAGAAATGCTGGCAAATGTTAACATTTTTAAATTTAACTTAATAATTAGTACTGCTGATATAAAATTTTCATATATGAAAATGTCATGAGTATCTAGTACATTTGATTCCTATTAACAGACATTATAAAATTGTGTACTCATAAATTCTCTTAGAAGGCATAACTTTGCGAAAATCAATTAAAGAATAAAACAAGCGAGGAAATGATTAAGTGCCGGAGTGGGTTTCGAGGGGGTTGTACATTTTCCATCTCGCCTCAGATGTTCATGACTCTCCAGCACACAAGCAATGTATGTCAGAAATCATTGCAACCTGCTTGAAAGTCGAAGGTTACTGTGCTCCCCACAGACATCTTTTGTATTTCAAACATAATTTTTAAAAGCCAGATTTCCCCCAAGTTGGTTGAGAATTTATCAAGATAGCTGCAGACAAGTGACTATTTCTGACAGTGGAGGAATTTCTTTCTTCATTTTTACTCCTGACGGTGGAGAGGAGAAAAAGTTTCTTAAACTCTGTACTCTGTTCACAACCCCCCCCAAAAAACCCTCTACTGACATCAACAAATGGAGAACAATTTAATATCTCCATATGTACTAAAATTCAAAAAATATCTCACAGTAATATTGTGGGACAAAATATTTGTTTTGTTTTGGACCAGGCATCAAACTCATGACCTCAGGCTTGCCAGGCAAGCGCTTATGCTGCCGAGCTACATCCCTGGCCCTGTGGGACAAAATATTTGGATAGCTATTCCCCAAGTTAAATAAAACACCTCTATGCCATTCATATTATAAAATAATTGTCCCTACTGAAAAATCATTTACACTAATGAGCATACTTAGAAACATACACTACTCTCTGCACTCTGTTTTGTGTGTACAAAAGTGTTTTCATATATGCAAAATAAACTAGCTATTTATTCTAGAAATAGTAAAAACTAACAGGCAAAAATAAAACAGATGAGCAAGAGCAGTAGTGACTTTAAGCTACATTTTTAAAAGTTGTGTTGAATGATTAGTAATAAAATTTCAATAAACATTTGCATTAGTCAATACAGGAGATGGTATAATATGCTGCACAAATTTTTTGATGTAAAATATTTAGATAACAAGGGAAAGGAAGGTGATATATTTTTTTTTCTGTTTTCATTTATTTTACACAAATAATTTTCTCACTATTATCCAAATAAGGTTCTTACTTTTTGCTTTGACATTCATGTGTTTTCAAATACAAGACTTATTAAGATACCAAATAAGAAGGATTCACAAATTCATTGTAACCCAGGCCAAAGTGATCAAATGGAAGCATGTCTAGTCATGATTAGGTTTGAAACCTTAAGATCATCTTCCTAGTTCAACTCAACAAAAATGCAGATTTGATCTCTTTGAATCTAACAAGATATAACATGATTATTACGTAAAGCCCTGTGTGCTATGTAAGACTAGACACAAACAGATAATGAAAGAACAGCGTAAATGGAATAATGGTAGTTGTTTGTCTCTGAGAAAATATAGCATTGGCTTATACAGTTAAATTTTGTAACTAGAACATACTTCTCAAACTATAGTGTCTATCAACATCACCTGTTGTCTTTGTGAAACTACAAATTCAGAGCCAGAACCCCAGAAATTCTAATTCTAGGTGTGTTTCTGCCGCCAACTCATACATTATCGTTGAAATGGCATGGGCCTCCAATACTGAGAGCCTCGGATACTGAAAGCCTCACATACTGAAGGCCCAGGATACTGAGGACCTAGAACATTGAGGGCCTCAGATACTGAGGTCCTCGGATACTGAGGACCTAGAACATTGAGGGCCTCAGATACTGAGGTCCTCGGATACTGAGGGCCCAGGATACTGAGGGCCCAGGATGCTAAGGGCCCAGGATCCTGAAGGCCCAGGATGCTGAGGGCCCAGGATGCTGAGGGCCCAGGATGCCAAGGGACCAGGATGCCGAGGGCCCAGGATACTGAGAGCCCAGGATCCTGAGGGCCCAGGATACTGACCATGCTGAGAATATTAATACTGCTACTACTTACTGCGTTGCATGTTCTGGCATTGATATGGATGTTAAGCCAGCTACAGGAGAAAGGCTGCCCATGTTCTCCTTGCTTTGAGTGGTCAGATAGTTCAGTTAGGAAATTGATGAAAATTCAAAGACTGCAAGTTCCTTTCAAATATGGGCAGAAGGTTAATAGCACAGATGTTTTCCAGTCTTAGGTCAGTTATATCAATCCACACATGATGATCTTTGGAAACTGTACCCAAATTACTATTGAAATTGTTTATTTCTGAACTTGGATGACCAGATCCACCCTTTTTCTGCTGAGTGGGAGCAACTTTGTTTTGCAGATGCAGTGGGTAAAATGGACCAGACACTCTGCCAGCTGTTTGGTCATAGTGATTTTTAGTGAATTACAGCATGCTACAATATTTTTCTTTGCAGCTTAAACACTGAGAAAATCCAGACATCCGGGGATGCTAAAAGGAAAAATCTGTTTTCTCTTGCTTTACCATTTGCCAAGTGAACTTTGTCAGACAGCACATTCTATACATTTTAAGTAAGCAAAATCACCCTTAATGTGTTGGCAACATCTGTAAAAACACTCTTCAGTCTATGGCTTAAATGCGTTAAGTAGGAATGGATTTGACAGTGTATTTCATGAGGCATAATTATGATTGAGGACATTGGTTTTACCTTAACAGCAATAAGACTTTTCCCTTTTCTTGTCTTTTTTTTCTCTTCTGCACAATAAAATACAAAGGAGATTCTTTTATCTTTGATAAGGAAAGAGACTCACAAACATCAACCAACCCTAAAGCTCCCTAAATTGCCTGCCCCTGAAAGATACCATCAAGAAAATTTTCTAAGGAGTTTCTGTCACTTCTTTTCAGCTCACCCAATAATTATAAATTTCTTCCATTCCCTTGATATTAAAGAATTTGTGTTCTTCTTAATTTGTGCAAATTCATTATTTATTGAACATTTTTACTGAATATGAGCAATAATGTGTATTCTTATCTATCCTCCCCCTCAGAACCTGTGTATTGTAGTTATTTTCCTTGCTGTTCTAGGTGCTGTGATTTAGCATTCTGAATTATGACAAATCCCTTCCCATTCTTCCTTTTCATTATCAGTTTCTGGATTATATGCGGAAGCAGCGCACTGATGTCTGTAATCAAAGGAGTCCCCACACAGCTTTCCTTTTTTTTTTTTTTGCGGTGCTGGGGATCGAACTCAGGACCCTGCGCTTAGCTAGGCAGGCGCTTATTCCACTGAGCTATAACCCCAGCCTGCCACACAGCTTTCCCTGAAAGGCTCTCTAAGAGAGCAGACAGGCTAAATCAGTTTTCAGTGCAGGCGTTCAATCCCCCACACTTACCCTATGTGGATTGTGATTGACTTGTCACATGCTCAGATAGCCCATTTGCATCTTCTCCCAAAGACCACAGTCTATCTCACGTACCCTTGGGGAATGTGCACCATCCAGGGTATTGAGTAGAAAATAACCTCACAGATATAATTTTGTCTGTCTCAAGGATTTACATAAATGATTTGCTGTGTGTCAAGGATCAGCAGGCTGTTTAGGATGGAGGGATTTCTGGAATTGTGACAGTTTTGACTCAGTGCTGGAATGTCTAGGGACAGATAGTCTAAGTCTAAATCTCAAAGATGAGAGTAGAATTGAGTTTTGTTCCTGCTAAGGGATAGAATATTGGGAAAGTGCCACTATTTGGTTAAAAAAAAAACTGCTTCAGAACATCCATCTTAACTCTGAGGTTATTCTATAATTTATCCCTAGGTGATTTAAGAAGGACCGTAGTTCTTCTTAAAGTGTTTACTTCTGGTCTGGCACAACAAATACCTGAAATGAAGGCCAGTAAGTATTTTTTTTAAAAAAAGAGCAAAATAAAGTTTCTATTGGTAATAAAATTCAAGCAGCAGGAAGAAAAGATAGTCTGTCTGAATTACAGCTAAGCAAAACCTTATTTTATTTATTTATATTTTTCATTTATATGTCTCTCACTTAAGAAAAAAGGTCTGCCAAAGTTACAATTAAGCTGAACTTTGTTTTATTTAAATTTTATTTATATGTCTCTCACTTAAGAAGTAAACTGTTATACAATTCACAAATTAATCAAGAAATTGAAATACGAATGCACAAATAGATATATTTACAAACAACAGATGTATAAAATAATAAGCAAGTACCTTTCCTGGTTGATCTCAGAGCAAAAGTCCAATGTCACAGCTAAGTCAAGTATTTCCAAATAATTGGTGCAATTTCCATTCTCCCTCAATTTAATCAGGAGGAGGCCATAGGGAAGGCTGAGTGCGACCCTGATCTTTTCACAGATGTAGTCAAGAAACTGGATTTGGATGATAAAAGGAATTGGTCATCCTGAGCCAAACTGTTTTAGGAAACATTTGGTTGAGAGCAATTAGTTTTGGCGATGAGATCTTGACAGTTATGTGCCTCTGTCCTTGCTTTATTTCTCTGAAATATTTACATGGAAGAAAAAGTAGCTAAAAGGTAATGCTTTAAAAAAATAATTTATTCTGATACATGATCACGTTATTACAACTGATTTAGTGGGTTGTTATATCATGAATGTCTTTTTATTATAGTATCAGATGTAAAGCATTTGAATTATATAATCCTCCAAAGTTCCATCCAGTCCTAGCTTTTCTTAATTTTGTCTTTTAAAAACATTTTTCAACTCTCTAGTTTAGCTGTTAATGGGAAAATGTAGGGTAGGAAAAGCAGTGTGCTAAGGTAACATGGTCACCTGTCATATAGTATGTATAGGGAAAAAATGTTAAATGTCTGCTCCTTCCTATATTTCCAACAGTTACAATAAATCAAAACATGCATTCTAACAGTACACTGTTCCTAACATTGGATTACAAATTTCCTGCTTCCTTTTTTATAAATTTTAATTTATGTATGAACATAAAAGTTTGACCAGCATTAACAGAGTTCAGCATTCTTCTGCATTGTGTCAAAAGTCTAGGGAGAAAATACGACAAATGATTCAGAGAAAAAGGCATAAAACAAAATAACTTTTATTTTTAAATAATTAATGTTAGATTTCAGGATGCCCTTCTAAGAGAGCAAGTTAAAAAGGTCATTTACAAGTACACTATCTCCCAATGGTGAACTATATCAGGATGAAAAATAATCTCTGTAGATCACGCACATGTAAAATAAAGTAAAAGTTTGACTCAAGTAAAGTACATGTAAATAATTTTCATTAATGTTCATCTTTTATCAGTCAGAGAAGCTTATATTTAGATCAGTGGGACAGAGGAAACATATGATTTCTTTGAATATATTTCAGGTCAACTTCTGGAAATGTAAATGACAGATACTTTAGACATATCACATATAAATCTCATGAAAGAAAAGAAGTTGTCAAGGCTGCATATTTAGACAAAGACAAAATGAAGTGGATGAGTTAAAAAATCACGTAACCCTGACTTTAGCCTTTTCGGGAAAATGTAAACATGTTGGACATTAATGTAAAACACAGTCTGTTGCATTTGTTTTTGAAGGGTGTCTTCCTGCAGAATGTGTTTTCAGACGGACTCTGTATGTGCTTGCAGGGTGCTGTGATTACGCCGACAATAGACCATCCCGTGCCGATGCAGCCAACAAACATCATGGGTCCCCTGACACAGCAGATGAATCACCTTTCACTGGGCACAACAGGCACGGTGAGTTAAAAAGTTTGTTTTGTTTTCTCTTGATGGGTTTTAATAAGGTACAACACTCTCTTCTAGCTGGCATTATCAGTGAAACCGGTCCCGTACCCCTGCCTCGTACACCTCCCAGGTTCCAGTACAAATGAGCTGTGTTGGGCACAGATGTCAGATTCCAGGACACATTTGCTCACATCGACAAGGCTGGGGGTTCTACTGTGCCGCAGTTAAATCTCAGTTACCTTTCATTCTTATGACATGAGGTACAAGTGATGTTATTTGTTTTTGGAAACTTGTCCTTTTGCACTCACCTGCGAGTCTAGACCAAGAGGTGATATTCTTTAGCCTGGTTTCTCTTACCAGTTGGTTACCCGTGCAGCCAGTATATGATCCTGTTTCTCCACAAGGGGCCAGCTCCAACTGTGACTGGTAGAAGGGCTTTTTCTTTACTTTCAATATTTAAAATCATAAAAGGTAATTGAGAACATGGCATAACAGATCTTTTGATGCTTTTCTCTGATATGTTCATATAGATGGCACTGAAAAGAAGAAAGGGACTCTAATGAGTTTAATCTCTTTTATCAGGATGGAGAATTTTTGGATATTCTTACTTCCCTTTAGAAACAAAAGTGCACTAAAAGAAACCTATCATCACCTTGATTTTATATCAGTGAGACATTTGAAATCATGGAAAAATGTTGCTTTTCTAAAAAAAGGTACTTTCCAAAATAGTTAAAGATAAATGTCTCATACAATTTTGCTAAAACTTTATTACTGAGAACGATGAAAACATCATATAACACCATCAGTAGCAGTTTTCTTTGTCCTAAACTTTAATGCAGATAGTCTTGTCATTTCTAAGATGCAGAAAAATGTATATTTTTTCTTCTGAATGATGAATCCTAGATAATGTAGAAAAAGCACTGGATTAAGACTCAAGAATTATAATTTTGAATCTTGATTGAACCCTATGGTTTATATCTGTCCTTGGAAAAATAGTATCTTCTGGTCACAATAAAGTTCAAATATTGAACTTCATATGCCCCTCAACTATATGATTTTATATATTTAGTTTATATATTTGTTTCTTGACATGATCTACAAATATCTGTGTATATTATGCACACTACCTGTGAACAGGCGATTTTACCTTGTATCAGTGGCGAGCTTGCTGAGTACAGGATATTTATGTGTAGACTTTATAAAAAGTTTGTGATATGTCCCCTGAGGCCACACTAATTCACCCTACATGAGAAGAAATTCATACTGCTAATAGAAAGAGTCACAGAATTTCAGTAAACTAAGTTTTATTAATAAAACAAAACACTTAGGTCTAGTGCCTCAATTGCTCAATCCATAAAAAACAATTACTGGTAACCCACGTGTCTCAACCCTGGGGCAAAATAAAATTTCTTAGGTGTTTGACCTTGAGCTTCAGAAGTCATGTTTAATATTACATTTATTTGTAACTGTGGGATAGGTGGTTTTCATCTGGGAGAGTGTCTGAAGGTAGTACCTTTGTTCTTAGTGTACAAGGATTATATGTAGTCACCATATGTTATGAAAAGAGTAATTAATCATAAGCAGGTCTGAGGCTGATCGTGTTCCAAACGGATACTGCCCTTTATAAAATCAGCCTCTTGTCCTTCACTAGTTATAAATTTTGAATGAATGAAGTAGGAAATTCTCTTGACAAACTGGAGTATGATAATAGGGAAAGTTAAAATGCAAAGCAGAGAAAAAAAACTTTCATAAATTTTATACTTTTGAGTGAAAAACAAAGGCAGATTTAGCTAATGTTTAAATGTGTGAACAAGGAACAGTACCAGAGTTAGGCTGAGGGCATGACTGAACCCTTTAGGAAACTGAAGATAAGCTAAGTGATACTGAACAGGCTCAGAACCATACTAGTTACACATTCAGTTATATACACATTTGTGTATTTGAGCACTTTCAATAAGGACAAACTTATATAGCACTGTAACTTTCACTCAGCTGGTAACAACCAATAACAATAATAATTCTATGATGGTACCTAGCACTCCCTTTCTTAGAAAATGTTTAGCATATGGCTTATTTTTAACACTTCCTCTACATTTTTGCTTTTTTTCCATTCTTTCCTCCCCTTAACTTTGCAAATAAATAAAGTTTTTATACATTATAAGTCTCATTATTTTAGGGAAGAGTTTAAAATTTAATGATGTTTTGGATAGGCATAGAGGAAACTTATTAGTCTGCTTATTTATTAAACAAAATATGATAAAGTGTGTTCAGTGGCCTGAATGCTGGATTTTTATTCCCTTAGACTGTCGCTCTGATACTGAGACAGACCATGATAGATTCATTTTATCTGAATTTTTGGTTGGCATTTGGTGTAACTATTACGTAGTTGAGGCTGATATTTAAAATTGAGTTTTCCCACCTACTGCTCTCTTTCTGACATTGCCAATGATGGGGAAAGCAACCTGGCGTTATGGAAATTCCAAAGACTTTGGACTCAAACTGGAATTAAAAGCCTGACTCTATTCCTTAATTGTTATATATGTTTAGACAAGTTATTTAACTTCTTTGAACTTTCACTTCTCCTTTTACAAAATGAGAACAATATTATGTATACCCCAGGGTGTTGTGTGTGTTAAATGGAATGACATGCACAGCACACCTCAGATAGTGTGTAATGCCCTCGGGTGCTTATCACAGGAACTACCTTACCCCTCTAGCTCCAGTGGCTTCTAACTAGTGGGAGGCAGGTCCACATAGCACCCTATTAAAGCCACAGGACAGCTCTCACTTACTCTATGTCAGATGATGTACTTAATTTCTTTAAATGTTTCCACTTTGCTTGCTACTATACTATTCACCTAGGATTGAAAAGTCCAAACTCTATAGTCTACTTAAGTCACATTAATGATTGACATTGACTGAATTCAAACAAATACGTTTGAAATATGTAAACAAATTTGCTGTGTTTTCCTATATGATAAACGTGAATATGTCATACAAATACACATGATATTGACATTATATTTTGGAAGTATTCCAATGCAGTTAAAAATAAAATATCTGCCTCAGTTTGGACAGACAGAGGGAGAAGTGGTGATTTTAGCACCCCAGAGTCCAGATGCCTTGTCTAGAAAGGTCAGCCACCACGGAAAGCCAGGCAACTATTGCCACATGGGTGTGCAGACCCAGGATGATCAGACCTTCCAGTTTTTCAAGATAATCTGAATATTTGGATGTTGAAGCGACATTTTCCTATAATTGCATATTGGGGCCCAGTTTATCCCCCAAAGCTCCATGTGTGTGACTGTGGCACAAGGTTTTCCTGGTTCTCCTCCAAATCCTCTGATCATTCCTTCTTTTCTTATAGTCACTAAACCATGGTTTCATTTTTAACCAGTCTTCATGGTTTCCTTAAGCAATCTAATCCACTTTCATGGTTTTAAACCTTGCGTTTCACACTGCAGATTCCTACAGCTGAGTCCTCCATGCTAACCTCATCTTAGAATGACTCATTTTCCAACTATTTGCTAACTATCTCCATGTAAATTTCCCTCAAATTTCTCAAAGTCAGCATGACCAGAACTAACCTCCTGAGCTTCCCTGAGCTCCCTTCTACCTTCACTTGTTTCCTTGTGTGTGTTCCCACACTGTTTTCTTTCAAGCTGATGCATAATCACTAGCTAGTAGCCAAACCACATACCACGCAACAGCTTGATCCAGCCCCCTTTCTTCTCCCTCCCCACCATATAGACTATCTAAGTCTAACTGTGTCTTACAGACACTGTTTTTGCCAGGTACATTCTGTCTTCCGCAGTTCCAGGGACTCTGCCTGGGGCCTCATTTGATTCATTTCAATGGTCTCCTAATTGCACTTTTTTGCTTCCCATCTCCCAGTTTTCTCCAATACAGTCTGTACCCCGTTACCACTGCCTGGTGGTCTAAAGTGACATAACAATGTTGAGAAGTCTTTGGGGACTTTCAGATAACTGAGTTTACTGAAATTCTGCCCAAGTTTGATCCAGTGAAGACTAGGATGAAGATAGGAAATTCAACTTCAGGAAGTGATGGGTTCCTAGGTCAGCACAGAGTGAGATCTGTGAATAATTTTATCGGGTAGTGAATGATCAGGACTAATGGGAAGTGAAGCTAGATTCAATTTCTTTTTCTTTTTTAAAAGATGGGCTAAGTCACAGCCTATGTCCCACTTTCCTTATTAGGATCCCTAGGTAAAGGAGTTACACTGAGCCAAAGCCTCTTTTCCATCTTCCTAGAAGCAGATGTAGTTCATGGCATGTAACCCCCAATTTGAAACAGGTGTCATGGAGTTTAATTAAACACTCTCTATAATTTTTCACTTCAAATGTTTACTGTTCAATTTTCTACCAATTTTTAAGCTAGACAAACCTGTCTGCCTTGCAATAAACAAGTTTTAGGCAAGCAGTGTAACTGTTGTATTTCAAGGCTCTATTGACCTTGATGAATTTTTCTAGGTTTGTCTGCTTTTGTTTATTTTTGCCACAGGATCCCTTTGCAGCAACTTCATTATCCATAATGTCTTATCTCCTTAGCGTGAGCTTTAGCAGAAAACTCTAGAGACTCTGCTGTGGTATGAAAACCTTCCGAGCGGCATGACAGCCTTGTTTTACAAGTTGCTTATCTCTCTTTCATTTGTTCAGTTTCATTGCTCCTCTCCAGTGGCTTACAACGTCACCCACATCTTTTAAAAGAAACACAAAGATTTTGTTCTCAAAACTCTTTATCTGCACTTAGCATTGTGTTCCCCAAGCCACTGGTGATTGTGACATCACTGGATTCCCAGGGTGCAGCCAAACCCACTCAGAAGTAAACTTGGAATTGCTCTCCATTATTCTCTGCAGTTCGCTAGTGGGTGTTTGGTCACAACAAGCCTTGAATGTCCTAAAATTCTGATGATACCACGTGAAAATCTGAATTATTCACTTTGCTGAGATACTCTTTTTACCGTTACTAGGTATCCATTTTTTAAAAATTTTTAAATTGTTTATTAGTACATTTTAGATATACATAATAATCATATTCATCATAGGAAATTTGACCTGTAGCTGATATATTTTGATTCCTCTGTTTTTCCCATTCCCCTCCTCGCCTTTCAACAATTCTTCCCTTTCTTACCTTTTCCTATCCTATCTCTATCTCAGTTTTTTCCTTTCCCTTCCTTTCCCGTGTAGGCATTAAGGTGGAGAATTATAAAAGCTACAAAGTATTAAACTCATGATTTAATACAATAGTATCATAAATAATAAGTTACTCTTCCTTAAATTTTTTTTCAGGGAAAATAACAGTTACAAAACGTAAAATAGAAAAAAGAAAAGCTATGTAAAAAGTAATAATTTTTTAAAAATTTGTTTAACTTTATTTTAACATAAAAGGCTTTCAAAGAGTAGTCTTACAATATAAAAACTGAGGAGGCTTTATGTAAATGTCCATTAAGTAAATTTTAAGGCTTTGCTGTCTAAAAATAGACTGTACAGTCAAATAAATTAGCAAATGAATAAAAAGCCCTATTATATAAAATGCCAAAAATATGAACAGGTAGTTGATAAAGAGGGGAACAGAATGCTGCAGAAGATACGAAAAGCTACAATAAGAGACAGAAACTACGATGTAATCAAATGTGGTTTATTAACACAAGCACGTATTCCATCAAATAAAGTCATCAAAATAATGCAAACTGCTGAGGATGGTGTTGAAAAATAAACATTTTCAAACAGTGACTGTGATGGGAGTAGCCGAAGTCTCTACCCAGCACCAGTATTAGGGGAGCAAAGTAGGCACTCAAAGTACTTCGGAACATTTATCCTGGCAGAAGAAAAAGCAGCCACAGATTTGAATAGGTAGTTGATGGAAATATTCTAAAGTAACAAAGCCTGTATGCATCGAAAATATTTGATAGTGCTCTTCACAATGTGTAATGAGAAGAACAATTGAACAAATCATACATAATCCATAAATGAAAAGGTAAAACAGCATAGAATTATGAGTGTAAATCAATTAGGGAATGAGTAATTTAAAATATTATATTAAAAAAGAAAGAAAATTTGTGTATGTGGATCTAATGCCCATTGTAGAAAATAAAGTAATGGTGTAAGGAGACTCAGAGCCAGTGTAACCACTGTGAAGAGGTGGCTGGAGCTGACTGCCGTGCAGACATCATACTTCTGTATTCTCCAACTATTTGACAATCAACATTATTTTCTTGTGTTATTTACTTTTAAATTTTATAAGTATATCTTTGGGACATTATCAATGTCATGGTCCAAAAATTAATGTTTTTGTTTTTCTGGGGGTTTGTTCTGTACTGGTAATGTGTGATTCCCATTTTCTCAAAAGGTAGCACTTAATACCACTCTTGACAAAACATTTGATACCTTACAAATGACTCTATTTCTTCTAAATTTGGGAATTATAATGAATCCACTAGTTCAGTGGACTAGTTTGAGAAATGTAAGAACTCATAGCTATGGTTTTTGTTGCATTTGACTCTTCCGCTCAGTGTTTCCTGTTGTTACAGTGCTTTGCAATGATTAAATTCTTATTTACCTTCTCATATGCCGTTTACTGAGGATTAATGTTATCCTCTGTGGCAAGGAGATGATAGTGAGAAATTTGTGGTAGTCCCAAAGTTTTTAAATGGGTGGAAAAATAAATTTATGGCTTTGGCTTTTAAAATGGAATTCAGCTTCTATAATTAAAATAAGGGTTCACACACCAGAATATCTATAGAACCATGTTTGGGGAAGTTCATTTGAATGCGAAACAAGATAAGAAATTTCCTCCTTTAGAAGGAGGGGGGTGCAAGGCTACAAACTGTGTCCTACTTTCCTGTTTTAAAGATCCCTGGCTAAAGAAATTGTATTGAACCAAATCTTTTGTCATCTTCAAAACCATGGATCTATTTAGTCCACCATGAACCAAATTTTGCACTGACTGTCACGTGATTCAATGATGCTTTCCTAAAGTATGTGACCTCTGGTGTTAGGACACTTTGGAAGCAGACAGCCACAATCTGCTGAATAAGTTGCGGTCTATGAATTTCTGCTCCACTGCGTCGACACAGAAAGCATTCCTGTGTAGAGCAGAAAGCCCCATCTGCTCTGCCTCCTACTGTACGCAAAACTCAGGGACGAGTCATGTAGCTGGGGCTTCAAATTGCACTCCCCTCCACGCAACATCAAAGTGTGCACGTTTTCTATTTATCTCCTTCAAATTATCATTCTTCCTTTCGTTTCCCAGAACTTCCCTTTATGTCACATTGTGAGCCTCCTCCAAATAGGCTGCCTGTAAAATTTTGCATCCACCAGGGACAGTAAACATTTCTCATTGATTCCCTGAAAGGGAAAACAAACAGGAAAATTATCATGTTCCAGGACAAGTTATAGTGTCCCAGCAGGTTATGCTGGTCCTGACCTCAGGTACAACAAGGTGGTAGTAGAAGCCTGGTATCTCCCAAACTGGAGTATCAGCTGTAAACTGAAATCACGATGCCTCGACTGCTGGAAGGCAGCGTTTTAGGTGACCAAAAGACATGCAACGGGCCTTTCCAAACTTTAAAGCTAAGATTCTGTTTTATTTTCTTTTGTACTTCATTGCATTCTTTCTCATGCTCTTTTCATTCAAAGATTCAATCCCAAGACAGGATTATGATACTCCACCAGCTGTTGTGTCAGGTAGGAAAATTCTAATTCCTTTAAGACTTGATTGGAGGGGAGAGATGGAGGTTGCCTGGTTTTTGCCGAAACTCTTTAAAGCAGTGATTCTCAATAGCAGTGGGTATGGGACATTTGAATTTTATTTTGGTATTGGGTGTACGTGTTGCTTTCTAAATTACAAAAAAGAGCTCCAAGACCCTTTGTCTATCAAGGATACACAAAAGAGAGTCTATATTCCATGTATCAGTGATTCTCAATGTCAGACAAGGCCCCCACCACTTCTGAAAACTGGTATAAGGACATTATATTTAGCAAAAGAGTCATGGATTAATAAAAATACATTGAGAAGCACTGCTTTATAGACCAGAGTTATTCTGAAGTTAAACAATCATCCCATTTTGCTTACTTGGCATTCAATATAGGGTCTGACATATAGTAGGTACTCAGATTAATTATTTGTTGAATGAATTAAAAATTTAAATTTGTTCTAAAAAATTACAATTCATATATCAAAATGAATCTATCAATATATTTGTACAACAAAGGTTGCTTTGCAAATATATTAGGGTCTTCAGAATTTTAATTAGCAATGTTTAAATTGTTTCCTAGAGTGGTATAGTTTGTAACAAGCGCATGTGTGTGAACAGGTTTGCTTTTATTTTAAACTGCAGAGACCTTGTGCATTCATCATAATTTGGAATTTTAATTTTTCGCAGAGAGGAAAATGGGCACAACTGTTCATTTACTTTGATTTTTTTTAACTAAAGGAAATACTGGCAGTGCTTTCAAATTGTAGATCCTTTGACATGTTAGATGGCAAGCACATAAAATTGAAACTCAGAACAGCATTACAGAGACAAAGCAAGGAAAAATAAAGCCCAGAAACAGAGTAAAAGAGTCCACAACACAGTCAAGCCTGGCAGTCAGACAGGGGTTTCCAAGCAGAAAACACCATGGCTGCTCTGCTTGCTCGACCCAGCATGCAGAGGGTGATCTTGGTTGTGTGTCCTGTGAACTTGTTTAGTTATGTTCATGGCTGAATTCTTCGAAGGTCCCCACTGAAAAATAATGACTTAGTTTCCAACTGTGAAGTCATTGTGGTCTTAGTTTTCAACTGTGAAGTCACTGTGGTCCTCTGGAAGATATCTACAAATTTTCATTACCTAAAATATTACACTCTTTCTCCGAAGTACCTGACTTCTCATATCTAGACTGCAATTTCATTGAAGATATGGGGCCCCTTGGAAGAGATTTTGCTGGACTTCTCTTGCTTCTGTTTTGCTTGATGTAGCATGTTTACTTAGCTAACAGCATCTCTTCTTGATGATTTACCAGTGTTAATAATAATAAATCACACAATCTGGAACTCTTTTCCAAAGAGCTGTCTTGATTTCACTCTTTCAAGAACACGGTACAAAAAGCAAAGCTTATTACATACATCTTGGGACAAGTGCTACCAAGCCAGCTGAGGCAGAAACCCTGGCTAAAAAAGCGTATCTCTAGTGTTCCGATCTGATTTAATAGACCTGGGTCACTGAAAATTTTGGAGCAAATAAGGAACTTGATAAAAATAACAGTTTAAGACATTGAATCTAACAGTTTCATGTGTGCTTGATGAAAAAGATTTTAGAAATCACATAGAAAAGTTAGAAGCATAGATATGACATATTTACCTTAAAAAATTTCTATCATCCCACAAGAGGAGTACAAAGGAACCAGTATACTGTTCATATGAAAAAAATATTTGGCGTTATTTTATAGTTATTTTCTCCTCATAAGGTTGGGTTAGTGGCTTGACACATAATAACTTGCACTGACTTTTTTGTTTACCTCTAAATAGATACAAGCTTGCTTTTCTAAAATATCTTTTAACTGACTCGTGCAATAACTTCAGAGACTTTTGAAAAACTGCGTGTCCTTTGCCCAACCATATCAGAAAAAATGAACTAGCTATTGTAATATCTCCTTCCAGGCTATCCCAAAATATCAATATTGTAAAATGTGAAAAATATATTATTTGTCAGTGTAGGAGCCAACCAGATTTGCTCTAATTTATTAATGTACAAGATATCTACTTCATAATTTAGAAGATATAATGCAAAATAATTCATTTAGTCCATATTTCAAACATTTATGTAGCAATTCTGAACAGTAGATACTACACTCTAGGGATGGACGTAGAAGTTTAGGTTGAAAATAGATCCTTGGTAAATGTATTGTGATCTAATTTAATGTTATTTGTGATATTCAAAGTGTAAGACATAAAGTTGAAATCCTCAGAAATAAGTGAATTCTGAGCTGGATTAGGAAGGTTGATCCTGAATTTACCAATTAGACAAGAATGGGAAAGGTGTACTATGGAAGTAGTATAAGTTGTGTAAGCTCTTACAGGTAGGAAAAAGTATGCAAGGGATTGAATCTCAGCAAAACAATTGGTATTATGGAGGTAAAGTCATGTTAGTACAAACTGACTTGGGGTGAGAACACTTTCTTCTTTGAGTCATGCTTCATCTTGTTATTTTACTTGCTTAAATAATATATATTGGAAGCATTATATGTGGTTTATTGTGCAAAGTGCTAGGGATGAAACGTTTTCTAATGATTTAGGAATTTAGGTATAAGCAGGTTAATACAACACTGCGGCACAAGTACTTCAATTATCATAATGATTAAGTTTGTCCAGTCATAAATCAGGTGCCTAGCTACAGAAGCTACTTATGCCATTTACTAATTGTGGAATCATGGGAACATCATTTAACTTATCTCTAGTTTAGACTGATGAAACCCCTCATTAGTTTTCCCTAAGCATTGGGTAAGATGAGATGAGTTAAATACTTAAGGTACTTAAAACATACTTTGGCAACTGTATTAATCTTTATTGGTATAAGCATTGTGACAGCACAAAGAAAGAACAACTAACTGTACTACGAGAGGTCAGAGGAAGTCCCAGCAGAAGAATTCTTCCAACATAGGCACAAGGATACATGGGTATAAGCTAAGTTGAAAATACTTTGAGGGAAGAATTTATGACAAGGAGGCAGCATGTCCAAAGGGTTATCTGACTGGGGTATGTCAACTGAAGGATGTACAGCTGGTTACATAGGGCTGGGATAGGCTCAGAGCAAAAGTACTGCAAATGAGCCAAAAATGAAATGAGATGGAGCAACACCGCCGAATATAGTAGCTTAGGCTCTGTCATTATGACAATAAAAAAGGTTTAATTTTGGAGAATGACATAGTGACTCTGGGTATCAGGTATAGAGTCGACTGGAGCGAGACAAAACTAGACAAAGGAAATCCTGAACACAGCAATCCGAAGGAGAGTCACGGTGGCTTGTACTCAAGTCGTGGGAAAGACAAAAGAAAGTCGGTAAATTTGTGATGTACTGGTTAGGTATAGCATATAAGGCTGGGAAACAATTGAATACCAAGATAGAGAAAGAATTAAACCTGGCTCATAAATTCCTAACCACTGAAAGGCCTCAGGTACCATTTGTCAGAACCTGAACCATGGAAAGAAAGATCAGGTTTCTCTAAAAAAAAAAAAAAAGGAGCTGAATTCAGTGTCAAACATGTTGTTTGAGACAGCTAAGATCCATGCAAATAGAAATGTTTGGATATGTGTGCCTGAACACGGATTACGTCTCTTACCTACAGGGGGGCTTTGCAGATTCCATGATGAAATTAAGCTGTGTCACCCAGAGACTGTGGTCAGAGCCAAGGAGAGTATACATGATCCTAAAAAAAAGTGTCAGAAAATCCAGTTTAAAATAAAGATTGTAAAAGACACCTAAGGTATGTAAGGAAAAAAAAAAAAAAAGAGGGTGAGGTTTAAAAGGAGAATACTGTCTAGTGACAGAAGTCCTGAAAATGAGCCATTGGATTTTGCTTATGTAACTTTTCCAGTTGCTGAGACAAAAATACCTGTCTCCAAATTTAAAGGAGGAAATGTTCATTTTAGCTTATGGTTTGTAGAGGTTTCAGTTCATAGTTGGCTGGCTCCAAGGCAAGGTGGTATGGCAGAGGGGCATCGCAAAGGAGGCACCAAGCAGCAAGCAGCAAGCAACAAACAGGATGTTTGTCCAGCCCACCCAACCTTAGGTCAGGTAGCACTCGCACCGAGGGTGAGGTGCCCTTAAGGCTCCCCAGAACTAGGCCTAACCAATCAGTGAACTAACTCAGTAATCACACATTCTTGATCCCAGCATCACACACTCCACATCCAGCCACCTTTGAAAAGCACCACCTACACCACATCAGGCTTTGGGAGACACTGAGACATAAGCCATAATTAGCTATTCTGACTCTTTTCTGTTTTTATGATTTTTAGGCTCATTTTCTCCAGTTTTGTGAGGAATGCTGTTAGCATTTGGATAGCTTAAATCTGTATCAGTTTTCAAAGTGTGGCCATTGTGACCATATTCTTTTTTCCTAACCAGGAATAGGGAACATCTTTCCATTCTCCAATATCTTCTTCCATCTCTTTTTTAGGGTACTGTAGTATTAATTGCAGAACCCTTTCACTTCCTTGATTAAGTTAATTCTTTAAGTACTTAATTTTGTTGCGTGCTATTGTGGATGATATTTTTCCTAATACCTTTCTCAGTGAGCTCATTATTGGTGTGCATACATGCTAGCGATTGTTTTATTGCTGTTGCATCCTGCTTCATTGCTGAATTTGGTTATTAATTCTAATTCTTCCTTGAATTTTCTGGGGTCTTCCATGCAGAAGGTCAGGTCACCTTCAAATAATGATAATTTGACTTCCCCCTTTCCTACACTTATCCTTTTTACTTGTTTTTCTTGCCTAGTTTCTCTATTATCAAGAATCTAAATAATATCAAATGCTGGCAAGGCTGTAGGGAGATAAGTGAAACTTCAACATGCTTGGTGGGAATGTAAACTAGTACAACCACTGAGAAATCCGTATGGAGATTCCTCAAAAACTAAAACTAGAAATTACATGCAATCCAGAGAATCCCCTTCTTCTCAAAAGAGTTAAAGACATCAGGTTGCAAAGGCACCTGCATTCCCGTGGTTCTAGGAGTACACACCATGATAACTAATTATCGGGAGGAGCCTATAAATCTGTCAGCAAACGAGTGGAGAAGGAAAACATGGCATGTACAGGTGGAGGAGTGCCACTCCATGTAAAGAAGGATACAGGAATCCTTTAGGAAAACAAATGCACCTGAAGACCGTGTTATCAAGTCAACTAAATAAGGCACACAAGTTTAATTTTCTTCGGGTTTCTTTATATGAGAAAACCAAAATATAACTAACGAGCAATGTAAAAAATAAGGAAATAGATCTTTCTTAAAGGGGAAGGGGACTTAAGAAATGGGGGCAGGGGAATTAGGTTAAGGGAAAGGGATAAAAGAATTAAATTATGATAAATACATGTACCACCTCCTCACAAGAAATGTAAACATTACGCACTGCAAACGTACTAATAAAAATTAGAAAAGAAATAGGAAGGCAAGTTACTTTCCACGTGATAAATACATTTTGTTTTTTATGTGAACTACTAAGTGACAGCTGACAACTGAGAGACTGGGAAATGGATGCCTTGGTAGGGATTAAGGGAGAATGGAGATTTGCAAACTGTAAAAGGCCACCAAGCAACACACAGAAAATTTAAGGGGCAGTTCTGGGATTCGTTTTAAGTTGTAGACTATGAATTCTTATGATACTAATCTGTGAGGACACTTTCTTTCTTGATATAGTGCTCAAGAGCCAAGAAATCAGACAGACGGAGTAATCCAAGGTGAAATAGTTACTGCGAAGAGGGGGAGAAACGGTACTATGCATCAGTGAGAGTGGCAGGACAACTGAGCATCACACTGTGGTTTGAAGGAAAAATATGGCAGAAGAGGAAGGCAATTGGGAGAAAGCAGGAGGCGTGGAGGCTAGAGTCATCAGTGGGCTACAGGGAGTAGTTGGAAGTGGAATACTTAGATTTAAAATTTTGGCAAATGTACTATTTCTGGGCAAATTTCAGGTGACCAAACTAGACATTAAGTGACATGACAGAAGTTAGGCAAGTTGAACAATATTAATGTTCAAAGCTGCTATGTAATTGGGATATTTTGTTTGCCTTAGTTTGGTTTGCCTTAAATGAGTTATGCGTGACTTCGGGGATGTTCTGCTTAGAAAGAGTGTGATGTGAATCTTTAGGCTTAAATAGTGAATATATTTAAAGTATAACAATAACCTGGGAAGAAGAATTAAGCAGAGTGTCGGTGTTCAAAAGACAGTGAGTGACGTTCTGGAAAGAGGAAGCCTCTGATTTATCTCAACAGTGTCATCTATCCTTGTCTAATTTTCAGGTATCTTTTTCCCTGCTCATTATAAGGATAAATGACAGAGGATGGGAACTGCCCTGTAAATTGCCATGCAAAATCAGACATCTGTTCTTCTAGTGTTATTTTTTCCTAATGGTTACAATTCCTTAAAACATTCTCCTATTTTAAGAAGGAAAAGGAAGAATAAGTAAAGGAAAAGTAAAATACTGTTTCTATACATGGCTGGATTTTATGAAGCACATATGAAAACTACAGATAATTTGTCATCAACATTTTATCCCAGTTTTCTTGGGTTTTATTTCCTCAGAGGGCAACAGCATGAAATCAAGCAAAAGATAATTACTCCCAGAGAACAAAAGTAGAATATACATGCATAACCCTTTGCTAAAAAGGCTAGAATTCAGAATTTGAAGCAAGGTTTAGAAAAAATCTAAAAAACAGAGCTAAATGTATAGTGAAAAAAAAGCTATAGAAACTTCTGGAATCTGTTCTCCTTCTCTCCCTGTGCTTCTGTAGACCTGCTAAAATAGTTCAAATGCGTAAATACTTCAGTACAATTTGACAGGTTTTGCGGAAAATAATGTCTTAATGTACCAGTCACATGTGAAGTAATTAAAAATCAGGCTAATATTCATGGAGCCCCTCCTGGATAATACCTGTTCTGATCTACACGGAAATCACTACTAAAAATATATGCCATTTTTTGCAATTTTCAGGAGGGTTCATATATAGGTTTACATTAGAAAGCTTCACTCACTTGGAATTCGTGATGTTCAACCAAAGATTTGGTTGAAGCTTCTTTTTACGCTTTCTTCTTGGGTAAGAGTTACTCTCTAAAACTGCCCTCTACCGTCAGGGAGTGAGGGGCAGTACTGAGGCAATTTCAAAGAGCAAAGCACTTTTAGCTCTAACCAAGTTATTTTCATGGATACCAGGAGCAAATTACAAATGATTTCCATCTCTTACTTAAAAATTAGGTCATTAGCACCTCCAATTAGCAACAATTAGCTGGAAAATTGTATTTACTATAAGACTTGACACAGAGTTGTATGTGTTCCCAACAAGCACACATGAAAAGCAATTTCATTTCCTTCCTAAAATACTGTGCACTTGCTTTGATTACAAAAGTGCATTTGTTTAAATATACTAATTAATTGAATTTTTTCTTCTCAATAAATTCTAATAAAGATGAATTCGCTCTACTTACTGATACATTCAGCTAATACTTACAGACCTCCTACTGTGCTACACAGAAACAGGACCAGGTGGTGTGAAAAGCAATCCTTGCCCTCAGCAAACAGAAAATTCAACAGAAGACAAGCCTATAAAGACTAGTCACTTAACATGTGACAGATATCATTAAGAGGTGTCTGCAAAATTTGACTTTGTACCCATATTTGTACAAGTATTCAACACAGGCTGAGTTAGTATGCTCTGGATGATACATTTACATTGTCCACTAAATTATGAAGGTGAAGGCTTTTCTTAAAAATCTTTTCCTGTAGGATAATTTTTATTGATCTGTTCAAGTAATTTATCCTAAAGGGAGTTTAAGCAAATAGACTCTCCTGACAAATAAACATCATTCTTTTTTAACCCAGTTTCCCCACACCCAGATGGGAGGATAGAAGCATACAAAATCTTCAGGTTTATTTTATAATGTACCAAACTTTTTCTATAAAATTTCAGAGAGCAAATTGTTTGGGTTTTGTAGTTTATATAGAATATGTCTCAGCTATTCAACCTTACCATTGTCTCATGTGAAAGGGGGCAATGACCACACATGAGAAGCTCCAGTAAAGCTTTTTGTACAAAATAGGCAGCAAGCTGCAACAGGTCTGTTGGTTGTGTATAGCTTGCCCACCCCTGCCCAAAGGACTATATTTTCATAAATATCTCAAATTAAATACCATTTGTTCACATTTTTTATAAGGTATATGATATGTCTTCTTTAAAATTAGCATTTTTGTGCTTTTTCATTTTATAAAAGGCAGAGAAAATGTCATAGAGTCAGAGGTGGTGGAAATTGAATGATGGCTGAGAGGCATTTCTGAGTGTTTTAGTTTGTGTGGAATAATTAATTGAAGTACTGATATACTAAAGCCTTGTGGGTGCATTTTTATTTTTCATATTCTCATCGTTTATTGGTGGTCAAGGATTTATTTTTATGTACCAGCAATAAGGGATCATCCAAGTAAGAGAGTCAAGTATATATTCTGCTTAATGGCCTCTGATGTGATTTGGAATCCTTTTATAAATTGAGAGAAAGGTAAGAAATTATCAGCCCAATGGATCTGTGGTAAAATTACATTTTACATCTTTTTCACAGCACCTGGGGTGGTTTTGGTGTTGCTGTTAATGTTGATTAGTGTCTGGTGAAGTCGCTGTTAATGCAGCGCGATTAGCCATTCCTTGCCCCTCAGTGGCTGCTTCTGTTTGCACCCTGGCAGTAAAGCAAAGCTTTCTTGGCCTTCCATTACATAGGGCTGGAGCTACAACTGTCCTGTGTAGCCTGGACAGACCCACATGCCCCTTGGTGGTGCAGTGTCTGCACCAATAGAAAGTCCGCCTCACACAACTGTGTCTTTGCAGTCAACCCTTCAAGGGCTGGTCACAGTGGACTTGGAAAACATGGCAGCAGAAGCACCTGGTGTCAGTTAGTGGTTTACTCAGCTGCCAAAGGGCAGAGCCCACGTGAAAGGCAGCAGAGACAGAGGGCACTTTCAAGCATCAAGTGTGTGCACTAAACTAATTGCGTGCGTGTGAAGCAGCACCTCTGCCACTGAAAGCACATAGTTCCTGTTGTAAACAAGATCACAAGGTGGACACTTGTGCCACTGCCTTTTTTGAAATGTTACAATGGCTGTAATTGTCCATTACATTACATCCAGTATTCCTTACATAACAAAACAGCTGGAGAGCTGCTCTGCAAATTCAGTTCCTCAACATGCATCTCTCACTCTGTGAATAGATATACTTCCTCTGAACTGACACGTGAAGTATAGCACAGCTCCTTTTGGCTTGGTCCCTAGCACAATTGGAACTCGATGGGGTATACTGCAAGTTTTCACTATTGGTCCCAACTGTTTGCGGATTTGCTGTGCTCTTAATTGCACTTCTTACAATAGAGCTTCATTTGTGAGCCCTTCGCACATTCAATCTGGAAATACAAGTCTCCAATCCCCAGTAAAAACATAAATGAAGAAATGCCAGTGGGATTAAGGGAATTTGTGTGCTCTAAAGTCTCAGTGGAAAGGCAAAGTAAAAGATGTTTTTGATTATGTGTTGATCTTACCTGAAAATTCACCAGAAAGCACTCTTTTTATTCATTTACACACATGCAGCTCTAAGTAGGAAAACATATGATCTAAAAAAGAGAAATAGCTTTTAGAGTCAAGAGAATGTATATGATTCTTGGCCCCACTATGTAATAATTATTTAACAGCGAGAGCTTCTTAAATTTCCTAAAGCGTGCTTTCCCTCTTAAAGAGATAAAATACCTCTTTATTGGTGCACAATAATAGTACCAGAATTAATTGGCTTAATCTCCAAAGAACCTAACAAGTACATGGCTCATGTTAAACAATTAAGCCTTCCTTTCTCCACAATTAGAAAGTATGTTAGAATTTTTTGAAATATCATTAACATCACATGTGCTTTAATAGATCAAAACTTACAACATAGTAATTTATTTATTTATTTATTTTTTAAACATAGTAATTTAAAGTGGAGTCTTAATATCTAAAAATAGAAGCAATATCTTCCCTATTGGCTGAATGCCATTATTAGCTAAATAAAAGTAATAAATATAAATAACATAATAACATAAAAATAATATACTACATGGTGAATAAAGGTGACATTAAAATTTAAAAGCATTTTGACCTTGAGTCTTAAAACATATCCACAAAAAGAATCTGGCATAAGTAATTATTATAGGTTTTCAAATTCCATTTTGTAGAATTTTTAAAATATTGCTTTCCAACTTATATAATTAGCTAAAACCTTAACAGTATTCTTTGCATATTCATAGGAAAACATGGTTGTATTAATATAAATATAAATATAAATATAAATATATTGACAATGATTGTAGAGATTCCATTGATGACAGATACAGCAAAATTGACCCCTAAAATTCTTCTCCGCTTCTACTCATCACATCTCAATATGATGGTATTTCAGATAGAATTTATAAAACGTTGTTTCTCTTTACAAAAGTGGCTTAGATATTTTCCGTGACTCAATAGCCTGAAATCACTGCTAAATTTTCTGTGAATTCATTATTCACCTACCACAAGGCCATTATCTTCACAGCCAATTGACTTCTGATTTTAATATTTTTCATATTAAGTAAAATTTCAAATGAAGTATTGTGCTCCTAGTTGCAGAGCTTGGAGATTTAATATGAGACTCCCAGTTTATTGTGGTTCATGACTTAACATGTGTTAAATGACTTAACACATCTGAAATTGGGGTCGCATATAACATACTTTACATACTGATAGTAAGTCTAACTTCCACAATGCATACATATCTTATTGTCGTATGCATTTTTTTCAGTTTTCTATCTAAAACAAAATCCCCCACCATTGGAGACAATTTATCTCCCCAAGTTATATATCACAAAATATATATATATATATACCCACCCAAATCTGGCAGAAATCAATTTAAAGTTTGTCTGCCACCCAATACACTATTTATTCTGCCTTTTTCTATTACCTTTCTTCACTTTGCTATACGCAGTACATCACAAACAGCGGACTAGTTCTTGTCAGGCCACTCTTTTTTCACTTGTTTGAACATTGTACCTTTATACATTCAATGTGATTTTTCCTTTGATTAGATACTGATGGAAAAGTCATCAACTCACTGGCTTTGATTCTATGTATCATAACTACAATCACTTCACATTGTTTCCTTAAAGTGGAAATAAAAACTTAAAAATATTTTAAATCAGTGATGTCCTTTGATACACATGAAATGGACATTTTTCAATTGGCAGCAAAACCATGTTGGTTTCAGAGTGATGGGTTGCAGTTCTCTAGAAGCTGTGTATTATTTCATGTGCCTGCTGAGTACAGCATTCTGCCTAAGACACTGGAAAAGCACAGGACTCGAGATTCAGTAAATGTGGATTTAGTCATGAAGGACAGTTATTTCAGCAAGTTAGACATTCAGAGTAAGTTAAAGAAAAGTCACTGAGATATTTGTTTTGGAAGGTTAAAGCCTATAAGCCCAAGAAGAGGCCAACTAGTCGTACAGTTTGGTTCATTAGCTTGCTGAAACGAGGAAGAAGTGCACGAGAGGCCCGGTGGAGCGACTCAGAAGAGAAAGTTTGATCTCTTAGCATGGGACTTGAGCTTGCGCCCTGTGACTCTGGGAAAGGGTGAAGAAAGTGATGGTGTGTTCTATATTCGCTGCTTTCAGGAAGGCAAGGAAGATTAAGTAACTGGGTACCTGCGTGAGTGTTGTCTAGTAACCGGAAGAGAGAGCAGAGGAGCCGGAGTTGTCGCTGGAAAAGACACACTGTAGTAGTCATTAACGACAGAACGGGAAGAGGTTCAATTTGCTCTGAGGGTTTTAGAAAGGCTTTTTCTCTGTCTTTTCTCCACCACAGTCATTAAGTGGCCTTGTCTGATAATTGTAAATCTTTGAAAATTGTTTAATTAAGGATATTATGACCTTGCAAAGAGCTACTGGTTAATTAGGGGTTATTTAAAAAATTTCCATGCATACTTTCCTTATTTTAAAGACAATTACAGCACGCCTGGCAAAAGTGTAATGAAACACTGAATGGCCTTGATACATATAAATATGAGATAGGCCAAAAGGTGTTTTATTCCTCTCATCCAGTGGAGGTGTATGGAAGGTGCTAAGAATGCAGGGGTGAATTTACAAATACAAAGAGTGCACTGAGTCCTCATACTGAACTTGTGCTTCGTGTGGGTTATATTTAATTGACAACTAACATTCGATAAGGGAGTTTACCTGTCCTTAGCAAATTGGGGTGTGTGTATGTGTGTGTGTGTGTTGTGTGCATGTGCATGTGTGTGCTCATCTGGACCCCTTACTCATATTTATGCTCCGTTAGTGGTTTTAAATGTTCTAATTTTCTTAAGTTCTAACCTGGAGTTCTACCAACTTTGCTCAGAGAATGCTGCTTTTTGCCGATGTTAACTCTTCTATGATAGTGATTTCATTTGCCCCAACTTGTTTTAATGTCATGCAGCATCAATTAGTCTTTGCAAACACTCCCTACTCAGCAGATACTTACTCCTCACTGGCTTCTCCTGCACTTAACAAAATATGTAAGTCCTTTCTGTCTTGTGTTTCTCGTAATACTGTTCTCAGGATGCTTTGCATTGCTTCACTCTCCTTCAGTGATGTTATCTGCTGCTTCTCCCATAACTTGCCCATCGATGGCCTCAAATCCACACTGCTACCTTATTCTTGGCTCTGATTTCTAGGCCAATATTTCTCACTATGATCTTGGTGATCCTCATCCATCCTAACCCCCTTCCTATGGCTCATCATTAGTTCACACCTCATTTTCATCATGTCTGCCTCATCATCTTTCATCTCAACCCAGTCTCTTCCATAAACTTCCTTAGAGTTTGAGGAAACCTCTGAAAATATTACCTCTCTAAACTATTTAAAATTAATTGTAGTTATGAGTTTAAGAATGTTATGGTCTTTGGCAGTGGCTTGGACTGCTGCTCTTTCTTGTGTGTGAGATAATTAGATAATTATTCCCACCATCTGATTATTTCCAGAAAAACACTGTATAGATTTCTGAATCTAAAGTCATCTTTTTCTAAGTGCAACCCTTGAACTTACAACCAATATTTATTAGAAATATACATATATAGTTAGCTCATAAAAATTGTTCTTCAGTGATATGGCTATTAAGATTATGCCATAATGTAGAACCAGTCTATAGTGTGATTGTCATTTGCTTCTGTGTAAGATCAGACTTAAATTTTTTCTAAGAAGGATATTATCTCTCCTACCACTAATCTCCAAATAAAAGACTGTAGGTGTTGGTTGGTGACTGTAGATTCTCTCAAATTCTCTTTAGCTTTTTCAGTTTGAGGCAATCCAATGCCAGTTTCACCTGATGGTTAAAACATATGGCTCGTAGTAACCAGCAGCAAAGAAAGCTGCATTCCAGGTACTTGTCAAAAAAGTATAACAATTCCAGAGTTTCTGCAGCTCATACCTTGCAGAGCCATGGCTAAGAGAGAAATAATATTTTTGAAGAACTGTTTGGATATTATACAGTTTATGTACTCTTCTTGGCTATTCTAAATTATATCCCTAGATTAAGCTGAGAGAGCTGTTCTACCTGGATGACTATGTCCCACCGGCCCCTTGAAAAATCACTTTTCATGAAGTATGTTTTGGCGCAGGGCCCTTCCATTCTGTTTGCAGGGCACTGTAATGAATAGCCCTTGGAAACTTGCCTTGCTTACTTTAAGCTGCCGTTCATTATACTACAGTGTGTCTGCTCCTTTCAGACTCACACAAGCAACATTTCTCTTGCCTCCATATTGGAAATCATTCTCTGCACCTGGTTTATCTTCTTACCTAATGAACACAGTGGACTTCTCTAAATCATTGCTATCTACCTCTGATTAACTTTTCGCTTTTTAATTTTAATGAAGTTTGATTTATTATTCTGCTTTATGTTTCTTTCTCTTTGCCTCATTTTCCTCATTTACTATACACTACAATATTTTAAACAACTTTGGAACCTGCCTTAAATCCTTCGGGAAGCAAGGTGAGCTCCCCAAATAAATGTAGGAAACACAGACTCCTGATGTCTTGTTTTCTCAGTATGGAATCGCAGCTCAGTGGTGCAAGAATGAAGGACTTGGAGTTACGTGTGCGGGGCATGCAGTACAATCCTCAAGCTACTTTCTGCACAGTTCTTCTTCCTGTCCTCCTCTAGGGCTCCCTTTGCACTGGCCATGAAATGACCAGAATGCACTTGGCCACAGGCACTTTCTCTCCCTCCTTCGCTCCTTCTCACCTTCCCTGGACTACCTTCTTTGCCACACCTGCATTCTTGCTGCTGCTCTTTTGCATCTCTAATGTTTTATCACTTCCGAGAATGTCTTCCTGATTTTCAGTCAGATTTGATCTCATTTTACTCTGGAAACTCTCAGATCTCTCTGCTAATGCCTGTTGTAGTCTGTCCTATGCTCTGGATATATCTAAGTCACTTACCAGCTTTCCGCACTCTTCCTTTAGGTTTAGGTTCTTTGAGATATAGAGAAAAACTGCTGTTTATCCCTTACAGCACTAATGCTCAAACTTTTGAAAATATGTTTATCAGTTCCTATTAATTTTACAAAATAAGGGGTTGGAAACAGCTCAACGGCAAAGGGCCTGCCTGGCAAACGCAAGGTCTGGAGTTCAACTCCCAGAACCAAAAAATCAAAAAACTTACAAAATACTGGATTTCAGTGTAGGATTTTGTATATGCCTATAATGTATTCTGAGCACACCCGTCTTCCTACTTCTCTCCCTTGCGCCACTCTTTCCACTGCCCTTGTTCCTTTCTCTTCTCTGTTCATAGTCTCCATTCTAATTTCATGCCATCTCCCCCACTCCAGATTCCACACATTCGGGAAAGCAGATAATGCTTATATTTCTGATTCATTTCTGTTAACATGATGATCAGTTCCATCCATTCCTCCATAAATGACATGGTTTCATTCTTCATGATTGAATGGTACTCCCCTTTTCTTATCCGCTCATCCACTGATGGGAACCTAGGCTGGTTCCATACCTTGGCTTTGTCCGCTGTGCCGCAGTAAGCACGGCTGTGCAGGTGTTGTTGTAGCATGGCTGACTTTAATTCCCTTCAGTATATGTCAAGGAGTGTTGGGATCACACGGTAGTTCTATGTTTGTTTGTTTTTTGAGGAGTCTCCGTACATAGTGGCTCTACTAATTTACTTTCCATGAACTACGGAAAGTTTTCTAGTAACCTGTCCAGCATGTGCTGCTTTTGTATTACTGATGATAGCTATTTTGAGTAGGATGGGGAAGAATCTCCAAATAGCTTGTTTTTTTTTGTTTGTTTGTTTGTTTTTTGGTTTTTTTTTGGTTTTTATCCTTTTTGAGACAAAGTCTCACTATGCAGTTCAGGCTGGCCTTGGCTCTACTTGTAGCCCAGGCTTGTCTCAAACTCACAATGATGCTCCTGCCTCAGCCTCCTGACTGCTGACGGTAAAGCTGTGCAGCACCACTCCCAGGTCACTATAGTTTTGATTTGTATTTTCCTAGTGACTGAAAACATTCAAGTTTTTCCTATACGGTACTTATAAGCCATTTTACTTCTTTGGAGAAGTGTATGTTTAATTCATTTGCAGGCTTATTGATCCGGCTGTTTATAATTTGGGTGTTAAGTATGTTTTTAATTTTTTTATATATTATAGAAATTAATTCTCTGGCAGAAAATAGCTGGCAAAGATTTACTCCAATTGTGTAGCATCTTTTCACTCTGTTGGTTCTTGTTGTGAAAACCTTTTTAATTTGATGTAGTTTCACTTGATCCTTGCTATTATTTCTTCTATTGAAGTCCCATTTAGGAAGCTTTTGCTTGTACCTGTGATTTCTGGTGTTGGACCTGTGTATTTTCTTTCTAGCACTTTTGAAGTTGGACATCTTCTCCCTTGGTTCTCGATCCATTTTGAATTGATTTTTATCCTAGGTGAGAGATGGGGATCTATTCGCAGTCTTCTCTAATATGGTTATCCAGCTTTTCCCTATTCAGTAGGGTGTTATAGAGCTCAAATTATTAATGAAAATAAAATACTCATTGACTCAGGATTCACTCCCTTTAAAAGACTTCACTGTTGACATTTATTTCAAATAAATGTGGAGGACAAAAAGTGGAAGCAATAACTACCCTAGTCATATGTATGTTTTCTCTAACAGACTTAAAATTTAGGATTTTTCCTGTGAAATTCCTGTAGACATCTGTCACTTTTTGGTGGAAATAGCATGACATCCACCTGACTAGTGATGCTGCTTCAAAGTTTATCCTCCCTCTACTGATTCTTCTACCGCCCCAGAGTTGTCCCTCTAAAGCAAGCATGGCCTGCATCATGTTCTCCCACAGGCTTCAAGACATAATTCACAGTACTCAACTTATGCTGCAAAGGCCTTCATGGTGCTGACAACTACTTCTTCTGATCCATCTCTCACCACTTTTGGGCTCCAAACATAGCGCCCTGCCTTTACCTCCTCAAATGAACCCACCCACTAATGTCTTTGCATAAAGAATGACAAATGTGAGGAACACCTCTGCCTACAATGTTGTTCCTGCTACCGTTCAACTTGCTACTGCTACACTGCTTTGTTTCGCATTGTCCTTGGTGCTTTCTTCTCCTTGAAAGCTTCCTTCATCCTTCTATCTTGTAGAACTGGCATGTTTTCTTTTACTTTAGATCCATGGCCATATCTTCATTATGACATTTAACTAACATACTGAATCACCATTTTCAGTTTACTTATCTTTGTTTCCCTTAAAGTCAAGACCGTAAGTTCATTTGGATCAGGGACTAAGTCATATTTACCTTACTTCTCCATTACCCAGTAGCATCTGGCTCAGGGTAGGTGTTTGGTAAATATTTATTGAATAAACGATACCTACCCATAAGAATGCTGATAGCTAGCCATGTTTTCAGTACAATTCTAAACTTCACCTCCAAAAACTTATTCAAGTCAAAAGCAAAAAAACAAGATTCAAGAAATTTCACAAAGTGTAGAAATTTTAATGAAGAAGTACAATGAGTGTTCTTAATGGAACAGGAAGAAAAAAGCTCAACAGTGAAAACTGGAAAGAATTTGGAGAAAGTAGAGTTATTGGGAAATGAAACTTATTGAGGTAATTTACAATATTGGTGGGAAACTACAAGGCGTCTGTTGGAAGTATGACTGCCCTCCAGCACTGCTACTTCTCTGCGAGGCTGCACTGTGCTAATTATTTTCTCTAGATGGCCATCATATTAATTTATTTCACCAGCCTCAGTGTAATTGATTTCCCAGTGTCACCTTCTGAAAGTACATTTACCTTTTTGTTTCTGACGTCCTTCCCATTAGCACTGTTGCAAATGCACCTTCATCCCAATGATTCAGCATCTTTGCTTCATATTTTTATCAGTCCTGGAATACCCTGTGGTGCACCATTTACAGACGCTTGGAGAGACGTGTATCCAGGTGCCTCACTGTGGCACCACAGTAAGTGGTAACCAGGACATGGAATGGCTCTTAGTTCTTTTTCATTAACAGAATAGAAAGTCACCATTCCAAATCTGTTAGTGAGGCACAACTGTACTGACAGCTTGCTGCAGAAAGGCAGCCAGTCAGTGCATATATGACTAGCTTTCCTTAAATAGGATTTTCAGCCATGATGAACTTAGGCAGCCTTTCATCCAGTGGGAACATTGTCCCTTTCTCCACGTTCTCTCTTGCATTTGTTTTGTCCTAATTTAATCTGACAGGCCATAAGGACTTTAGCTAATGTTTTCTAAGTGACACTGAAAAGCCTTGCAGATTAATGCTATTCATAAAGATGAAATATCAGTTAGTCCTTCACAAGCCTTTCTTTTTGATCATGTCTATGGTTTTTAGTTTATTCAATTCCTTACTCTCAAAGAGATATGTTCCTTTTAATTTTTCTTATTATAAAACTGCATATAAATGTAAGCAACCATCCTGGTTCCTTTAAATTCTTATGTTGCTTGTAGCTTATATTTTATAGTGCCTGACGGCCTTAAAATTCACGTGACTGGCATACGTGTTTATCATTCGAGCCATTTAGCTCTCAGTTTCACTTGAAGAATTAATTCTATGAGACGCCAGAGTGTATAGTCTGTATAAGGCCCAGTTCCTAAAATATTTTTCCTCAGGAATCTCATCCAAGACTCGAATTGCCATTACTTTATTCAGCTAAAGAGAACACCATCAGCTTTGTGGGGCTTTTTCTACAACTGCTAATTTGCTTTTGAATAAAAGAATGATACAGCAAGCAGTGCGAACAATGCCTGCTTGTGGGATACAGCACAGAAGGGCAGGTCTGTGCTTCTTTCTGCAACGGGCTCTGTTCATCATCTCCTTCTAGTCATAATCCACCTTGGGAGACCAGACAGAACATACAGACCATAGAATTTGACAGCGCGACAGAAGTTTTCCGTTCCAACTCCGGGCCGGGCAGGGAGCATGCTCTCAAAGACCGAATGGAACCTTGGAGAGGATGAGCATTTAAATCCCACTCTTTGGTGCCCTCTCTGCACGGTCTCTCTGGAGTGACTTTCTCTTCAGTAAATAGAGATAACAGTAGTGCCCAACAAAGATATACCACAAGAGTTTGGTGAAATATCAGAATAGTCTTAAGAGATAATCCATCTTCCTCACTTCCCAGGAGTCTTGTAACTTCACATCTTTAGTCCTCCATTTGTTCTCAAAATATGATCTTAGTTTAGCAGCATTTACATCTCCTGAGAATTTGTTATGAGTATAAATTTTATGCTCCACTCTAGCTCTAATGAGTCCAAAACTGGGGTTGAGCCCAGTAATCTTTTATTTATTTATTTATTTATTTTAAGGAAAATAGTAAAGAAAAAGAACAATAGCAAAATACAAACAAAGCAAAGCAAGGACGTTAGAAATGATATGGGGTTTCAAACAAAATGATAGTGATTAACAGTGGTTGTTATCTTCAATGAAGTAGTTCAGATTACCAGACATAAGAACGAAAGATTGATCAAACCATTAAAGAGAATAAGAAAATAATAATTTAAAACAACATTAGAAATAGTAGAGTTTCACTAGACAGAATGGTAGGAATTCACCAATGGTTGTTATAGTGCATATCGTTGTCTTCACATCAGTTGCTTAGATTACCAGATATAAGCATTCAACATTGGGGAAAACATAAAAAACAGTATTAACTGTTCCTTTCAATATATACGTATACATTTCCTTAGTTCATTCTTGTTCTTCTTTCCTACCATAGCAATATATGTGCACCCATTTTTATAGCAGCGTAATTTGTCATAGCTAAATCTTGGAAACAACCCAAATGCCCATCAACTGAGGAATGGATAAAAAAAGATGTGATATTTTTATATAATGAAATATTACTCAGCTACAAAAAACATAAACTCAAGGCTTTTATAGGTAAATGAATGCAACTAGAGACCAGACTCATTAAGTGAAATAAATTGGACCCACATGTATAAACATCATATTGTCTCCCTAGTGTAAGAACATGAAAGAGTAAATAGAACCCAAAATGTATAATATGAAAGGGAAAGAAATTGCTCAAAGGAAGGAAGAACTGGGATGAGGGAAAGTCCAGTCATCTTTTGACAAAAGGCCTCCACATAGTTTGTATGCATACTCAAATACTAAAATCACCATTTTAAAATGTACAGCTGATCACAACTCTGTATGCTAGTGAGGAGAGGATTAAATAATTAAAACAATGGGAAAAAATTAAACTGATGGTTGAATAAAAGTTCCAGAATTTTAATTACTTTCTATTATTCAAATTCTATTCCTGTCTCCTAGAATTCCATTATATTTTTCTATTTTATAATTTTCAAGATCAATAGAGTTTGGCCAAGTTTGGAAATAAGTACAGCATTTGGTTCTTTGAGGATAAATCAGTAAATCTCTATTTGACTTTATGTACTGCACTCAAAACTAGCAGCACAAAGTGATATGTTTAGAAATTCCTAGAAAAGAAATCAAGTTAACCAACACACTGCATAGCATGTGCGTCCACAGGGGAGTGGTTAGTTATCAACACTGCTAGGACTATAGAGTCCAGAAAACAAAATGAGACTTAGAAGGAGGGACCCATCACTGGTCACAAATACCACTGCAGCTGTATGAGGGTGTGAAGCACTTCCCATTTTTTTCCATGGTTGCATTAGAGACTTTATTACACTTACAAATTAAAGCTCTATTGTTCAAATGACCCATATATATCCAACTGTGACACATAAACGAGTTACGCCCTGTCCCTAAGCTTATGGCCCCTCACATTCTGTTAAGCCTGTAACAGAATAGTAACTACATTTGTCCTTTTCACTATTGCCAATCACAGCTAAGAGGATTACATTATATCTGGATATTAATGGATTCTCTAACTGACTGCATCTAACCCTGACTGCTCACTGCTTGCGTCTGTAAGGAATATAAGCAAAAATCAGGACTCTCCGCTGAATCCCGTTTCACCCCCAGCTGACTTTCTTTGTGTGCAGCTTCACCACTAGTGATAAAGAAAACAGTTGTACTTATTCTTCTCTCAGTGCCTGCAAAGTGAATTTTGGGTAGAAGTGGAAAAAAATCTTACTGTGTATGTATTTCCTTCTGTGCTATGCATGTTACAATTGGTTGTGGTCTGTTTTGAAGATTTTTTGGTTTGTTTTATTTTGTTTTCCTGCTGATAATTTAAGAAGAAATTCATAGAGGAAAGTCACCAAAATTTGGAAGACTCAACACTAGTTAATCTCTTAAACTTGGTTGATCATTTCTTCATAGAGATGTCTTTAGGGAACATATGGAAACCATTTTCCTAAAATTCCCTTGTGTAGCAAATCTAGTATTTTACAGCATATTGGAATCACCAGTACAGGAAAAAATATCTAATATCTAATTTACACTCTGGCCAATTATATTAGGATATTTCTGAGACATCCCAGTAAAGTATGTTTTTCTTCCTGGAAGCACTAGGAGAGTTATAATAAATATTTACACATAAAGACGTTGAATGCTCCCACAGAGGAAAAAACAGCGCATGCAAAGAATGAAAGAGGAAAAGAGAAAAAATTAAGTAAAACCCGCTTAGTTTGGGTTGTAACACTGTCACTCATATCTGGGCATTCAAACATATCTTTGTACGTGGAACACTTGTTTTTTAAAAAAGCCTAGGACACTTATATGAAAATAATTTAGAAGGTCCTGGTTAAAAGCAATCTCCACCAGTCTTAACATTTTGTTTTTAAAGTAATTTGTGAAATTCAGCCACAAGGCTTCAGAAGTTAAGCAAACTATTAAAAACTGGGTGTTGAATCACAAGCATCATAGGAAATGTAGCTTAGGAAAGTCAGTCTCCAAAAATTAGCAAAACAAAAGAGTTAAATGAACAGTGCTTTGAGCAATTCCATGTTGAATAATGCTGAAAAGACATGGGAACTGCAGTGGGGGGGAGTGACGTCACAGCAGAAATGGAGCTGCGGCGAAGGGGCAGCATCCGGTGTTCAGAAGCATGGACGGGGCAGGGCGAGCTACGGGTTAGTTTGGTGCTCTCTGATACTCTCTCCCTCCTGTCCTCGTCCATTTCACAGTCTCTTCTTCAGCTCTTCTAAAACTCATTTTGGACCTTTAGATCTATGGGGCCTAGCTAGTGAGTTCCTGTCTTTCCTTGATGAAAGCTAATCTATAATCTTTTCTCAGGATTTTCTCGGCTTCTTGGTGGACAATTATATGATAAAATATCACTATCATCCTAATGATGGAACTAGGCTGTGTTGATTCATAATTATAAAATAAATACAGGGGCTGGGGATATAGCTCAGTGGAATAAGTGCTTGCCTAGCAAGCGCAGGGTCCTGAGTTCGATCCCCAGTACCGCAAAAAAAAAAAAAGAAAAAGAAAAAAATAAAATAAAATAAATACAGACTGATTATGGTCATTCTCTATGTAGGTTTTTGCAAAGTACTTAAAACATTCTGCTTAATTTCTCACTATAAGTAATAGAGAAAATATTTTAACTAATTAAGCAAATTAGGCTTGAATAAATGATTTAATGATGGCCAGCTATCAACACTGAGGAAACTTCCCTTGGCTGAAGTTTTATTGATGGGATAAAAAAGCATTAAATGCTTACTAGGCCAGACTCAGAGGCTTGTCTCATCGGATGCAATTTTGGCCCCTTGTATCAGAGTTGTAATGTATGTTTTTTTAAACTCATTGAGATTTTCCTAATTTCCTCTTGCAAGTTTGTAGAGCCTCCCAAACCACAAAGAACCACCAAAACCATATTCAAATGGTTTACTTGCTTGAGTTATGTACCTGGAAAGAGACAGAAAGGCCTGACAAAAATGATGTTACTGAATACTTTGTGTCCTCATTCTTATCTGAAACCTGTATGTGTTTAACTTGGAGGGCATTATGGGCACTTCTGTCTCTTCTTTATATTTCATGTTGTGTTGGTTAAGAGCAAAATTCATTTCACTTCAAATTTTCTCACAAAAACTGACTTGGAGTCACATTAATGAAGACTCTGACTATTTCACTAATAGACATATAATGCCCATTCAAATGATTTGAAATTGGATAAAAACACGCATTTGTGTCCTTAAATTGCTACTTTTCAGTTTTAGCATGGTGGGATCACACTAACCCTTCTCCACGTATGCACACTCCGGCCTCCTCAGCACCATGCTCTTCCCTTTTTCCTCTGGACCTCCTCTCTGCCTTCCTCAGACACTCAGTTTTGATATCCACTCCCTGTGCATTTATAACTATTTCTTTATGAAGCTTGACTATGAGTCACCTGCTGTTAGGGTCACCTGGTCTACCCAAAGTGTCTTATAATAGATTTCGAGCAAAATATAAGTAAGCATTTCCATTCTGCAGTAATCTCTGATCCTGCCAACTGTTATGATAGCAAAATTCTCACCCTAATAATAACAATATTGCCAGTAAACATAAAATAATTAATAATAGTACCTGTATATTAATATCTTAATATATAGCTATTCTATACTAAGAGGTTTGTATATGTTATTTTATGAATATTCCTCAAAATTTTTACGTATAAATGTTGGACTCCACTGTACAGCAGGAGAATGGAGATTTAGAGAGATAAACTCATGTCTTTTCTTATCCGTCATGCTAAACAACTCAAAGCAGATGTATTTCCCTCAATATTTATTTGTTAATGTTATTGTTCAAGTTTTTTCACATTGCCTTGAAATTATCAAATAAAAAATTACTGCTGAAACCCTCGTCATACATAATGATTGATTTGAAAAAATGCATGATACATTTATAACCTTATACCATTTACTTTTGATTTTTGTGTTGGAAATCAAACTCAGGACCTTTCACTTTGATGCAGGCAGTTGTATCACTGAGCTATGTCCCCAGCACTTATACCATTTCTTGAATTGAGAGATTTTGTTATAATATGTATCAACAATTGTTACCCCAAAATAAAGTGTCTGCTTTGGGGCCTTTTTTTTCTTCTAAAACACTTGAATATCACTCAGACATATCATCTTCAACTATAACTTGTTTGCATTTAGAGTATAACATTAGAGAATTTTGTTTTAATAACCCAAAAAGTAATGTGATAGACCATGTATCAATGCCAAATAAGAGTATTTTCAAGCATAAATGCTCAAAAATGAACCTAAATTTGCTCATAAATTAAGAGTATTTCCAGCCAGGTGTAGCAGTGCACACCTGTACTCCCAGCATTTGGGAAGCTGAGGCAGGAGGATTGCTGTAAGTTCAAGGTCAGCCTGGGCTACAAAATGAGTTCAAGGCCAGCCTGCATTGCATAGTGAAACCCTGTCTCAAAAAGACAAAAACAAAAACTTAAGAGACTTTCCTACATATTATATCCGAGAGCTCCAAAACATTGCTAACATGTTAACATGCCCCAAAGCATAATAATTAATATACTCAAGAGAAATAGTAACAACAGAAACAATTGAAAACACTAGAAGAAACAATTCCATTGCGCTGCTAGATTAGCTTTCAGTTAGAAGGCTTGCATATCCTCCCAAGAATTTTTTTGATTAACAGAAACAATAAGGAGACACTAGATCTCCTTTCACCCTGACCATTTAGAAAACATGTCATAACCAGCAAGTTTCAGAAACTTTTTTTTTTTTTTTGTAAATTGGGGCTAGAGATACTGTATGACCAAAAATAAGTAAAATAAAATAATTAAATAAAGACATCTAAGGTGTTCTATAGGTAGCTTTTCCAAGATTTATCCTTCTGGCAAAATTCTGTGGAAGGAGCACCTTTTTAGGTTTAGATGAGTTTGAACTCAAATATGCAGTCATTTCAATTCTCCAGTGAAAAACCTCTAGTAATGAGGAGGCAGGAAAACAGGAAGAAAGCATTTTTATAGACAAGACAAATACTAGTTTTAATATTGCTTACAGGCATTTATTTATCAACTTGTGAAATCTTTGGAGCTTGACCTGGCCTCACCCTCACCTCTGGAACCACTGTCCTAAGTCAGTGCTGCTGGGGCCTCTGCCTTCATACAGCCTTTATTCCCAAGACATTCTTTTCTGCCTGCCAAAGGACCACAGTTTTACTAATCATCTCATATATCTTTTCCTCCATGTCCCTCTTAGAGGATTTTATTAACAAACTTGGATTCTCCTCTATCTTCTTGCTCGGCACAGGTAATTCTCTGGTCCTCGCTTCTTACCATAGTGGCAGTTCTTACCTTGTCATCCACCCCTCAAATGTAGGCTTCATCAGTTTCTGTGGCCAGTAGAACTGGACAAAGGCACCATAGTCTCCTGCATTAATTTTGTCTCCTTTAGGCCAGGTACGAGCTCCTCACCCTCTTTAAAGGTAACACTGCCCCAGGTCGTTATTCCTTCCCCTGTTGCTATCATTGGTCAATCTCCTTATACGTAGACTCATGACTTTTCGTCATCAAATTCCTGCTTCACTAGCCTTGCAGTCTGCATAGTCTTTAACATCCTTGGTTCAAATGGCTTCCATCCATGCCACGCCAGCCACCCACTATAGAAAGTGGTTTGTAATCAACCATCAGGCTTTTTCCTCTAAATTCTGAGACCCTTATACTTGCTTTGCCAGCACTTCATTCTTGCATCTCTCCCTTAACTGTGCCTATTACCCGCTCCTCTTTCATTCTCCAGGCTAGAAAAGATTGTATATTACTGCCCCTGGGTCTTGCCCACACACCACTGGCAGTAATAAATAATGTGACTTGAACTTCTTTTATCTCCCTCTAATTCCACAATGAAATAATTTTGAATATTCACCTCTAAATGTGTTCTAAGGAAAGATTTCCAAAATGTGTCTTTCTGTTCATAGTGCTGTACCCATACTTCGGGGCAAAGAACATGCCATGATGTTCACAGAGAAGATAAAGGATGTTATATATTCCTTCTATTTCCGGATTCCAAACTCGCAAATAAATTGATTATGCAAAGCAAATTTACCTGCTTTTCTTTATCACAAAAGAAAAGATGAGCTGCCCTTGTCGAGGTCTTCTAAATCCTGGTTCAGATCTCACCACCTCCCCCGGATCCAAGCTGCATGGTTTTATTGCCTTTGATTCTAACCGTCTAACCTTCAGAAAGCTTCTTAACAGAGTGGTCTACAGTGCTTATTAAGGTGTCTGTCACTTCTATGTATAAGAAGATCTTTCTATCATGTGGCAGCCTGTCTGTTTTTGTCCTGATATGGCACATTTTTTGTATTTTTAAGTTATTTTATAATTAGGTCAAAATTTTTCACAAATACCAGTAAGATACAGGGCAATACATTTTACTGGCTCTAAGTTCTTTTTCATTTTAGATTTTTTCTCTTCACTCTAGGCCTTAATTATTCAACTTTTGCAAAAGAAGATTGCTTCCTTAGGTGACCTTGTTCTCCCTGAGCTTTTATGTTCTTTGGAGATCATCAGTGAGTTTTTCACTCACTCATTCACTCATTCATTCTCTATTCACTCAAGAAATTCTCAGGAACTACCAACTCTGACGAGTTCAGGTGTGGTCTTCATAAGAGTTTACATTATTTAGTTGCCAGGAGGTGGCACCAAGTAGAGATAAAGGGCTGCCACACATCACGGGAGAGAGGGACCACTTCCAAATGCGAAAGCAAAGCAAAGGTTTGTACAGGAATAGGGCCTTTGGACTCATCTGGAGAGACAGGCTTGGATTTGGATTGTAGGTGGACAGAAAAGAGAATGAGCACAGTAGAAGCACAGTGCACACAAGGAAGGAGTTAGGAGGGAGTGCTCTTGACTGAGCAGGTGGCTCTGTGCATAGCCAAACATACTGGGGTGGTGTATGTTACAAAGGTTCTCAAAATTCAGAGGGGTTGGCGTTAAACTTCCTCCCTGTTAACATGTTTTACCTCTGTATTGTCTGACAGCTGTCATCAAGCAAATTACTCTTCATTTCTCGAAGCAGAATGGAATCTGGACTCTAGCACAAGAGGGTCCATTCCCTTCCAGTCCTGCTCTATATCAGTTTTCCTGTGTTCTTTAAACTCCTCATATCCTTGCAGCAAAGAATGATAATATCTTCAGCGTGGCAGAAACTCCTCTGTTCTGTTTTTGTACTGCCAAAATTGTAGATGTTTATATGAACAGAACAGTGGCATTTCAATCTGTTTTCTCCCTACATATGTACAGAAGTATGGTAGGCACATAGCTTTGTGTTCTATGTGTGCAGTTTCCGACTTGCTGTTTTCCATTGTTTTAGCTCCATAGAGAATCCTGCTGTCTGGGTCTTTATTGACTACCATCTGTTTCTTGCTGCCTTCATTTGCTCCCCGCCCACTTTGGGTGAATCTCCAATGTGAATATTCTAAGTAGTGGAGTAGGTCCAGCTCTGTCTTTGAAAAGAGACCTCTTAACTGAAACACACACACACACACGAAGAAGAACATGTTGGTTAACTTTCATGGAGACTAAATTCCATTCTGTTCCAGAATTCAATGTTTCCTCTTGTTGAGTTGTATCATCTGCCCCAGGCCTCCGGGATGACTGGCATTCATGATGTGTGGGCCTGATAACACTGAGACAAATATTTTCTGTGGAAATGGAATTTGCTGTGTGTGTGGCAGTCTGGATGAGTTCCTTCTCACTTTGGCTGGAGGATTTTTATTGAGTCCAATGTAATGATTTAGTCACAGAACATAAACAGACAATAACAAGGCTTCCAGGCACAGTGAGGATTTCTTAGTTCAACTTGTTTTCTTGAAAAAGTCCCTCAGTTCTCTTAATTCCAAAATAAAAAAGCATGGCTAACATACTGAAACCTGAAATGAACCTGAAGAGGCCAAGACATTAGGTTCTCCGCTGCATGTTCCAAGTTTCTGAGAACACCATCCACAAAATAAACTTTCCAGTAATTTGTTAAAGTGAGTCCCTCTTGACTGGCTTAAGTGGAGTCTGATAATATGTTTTTTTGACATTTAAAATAGTTGTTTAAAGATATTACTATTTTTTAGGATATTTTAATTCTTCATCATTGATAAGATGCATTAATATGGCAAAAATCATAGCAAGTGTTAAGAAACACCAAGTTAGAAAAGAGAAAAAAGGACAGAGTTAAAATAAGGCAAAAGGTATAGCTGCGAGGATGTGATTACCTATTCTGTTCCTGCTTACAATGTTTCATGTATGACAATAATAATAAATATTGTGTAAGTGAATTAGCAATGAAGAAACGAGCTAACCAGAATGCTGAACGGTTTAGTAGGAAATCTAGCTTCTTCTGGTCTTTTCAGAAACAGTGCTTGAATCCACACTTGCATCTTATTCTGTGTGGTTATTCAACTGAATATGTGGCACAAATAAGCAGCTCAAAATTGTTTGGCTGAACACTACTGGTGCATAAATTCAAGATCTGTGTCCTTATTGGGATTTCACCAAGAGCGTGTTGACCTCTCCACTGCCTGAGCTTCTCACTTCAGGTGATCTTTCCACCCCATCCAAGAATTTTTTACTGGCAATGACTGTATACACTTCACACCTCAATGTGGACTACTCAAGCCTAAATACCGCCCTCTGGGGGCCAATCACCTCCTCCTCCTGTGCACATCCTTAATGACGCTTAGGGCAACAATTCCTTGGTGCCATTAAGCCAGTCTTTTACTTATGGTTTCTTGATCCTTTGGGGTTGTGCTCCTTCCCTCACATCCAGGCCTGGCTTAGATCCTTTCCACAGCAGAATATGGAAAACACTTCCCCCACGTCTGTTACACCCTTCACCTCTGCTGCCTGACTCCTCTGTCATACTCTCCTGGTAGAACTTCCATCTCACCTGCATCCAGTTCTCAGTCTGCACATATTTCTGAACAAAGGAATGTGGGCTTAATAAACCACGCCACTATACTGTCAGATTTCACATTAATTTTGTGATCATACAATGTAGTTTTATTTTGAAAAGAATAAAAAATAAGAACAAAATAAAAACAATACAAAATTTTTAAAAAGAGATGATAGGAAATTAACAATGCTTGTTATATTTCATATTGTCATCTTCAAAGTAGTTGTTCAGATTACCAGATATAGGCATGCAAAATTGATCAAACAGTTCAATATTAACTGTTCCTTTCAATAAACCAATAAAATTTAGTAGTACAACTATCTTAGCTATCATATCTATACCTGCATCCATGGATACAGATATTCCCTTCTTTCTTTCTTTTCTCCTTTCCCCCGTCCCAGTTATTCTTTACTTTTGAGCAGTTTCTTTCTCTTTCACACTATCTGTTGTACCCTTCAGATTTTATTTACTCTCAGTTTCATACACTATCGAGACAAAATGATGTTTACATATATGAGTATGATCTATTTCACTTACGAGTATGGTCTCTAGTTGCATCCATTTACCTATATAAGTCTCAAGGTTATCCTTCATTATGGCTAAGTAGTACTCCATTGTATGAAAATTCCACACCTTTTTGTATCCATTCCTCAGTTGATGAGCATTTGGACAGTTTCCAGATTTAACTATGACAAATTGTGCTGCTATAAACATGGGTGCACCTATACCACTGTGGTATGATGCTTTCATTTTTTACAGTTTTTCTAAAACAGGCACATAGCACTGACCAGAACTGTTATCACGCAGCCCTGGTCAGGCAATTCTCCAGTCTCCAAGACAAGCGTTCCGTGCCTTCTCACACACACCCAAGCCCACAACATCTCACTCACACCTTCAGTCTTGCCAGAGAAACATAGGCAAAGAGAAGGGAACATTAGGGTCCCACCACTTTCTCAACCTTTTCATATTTAAATTCATTTATTCTCTTCTTTTGAACAGAGAGATGGTCCCTGCTCTGATCTAAGATCAACCTTTCTTGTTTTCTTTTGTCTGTTGTTGGTCTGTGTTACTCTTTCCTTGAAAAATAGATGCAAAATTACTCAATACATTTTACAAAATGTAAAAACTCATATTCAGCACCCAGATCAAAGCAGAAAAATGTTTTTATTTCCCTACTGTTTTATTATGTTCACCAGAGTATCCACAATCCCATTTTGATCACGATAGATTTTCTTTGATTCATCCTTTAGATAAATACAATCATATCACATGAAAAATCTTTTAGGTCCGCTTTCTTTGGTTCAACACTGAGTCTATGAGATTCATTCATATTTGTAGAGCAGTTTGCTCTTCCATCACTTTATATCATTGTAAAACATACACGTTACGATATATTAATCCTGCTAGTGTATAGTTATGTATTAATATTACTAGTGTTTACATTATTCCTTAGAAAAATAATAATGTTACTTTGTTTTATATGTAAATGCATATATACAAAAATTGTTTTGTATTTACTTAGAAATGGAATTGCTTTGGCATAGTTCTGCAAATGTCCTGATTTTTGGTTACCACCAGTTTTTTTTTAACTTTAATTTTTATTAGTATATATTTGGAGTACATAGTGGTCACATTCCTTGTGAAGAATTGGTGTGTGATGTATTCCGCTTCTCTTTCTGCCCACTTCTCTCCATCCTCCTTTCTTTTTGCCAGCATCAGATTCATTTATTTATAAGTTCTTATCAAGTTAGGCATAAATTAACTACTAAAACTCAGAAGTTTATCTCCTTGTCTAAAACTCAGACAAGGAGAACAAGAATACGTTTAAAACATGTTAGGTGATTGTAAAGAAAACATATAAAACATGTAAGACAATTGTTCTAAATCCAGGTACACTTTTAGATACATGGTCAATGCTGGATAACAGTAGTTGTTTTTCTCTCTCACCCTTTTTTACCTGTCATCTGTCTTTTATGTCTCACTTTATTTACATACTGAGTTTTTCACATAAGAGAATCCATGTGATATTTAAGCTTATGTGTCTGGTTTACATCACCTAACTTTATGGCCTCAAGATGCAACAATTGTCTGATAAATAACTCAAGTTTATCATTCTTTACAGTGAGTAGTACTCCATTATGTATAAATGCCACATTTTATTTATCCATTCACCTATTGTTGGACAAATAGACTGGTTCTGGGATTTAGCTATTATAATTGTGCTGCTATAAGCATGGGCATACATATATCCCTGTGGAATGATCTCTTTAACATATTTGGGAAGATACCTAAAAGTGGAATAGCTGGGTCAAATGGAACCTCTGGTTTAGTGTTTTGAGGAATCTCCATATTGATTTCTGTAGTGCTTTTAGTAGTTAACGTGCTCACCAACAATGGAAAAAGGTTCCCACAGCCTCACCAGCATTTGTTTCTGGTTGTTTTCTTGATAATAGCTGTTCTTCCTGGAGGGAAATAGAATCTCAGTGTTGTTTTAATTTGCACTTCTTAAAGAGCCAAGAATGCTGAACATTTTTTCATGTATTTATTGGCTATTTGTATTTCTTAATCTGAGAAGTATCTATTCATTTCTGATGCCCATTTTTTATTGAGTCTTCAAATTTGGAGGAAGGTTAAACGTTTTGGGTTCTTTATATATTCTAGGTATTAGTTCTTTGTCTGAGAAGTAGCTAGCAATGTCTTACCCGTTCTGTAGGTTGCCTTCCCTCTATTGGTGGTTTCCTTTGCTATGCAGAAGCTTTTTAATTTGACATGATCGCAATTATTAATTCATGGTGTTATTTCATGTGCCACCAGGGTTCTGTTCAGAAAGTCTTTGCCTACATCTCTGTCTTCAAGAGTTTTACCTCTGTTGTCTTCCAGTACATTGTGTTTCTATTCTAATGTTTAGACCTTTGATCCATTTTGATTTTAGTTTCCATGGTAAGAGATAAGAGTCTAGGTTCAATCTTCAGCATTTCGATAGCCAGTTTTCCTAGCATCATTTTTTAAGCTATCTTTCCTCCAGTGAAAGGATTTAGCACCTTTGTCAAAGATAACAGTGATGAATGTACTTTGAGTTGTGTCTGCCTCTTCTAGTCTCTTTCATTGATCCACAAGTGTACGTACATTGCCAATAACATGCTATATTTATTACTGTAGTGTTTTAGTATAACTTGAAGTTTGAGGTTATGATGCCCCCTGCTTTGCCCTCATAGCCCTGAATTACTTTGGTTATTGTAGATCTCTTTCAGTTCCATACAAATTTTAGGATTGCTGTCTCCAGTTCTGTAAGGAATGCTGTTCCTATTTTGATTGGAATTGCACTAAATCTATATAACAATTTTGAAAGCATGCCATTTTCACTACATTGTTTGTACCTATCTAGGAACAGAAGATGTATTTCAATTTTCTGAAATACTCTGTAATCTCCTTTTTCTGAGCACTCTATCATTGAAGAGGTCTTGGTTAGGTTAATTCCTAAATACTTCATTTTTCTTGATGCTAGTGTGAAAAGTATTATTTCCCTAATTTCCCTCCTAGTGAGTTTGTTTTCATTGTACTGAATGCTATTGACTTTTGAGTGTTCACTTTGTATCTTGATACCATGCTGAATTTGGTTTGAATCTTTAGTGGATCTTAGAGAGATCTTCTGTGTACAGGACCATGTCTTTTGCAAATATTGTTAATTTAATCTCTTCCTTTCTTATCCATATTCTTTTTATATCTTTCTGTTTTGCAATTGCTCTAGCTAAGGTTTTGAGAACCATATTGAACAGAAATGGAGACAGTGGATATCCTAGTCTTGTTCCTAAGGGTTAGAGGAAAAGCTTTCGGCTTCTTCCCAGATAGTTTAATGTTGTGTGTGGGCTTGGCATAGGTGGCTCCTATCAGATTGGGATAAAGGCCTTCTCTTCCCATTTCCTTCATTTTTATCATGCATGGATGTTAGATTTTGTCAAATGCTTTTTCTGTGTCTATTGAGATGTTCACATGATTTTTGTATTTATTTCCATTCATGCAGTGTATTGCATCTAGTGTGTGTTTGTGCATGAGTGTGTGTGTGTGTGTGTGTGTGTGTGTGTGTGTGTGTGTATTTAACCATCCCCGAATCCCTAGAATATATCCTATCTGGTACTGATGTATGGTTTTTTTGATGATTTTCTGTATTTTGTGTGAAACAGTTTCATAGAATGGATGTACCAAATTAAACTCCCAGTAACAGTACATGAGATTTTTCTGTTGCCTTCATTCTCACCAACACTCAGTATCATCAGTCTTTTTCACATTTACCATTCAGACAAAAGTACACTGTTATAATAATACTTTTAAGTTCTTTTTCCCTGACCACCAATAAATGAGTTTAATTATGTACATTACCTATGTACACCAACCATACATATTTATATACTTAAATTTTTCACATCTTATAATTCAGAATTTCATACTTAGTTCACAGTAGATTCACATGAAGTTGTAAGAAACTATATAATAAGATCTCTTGCACATATTCCCAAATTTTACCAATAATAACATTTGCAAGATTATAGTGTAACATCACAACCAAAAAATTTGACATTGATAAAATCCACAGATTTCACTCAGAGTTCCCCAATTTTACTTTCACTTATTTGTATGTATATTGAGTGCCATATGGTTTTATTAGCCATAGGTTTGTGAAGCTACCACCACAACCAAGATCCTGAAGTTTCAATACAATGTGGATTCTTCCTTCTACATAACCATCCTCGCACGCTTGTCCCTGTGCCACACCCATAACTCTCATCTTGGTAATGGTTAACCGTCCTACACTTTTAAAAATCTGGCATCCCAAAAATACTATATATGTGTTGCCTTATGTGGAATAAAGTCTTTTGGAAGGAATGATTTTCTTTTCTCTTTTTCTTTCTTCATTTTTTTTTTTAGTCTCGTGATAAATTCCTGAAAATTAATTCCATTTGTTATGTACTTTAATAGTTCATTCAAGGTCATTTTTTAAGTTGACTTCTCTATCTTCCTACCGATTTGCACACACACACACACACACTCACATACAGCTTGTTTGTCAGCTACATGCATTACAAATATCTCCTCTTAGCCTTTTGATGATTCCCATATTTATTAAATATGAATTTTTGAGTCATATTTAAGAAACTTTTGCTTTCTCCAAAATTGTTGAAGTCTCTTGTTTCCTTCAAAAGTTTCATTGATCTTTTACCCATCTCAAATGGAGCATGATGTGAGATCACCTCATCTTCTTGTAAGACCCTTAGCTTCTCTGACCCTTAGCTTATTGACTAGATCATCCTTCCCAGCACTGAACTGCAACAGCACTCCAGAATACAGCAACAACAATTGGTATTTCTTGCTTCAGAGTTTGATGCGCACCACTCCTGGGATTATGCTGAATACTATTCTGGGAAACTGGATAGGAAATATGCTCCACACATATCTTTATTCAGGGTTCCCTCATCAATCCAGTGCACTAATTAGGCTTCTCTGCACTAGCACTTTTTCTTCCAATAGGAGAACTGTACCCTACTCTGTATGCACCTCCACCTACTCTCCAAGAACAAATAATTCCTCACTCCCAACTCTCTACTTTGTGATTTCTATATTAAGACCTTAAGAAGTACTTCATATACTCTTGCTAACATAAAGTCACTCATTGTTACTTTTCTAGGGACATATTTCATTGTCTGACATTTTACTGGCAAAAAATTGAAGAAAGCATAGGGAGACTTGGGCAGCATGGAACTGCTTTTACCTTGCCCTTGTTGGAAATGTGCTTTTCTTTCAACAAGAATCTGTACAGCTCCTCTCTGAGAACATTCTTTATCCATGGAGTAGTGCAGAGACGTGGAAAGTGTTCTCAGACTTACCTTGCGGTAGCTTTCAGTGCTCACTTCATCAAAACAACTGAGATGATACACTTGTACAATTCCAACAGTGCAGCTGTCAACATTCCGGAATGATTTTGGTCACTTCCTCTCAGTCCTTCATCCACTCTTTAAAAAAAAAAAAATAACTCAGGCCATTACCTCTGTCCTCAAGCTTCCTTTTTTTAAAAGAAACTTTCAAATACATGATTTTAAAGTAATTTGCACTGTATTATTAGCATCATCTATCACAGTCTCTGCTTTCATCTGCTCAGTTGCCTCTCGAGGTACATTTTTATAGTTTTTTGTGTCTTTCTTATTGGATTTGTGGGTTTGACAAGACCTGTACAACTCCTCTTGCTAGAATTTATTAGGAATCTTTATAAGTTTTATAGCAAGAACTGAATAAATCAATGTAAAACCTAAACAATGTATAGATACTTTCAAATAAGCCAATTTCAAAAGTTATCTTAAGAAAAGCCAAATATCAAAATATAAGACTTTTCCTGGCCCTGTAAAATAATGTAAATGAAAAGTTTCCTTATATAATGTACATAAAACACTTCACTTGGTTTAGATTTAGTGAGGAAAGAAAGAATGAACCCAGAACTAATAACTTGGGGTTTTCTTTCTAGTTTCCCATAAATAATGATTACACAGCAACAGAAGCATTTTGTCCCAACTCAAGTAGGTAAAATCATAACTCCTTTCCAATCTCACAAATGTTCTCATACTCTACATGTAACTATCTTGATGATGCTCTATCTAGACTTCTTGGAACAAGTGACAGAGTTTGGAATTTATTCCATGGCTTTGAAAATGATTATTCAAGGCTCCTACACACTTCCATATGAAACCCACTGCCTTCAGAATATGTAGAAGTTATGAAACTGGTTACAAGAAAAAAGCATTACTGCTGTAACTTTGAGCATCTACTAACAATATTTTTTAGATTCATCCATTTTATCTGTACTATCACACTGCAATATGGTTCTTATCAGGTGTGGTATCACAAATGTCAGTAAAATATTTTATATCCATAACAGTGTATAACAATTAATTTTTAACTTTGGGGAATCATCAATAAAAGAAATTAGATTAAGGGATATATATCCATTCTTCCTACAGTCTTAATAAGTAATCCATAGGAATTTACCAAGGCAAAAGGGCAGCACTGATATCACAGACCCTTTGTCTTTTGTTGTTAGTTGGATAAAATAAAAGCAGTCCCTCAAGCTCCAAGATCTAAACAATATTTGTGCAGCTTGGATTATTGAGTCTAAGTTTAGCTCTGCAGAAAATCAAACTTGGAGACTTCAAGAAAAAGTTCAGTTATTTGTCATCAATAACTTGAAACTCAGAGTTAAGCTTGCACAGAGCTGTAGCCATTTCCTGTAAGTACTTGCTCTGAATTTTATAAGCCTGCCACTTCTTTAGGCTTTATTGAACAATACATAATTTAAACACAGAAAAGCTTTACCATAAAAGTTTATCCACAGGTAATGATCTTAAGGAGCATAAAATTCCACATTGACTTGCTTAAAATTCTTCTTAATTTTCAAATAATTTCCTCAAAATTCATCTATTAATTTGTCTCTGACAAGTAAAGCAGCCAGGAGGATTTCATTTCATTGAATGGTATACAAACAGGCAGGACTAGCCCATGGAACTGACCTCATTTCTTTTATAGCATAAAATCTACATGAATCTGTTCTGAAGAGCAGCATAAAATTGAGTCACCAGCATAGAGAGTGACTTCCTAAAATAAAAGTAGGTACTCTGACTATAATTGAAGGATAAAATATAAGCAAACAAATAATAGGAAAATATCAATCAAAAGTATATTAGTCTATATTTTCTTAATTGAAACTGCAATTATTAAATCACATTGATAAAAAGAAATCAGTATCTATATTGCATGGAAGCTCTTAGGATATTTTTTGTTTAACTTTAAAGGTAATGGAAAAGATTGAAAAAGATACTGAATAATGAATCAGAGGAACATGGGTTTGTTCTCATTATATGTGAATCTCAATTTGTTCATCTGTAAAATGGGTCAAACATCTTGTCAGGCTCAAAGAACTTGTCTAACGAGGAGTATGAATCATTCCATAAGCAGTTTAGGTGGGTTCATGCTCCAAATTCTAGTGAATATTATGAAAAGAGTAAAGGTCTATTGATTTAGATTTATAGAAATAAAACACACATAAAGTTTTGCATAACTGAGTTTGAAAATGTTTAGCTAAGAATCGCATAAAATGTTCTCATTAACCATACTGCCTAGGAATTCTTTAGTTGAGTATGAAGGTATAAATGCTATAATTGACTCTCACATGAACAGGTTAATTAGGGCCACAGGTCATGTCCCTAAAGATCTCTAATTCACAGAAATACCTTCTAGAAGATCCGGACAGTAGAGTGAAATGAATGGATCAAGGCGATATCTTGACCGCCAGCAACATCATCCTACGGAAAGATCACACGTACTTACTTGTTAGGCTCCGTTGTAAATTTTGAAATTACTAATTGTAGAACGGAAAACTTCAAGTAGTCGAGAAACTATTCTTTTGCTGGTGTGTAGTAAATCCTGGAGGTCCATGACCCAAGATAGACCCTAAGCTATAGTAGTATCAATTATGTACTTGCATAAATTCATACTGGGCAAAAATAATATCCTACTTGCTACAAATTTACTAGGATTTTTAAGATTCAAATAAAGAAGCTTTTTCCAAAGGATATTCCCGCAGCATGAGTTCTAAGCAAACTTCATAAGTACTACAAAAATGAAGTTTTAGAGATCTTGTGTTAATCATGGTAAACAGGCTTTTGTAAAACATGACTTCTCAGAGCTTTTATTATATTACATAAGAGGAGAGCATGTATTATGTAGCGTTGCTCAAATATATTGGAACATAGAAAACTTTCCTCTCAATATATCTAGTGTTCCAAGTATACATTGCTGGGATACTAAATTCCAGCATAATTAGAACCCATAGACAGCGCCAAATCACCTTTCGGTGTCTGAAATGGCCAAGGAAATCCTATTTGCAGTGTAACCCCTGGAGCATTTTGTTGACAAGGCAGATGCCTGCTTGGTATTCCAAATGTGAATCCAGGTTTACTGAAATGTGATGCTAGCGTTCTGTGCTTACCTGAAAAATTAATGGTAATTGAACACCTGTCCAATTAAGGACACAAAAAACATGGTGAGAACAGTTGGCTAAGGTATTTATTTAAAGTTTATATAAATACATTGTGAGTGGAGGTGAAATTAATATCTCTAGTGAGTCAAAGAGTAAGTCACATGCTTGATTTCCAACTGGAAATGGAAAGCTTTCTGCTTATATCCTTTCCTTCGGCCACTGAATGATTGCTTACTGAATACCAGAAAGTCTCTGTGTATTAAGAGATGTAAAGATGCATGAAAAGTATCCCATGCCTTAAGGAGATGATAGTCTGGACCCTGCAATAGAGGAAGGGTGACTACCATAGCACGGAGGACAAGCAGTTATTCTTGGTTCAAGTTAAGAAGTAGTTTTCACATGGCTGTGTGAGTTGCTGTTTGTTATTTGAAGAACACAGGGCTTGGCTTGTTTGCTTTAGGCTGCTGTGTCGACTGCCTCTATTTTTAGAAGAAACAGTGTTTTTAGAGTATAGTTTCCATTTATTCTGAATTTGTTTCTAAAATTATAATTTCCATGAATATTAAACAACTGCAGCTGACAAGTTATTCTCCACTAAAATATTTCCCCTCAGTTAGATCATGTCTCTTAAATACTGAAATGGCTGTCATACACAGAATAAGGAATTTAGCTTTTTGATATTTATATGTGGCCCTAGTATTTGATCTGAGCAAATTTAGAGAAATGGATTCAGAGAACTTTTGACTGTCCATCAAAACAATGTCCCTGTCCTTTATAAACCAAAAAACTTTGTTTTATTAGCTCATTCTAGTTTTAAAGTTCTGTGACACTGTCACATTTAGAAGTGAGGAGCATAGTTGATTCCACGGAAAATTTTATTCTCAAAAAATGGACCTTTTGTATTTACAGGGAGAATATGTGCTAAAAATGGGAACTTAGGTCAGATTTTATACTTCGGTAAATGAGCTCCCTTTCTTCTTTGCAAAAAATTACTTCTTGTACCACATATGTATTTTATTAATCATCACAACATAGAAACATGATTGAGCTATTTTATTACTTATTCCAATAGTGAAAGTTTCGAGAGGTAAGAGTTGGGAAGGAAATAATGCCAGTGACTTAGACGAAATGGGAGAAGGGAACAAAGAAGCTTCAGCATTATCTCCAACACTGTATTTCTTTAGGTTAACACAAATGACATGGAAATGAAAAAAATTGACTCTTGCCAATTTTGAATGTTACAACATGAGATTTTCTTACATTATTCCTCTAATTTTACTTAGAAAAGAAATGATTACTCACATTAATATGATCATTCATTCATTCAACAAATACTTGAGAGCCTACTCTGTGAGAGCTGCTAGCAATAAAATGGAGAAAAATAAAAAAGCAAAGCAAAGCAGATGCCACCCTGCTCCTCGTTGGTGTTTAGATGTAAGACGTGAGACGTGTGGGGCCTTACATAGAACCTTTAGAAAGATAAAGTGAGAATTAGGGTAAAGTAACTCGAACTGAGGCTGTAAAGGTGAGACTATGAAGAGTGCTAAATCAGTACCCAAAAAAGGTCATTCATTGCTGGTGTGGGGAACCTGTCTTACTTTTGGTCAATAGAATTTGACTAATCATGGACTGGCCATGGCCCATACATCTGAAGTAGTCTCATGTGGCAATTAATTTTTTCTATGGTTGCAACTCCAAGTTCACACGCATTTTTCTTTGATTCCCTCTAGTATATGACTGCTGCTGCTCCTATGCAAGGGACCTACATTCCCCAGTACACGCCTGTGCCTCCAACAGCTGTTTCTATTGAAGTAAGTCCGTCCTTGTCTTGTAGAAAGACACCAAGCGAATTGAATCTCCGTCATATCTAGTGCATTTCCTATGACCCAAGGAATTCTCATGTCTAAATTGTGTGTTGCTATGCAATTTGTAGTAGTCACAAGCTCAGTTTATTATAGTGTGTATGTTTGTTATATCATGCCTGTGTTTTGCTTTGCACATGAAATGCACTAACCTGATACAGAGGTATGGAGGAAGGACACTTTGCACATCTAAAATTCATAGAACAAGTCTTTATCAAGTGGTAACCACAAAACTCGTAAATGGGGAGGAAAAGTGATTCATAGCTCTTTGAGTGAGCTAGATTTTCAGTGTCCTCCTCAAGGAGAGATTCTTGACCACGCTCATTGGAAAACCCTGGAATTTGTTAAAAACACAAACTGTAAGATGCTATTCAGATCTACTGAATCTTAATTTTAACTTTAAGGTGATCTCTGAGTGGTCCCGATGTACATTAAAATTTGATACATATTGCACTAGTCCTGATTCTCAAACCTTTCCACACATTACAATTATTTGGGGAACTTTAAAAAAATACTGATTTTTGGATCCTATCCCCAGAGATTCTTATTGATTTATCTGGAGAATGTACCAGACTTTCAAGTTTATGAAAGATTTCAGGTGATTCCCTCATATCCCAAATATTAAAAAGCACTGCTCTGGCAAATGGTGTAATTCTGTGGTACAGTGCTTACCTAGCATGCATGGGTTCAAGTCATTGTACCACAAAACAAAAACAAAAACAAACACACAACAATGACAACAAAAACTCTACTAAACAAGCCTTCACAAATTTATAGCTTTCTGCAGACAGGAAGGAAATAGTTATCTCACTTTATCACTGTAGACATAATGAATGATGGTAACTGTGCCATCCTCTTAATGTCGGCTTGGCCCATTTCCTTCTCACTTTCCACTGGGATGAATCAGTCCCTTCTAAACCTATTTTAGTGGAAAGAGACTCAAGCTACATACAAAAGGAGAAAGTGCAGAGCTACCCAGAGAGTGATAAAACACTTCGGTGTGTATTTTCCTCTCATTACTATACATTCTTTTCCGCTTTTCTTCTGTACCTCTTCCCAATGTACATGTGCGTTATGGTCACACTGCATCTCTTCTCACCAAATGAAAACCTTTGGGAACTGATCTCTTTGCTGTCCCATATTTTGTCCAACATATAATGTATTTGCCCTGTTTCACACACAAATCCACCTATAAAGAGTGAAGGAAACCTTTATAGACTGAATTGGATCCTTTCAAAAGTTTATTTGTTCTTTGTGTGTAGCAAGTACTTGCCTGTATGATGTTTAACAGGATACTGTTGTGTAGCTTAGAAAACCAAAGACCTGAGATTTTTAATCCTTTTGTGTGCTCTAGATGTATGGATCTCAAAAAACATGTCACATTAAGAAGTTTTAACTAGATCTTCAGAATTTCAAGAACATTGTGATTAAGTGACATGTTCTTGGTTATGTTTACCTATTAAAAACCACCTACATTCTGAAAAAGGCAGTAATCTGGACTTTCCAGACACTCAAAGGATAAATTTCTGCCACATAATTGCATTTCTGTACATCTGCACCAAAGTTATATGCTAATCTAAAGAATTAGAGCATTTTAATGATTATAAAATAATGAAATCTACTTGATGGGGTGCCTTATTGAAGACAGCCCAATTATAGTTAAATGCAGAGTTTGGAAAGAATAATTTCACTGCGAAACATATAAATATATTCTAGTATATGCCTTGAATTTAGGTTTATAAGAAAAAACAGGGATTCGTTGTCCATGTAGAAGCAACGATCATTCACTTGTATCGACACAAATGCTGGTAGGATGTTCAGAAATGTACACAGCAAGAAATAATCCTTTAAGAAAGCAAACCATGGATATGGGGAGATTTTTCAGATTCTGAAGAAGAACTTCAGGGACCTTTAAAAGACAGAGAACTGAGCATGAATATTCATGACTCAGCATCACCACAGATATCCAACACTGGTGCCCTCCTTGAGTCTAGTAACAATCCGATCCAGTCACCTCTGGCCCCCCCGGAATCTAGCATCTGCCCCTGGTGCCATCAGTGCCAGAACTCTGTTCTTGCTGGCGTCTGTGAGAAACAAAATACAGGAGCCAGATGAAACAAAGGCAAACAAAATTAAGAGCAGGGTTTTTCCCCACTTTTTCTGAGACCATTTCTAACCTTTTCTATTGATTTCTATGAAGTCCAGAGTCCACTGGTTTGCTAAATGTTATAGACATGGTACAAAAAGCTACTCGAGGAGCTTGTGTGAATATACTAATATTTATAGGCTCATGAATAAACATTTTACTAAAAAATTGTTATTTAGTATGATTTATGCAACTACTGCTTAAAAGTTCCAAGTATCAGCAAAACGATTTTTTGATTTCCTGGGTCCTCCAAGGACTTCCTATTGCACACCTTATTGGCATCATACTGAGACAACCTCCTCAATCCATACCAAGACATAGACAGATGTTTTCTTTTGTGTACATATTGCGACTTCACACAGCTGACAGCATCTCTTCTCAAACCAAATACAGGGGCATTTATCATCCATCTAGACAAGGACCCTTTGCTTAAAGCAAATAAGGCTTCTGTGTACTTATTTGCCTCCCTAGGGTGTTGTTGCTGATACCTCTCCCCAGACAGTGGCACCTTCATCGCAGGACACCAGTGGTCAGCAGCAACAGATAGCAGTGGACACGTCCAACGAACACGCACCTGCATATTCTTACCAACAGTCTAAGTAAGTTTGGGCTATGGTAAACTGTTTCCCTCAAGATCAAGCATCTTGAAACGACTCTTTCAAGATATACCTGTTACTTTGTGGTAAACAATCCCAAACTTAGTGGCAAGTATATATTTAGCACATAATTGCTTGGCTGGTTTGGGCTGGATTCAGGAGGGTGTCTCACGTGATCCTGAGTGAACCCAAAGCATGACTCTGGCCCCGAGAAGTGGCTGGCTGTTGGATGGGGGATGGAAGTGACTGAGCCACATGTTTCTGCTTCTCCAGAATTCAGAATTCTGAGAGCAAGCCCAAAGATAGCCAGAATTCTTCAGTTCTCTTTGTCACTGCTCAGCTATTGCTTGACTGGCCCATTGGTCAGAGTAATTGTAGGTATCTTTTACTAAAGAGGCACACTGCAGTCATTTTTACAGAAAATAATCTATCATACATTCTTAGAAAAACTGTAATATTCTCACCTGAAAGTGTGAAGTGAAGCTGCATTTTGTTCTCAGTCCCCTCACCATTAAATGAAGACAGTGGTACACTGCTTACAAGGTTCCTTTGAACACCCAGTTAAATGTTTATGGAAAACAATATCATAAGATATAAAACAATAGATTCTTACTCAGGAATTAAATTGCAAAATGAAGTATTCAGTTATGCTTGATGGTTCTTAAATCATTCCAATAGGAAAATACATTTGACTTTGTTACTCAGAAAATATGTAGGCTCAAATTTGACAGCTTTTTGTTGAAACCAAGGGAATTAGCAACAGAAAAGTCTACATGCAGAAGCCTTGGCATGTGAACTGGTTAGCTTCTTAGATAACAGTCAAACCCTTGGAGAACAATGAATTCCCAGATGGTCCTCTCAGAAGAATGTTGCTCCATTTCCTGGTCATCGTTTTTGCTGTTAAAGAAAAATATTATTCAGGCACTCATTAAAAGAACAAAGAGATTTTATTCAGGATAATTTCAATGTGTGTCAAGACTACCACAACAGAAGCAAGAGACAGGGATCCACTCAGAATACAACAAAGACAGCAGGAGACAGATAGCCAATCCACAGAAAGAAAGGGTCGGTGAATGACAAAACACCCAGAGGAAACAGCAGGGAGGGCAACTGTTACTAAATTGACTTAAACAGGCTTTTTACTGAAAGCAGATCAAGAATTGATAGAAAAAATATGGGAGATGAAGGAAACTGATCAGACATGGAGAATGAGCAAATATCAATGGTTGGGGATTCTGTCTAAATTGACATAGCAAGCTTCTTGGTAAAACTAAACTATGTAGACCAGACAAGAATGTGGTCAAGGTCTAGGCATAGTCAAGAAGGGAGTTGAGAACAGCTGGACTAAAATTTGGGCCAGGAATGAATCTTTGTCAATCTACCTTCTATGCACGTTAGGATATTTGCTTATTGTCGAATTAACCAAAGCAATGGAACCTTCTGAGTGCAGTTTAGTTTCTAAACTCATCTGTAAAAATTAAAGTTGTTCAGAATACCAGGTAATCAAACAAATATAAAGTATCACTATTGTTATCAATAAAAACTGCCAAAAAGTATTGTTACAGAGTGAGAAGGCTGTTGTCATTGTTTAACTGGCCTACACCTTGTGCGAATCACTTTTCGTGCAGCAGACAACATGGTGGTCTCTAACTCTCTGGTCCAGGCATATTGATATTTTCCATCCTGGTCAGTGGGTTACATGTGGGAGAAAGGATCACATATGTCCTAGCTGAAAGCAGAGTGAGAGACACTGGCAGTAAATAGGAGACACTATGTATACTGCTTGATTTTATATGTCAATTTGACTGGGCTAGGAGGTCCTCAGACATTTGGTGAAGCATTATTCTGGGTATGTCCATGAAGGTGATTGGAGATGGGATTAAAATTTGACTCACCCTCCTTAATGTAGGCGGCCCCATCCATTGAGTAAAAGGTATGAAAAGAATGGAGAGACTGATCCTCCCAGGAGTAAAAGGGAACTTCTGCGAGAGCCCTTGAGCTGCGGTGCTGGTCTTCATCTTCCCGTGCACTCAAGCGGAGCATTGACCTTCATTTGGATTTTGAGGACTGGCAATTATACCATCAGCTCTTCTGATTTTCCTCTTTCAGGCTCAGCTTGGAACTGTCCCATCGGCTCCTTTGGCAGCCACATCTCTCTCTTCCCTTTCTGTTTATGTATTAAGTACATTTATCTTTTTGAAAATAATATTGGAGATTGAACACAGGGCCTTTACCTTTACACTAAGCTAGATCCCCAGCTCCACCCCTTTATCTTCTACTTTGATGCGGGGTCTTGATAAGTTGCCAATGCTGGGCTCAAACTTATGATCCTCTAATGTTAGCCTCCCATCATGCTATATTCATCTTTTGGTCTGTTTTCCTAGAAAACCTTGACTAATACACTATTTGCCAAGTATACTTCACAAGGCTCAGTGAATAGGCAAAACTCACCTTGTATTTTCCAAAGCATAATGAAGATACAAGAAATTCTATACCCTGGAACTTTTCCATTCATAGTTTAGTAATTTCTAGATAAATGAAATCAATGTTTTCATTCATCCAACCAACAATTATTTATCGATCACCTACAGTTAGACAACCAGCGTTCTAGGTGCTTGGAAAAGACCAATGAAAGAAGCATATTTCTCCCCTATTTTCTTGGACTTTACTTTCTACTAGGTACAGACTCATATGAAATGGATCAGTTAAAAACAATAAAAATGAAACAGAGTTGCTAAGCAGAATATTCAAAACTCTTCTTCTGATGGAAGTGATGAGTTAAATCCCTAGTATCTGGTGTCAGAGCAAACCTCTTGAACACCTGGGAACTGAAAGACATTTTAAAGCTCATCTTGGAGAGATTGCAGACCAAGCATTCTGAGCAAAGGAAATGGGCTTTTTGGAAACCCTGAGAGGGGAACATGAGGCTGGAGTGTCTTGGGTCAGAGGGGAGATTAGGAACAGAGGAAGTAAATAGGCCAGCCATTAGACACTTGACTTTGTATAGATAATTATGCTTGGTTTTATTCAAAGTGAGCTCAGAAATCAATGTAGAACTTTTAAGAAATAAATTATATGACTAGGTTTACATGTAAATGATTCTACCACCAGTGGAGCATGCACATAGAACGTGTAAGTCTCCAACCTGGCCGGACTCTCCCAGTCCCCAGCCTGCACACCAGCAGGAGCACTACTCTCTGAAGGGAATTCTCAGCACTCCAGGCTGCCATCCACAAACAGGAAAGGAGGTAAGATAGGACAAGGAATTTTGCAGGCCCCAGAGAGATCTAGAAACAACTAGAAACACCCAAACAATTTCCAGCAGACACTTTAAGGACTTTGCCCACTGGGATACAAGTCTGCCAGGAAACTTTAACCACAGATGTTTGTTAAACCTTCCCCTGCCCTCCTTGCATCCTTAGAAAAGGGGCACACTTCTCTTTGTTAGGGCAGATAGCTTTGTAGCTCCTTGCCTACTTGCACCCAGGTAATGAAACACACCTAGCTACTTTCACAAAAGCCTGTCATTTAGTCTCCTGCCTCATGCTTCATTAGAGAGGGAAGTGTTTCAAGGATCAAAGGTACAATTTTCCCCCATCTTGCAACTAGGTGGAACCTCTGCCCCTCCCCACCGGAACAACTGAGTTGTACTGCTCCTGCTTGCCATTCCACGTGAGACAATCTCTTCCTTCCCAAGGATGTCCCCACTTAGGGATGCAGTAGTTTTCCATGATCATAGCACGATGTGGGAGGAAGGAAGTTCTGTCTGACTCATGGAGAGCATCTCTGCCTCACAGACTTTCACTTCCATGTCTAGGTTCTAGCTCACCTGTACTACCACTGTCACAACAGTTATTGTAGCAAGAATCACTGTCCCCCTCCTCAATGCTTAGCAATCAAAGGTGGGATTTAGATCTATCCATACCCAAGATACACATATTTTAATGGCAAGAATGAAAAAGACTCACAAGGGCTATAGTAACAAGGAAAATTTCATTTCTCCTGGATCGGTATGTTTTGGTGGAAGTCACATCGATCAGAGCAGGGTCTTGCAGGAAGTAGTAACATTCCAGGGGGTGTCACAACTTGAGCCAAATCCAAGGATAAAGGAGAGAGTATTTCCTTGAGAAGTGGGAGGAGAGTAGAAGAACGGCGTGGAAAGGCTCGTCCAGGTTCTAACATCAGGTGCCATGTTGAGCTGCTTACACAGCAGCGGCTCCTTTTTTCTGTATCTCCCAGCTGAGCAGAGACAGCAAATTAGGAAGCGATGGGGATCAATAATCTGATATTGCCCTGGAAGGAAGACAGGCGGGAAGGACAAAAGGCAGGCACAACGGCCGGTTTAGGAAGGGTCAGTGGAGGGTAGATTGAAAATCAGAAAAGACTTTACAATTCCAGAGAAATCAAGGGAGTCATTAATACCAATGACAGAGGCAGATATAAGAGAAAAGCCCAGGAGGGTCTCATTGTGGAGATGGACAAGAAATTTAATTATCCTTAAAGTGAATCAATTTCAAGCTTTATCCTTGAAATATTTGAGATATATATTGAGGAAGTCTGAGTCTGACAACATACAACTTTCACAGCTGAGACGTGTTTAAAATCGTGGTTGGACCACATTTGCGCTGAGCTGTGGGGGATTATCATGGCTGGTACCTGAGTTTCAGAGGATAATAAATAACCAGAATGGAATCACTCACCCCGCACCCTCATGGTGGCAAAATGATGGCGAGGATTTATTTGCTGGAGGAAATAGGCTTCTACACCCATGAAGGAACATATGCTACAGGATGTTCCCAGGTCATACTCCTCACTGCAGCAGCCAGAGAGGAAAGCACTTTGGAAAATGGAACATTTCCAAAGGATGGCATGGAAATACCACATGCATTGCCTTGCAGATATTCCTTTAAACCGAATTTAAAAATTAACAGCCCTTTTTTTTTATGCTTAGCTTCCTCTTTCTGAAATGTAAAAAATGTTGGGAGTCTTTGACTGGAAACAACAAACTATCAAATGAGAAAGAAACAACACACTAAGACAAGCACCTTTAAAGGTGGCAGTCACTCCTGAAATTTCACAGAAGGAAGAAATTAACGTGCCTCTATTGGTTGTATCAATTTCAGCCAAAGAAATCTAACATATGTCATGGTAAGACATGAAATTCTTCAAAAATAGTCACAGAAGGCACTGGAAATTGTGCTAAATATTTACATCATGCACATAGGGCTCTTTTTCACAGTAACCTTCCAAGGGTGAGGGTTGAGGGATTTATGATCACTCACAGTGATAGTTGTCAAACAAGCATCTCTTAGAGAGCAGGCATATAGCAACCTACACGGATTGATGTGTCATAAACCTCCCTGCTCTGCTTCTTAAAGTTATCTGATCATACCCACTAGGAAAACTTCACTGGTCACATCTGACCGTTTTCTAGATGTGGGACTGTATTACCTTGGAGGGCCACCAGAAATCTACTTCATGACAGTTTTGTTTGAGATGAAGCTTTAAGCAATATGCTAAAGTTAGTTATAGCCTACTATAGATTTCCCTAAATTCCTTTTATATTCCATCTTGGAAAATATCTCTAAAATAATTTTGCCAATCCACATTATCTTAAACAGGCCAGACTTCACAAATAGCAGCTCATTTCCAACATCATTATGCTAATTAGCATGCCACTACTTTCATCAGGCAACCCATTTCTGACAATCATTATGGTAATTGAGATATGGATCGCTTAAGTACTTTGTACAAACCTCTGGCTTTTCTCATTAAATGCTAGCTAACCTCCTGGGGGTGTGGAATTCTGATGAGGGGAACTTAGTGCCCCTGAGAAATGGCTTGAGGCATCACATATACCTTTAACCCCGACGTGTCTGCACAAAGATCCTGTAAGTAAAGGACAGCCCTCACAGTCAAAGATCACAGGAGGAAAGCCTGTGGAGTATAAATGATGTGCCTAGGAATAGGGACAACGTATTTGGGATCTACCAGTAAGTACTTCCATATTCTAAATTCTACTTTCCTAGTTAAAACAGAGGACTTCAGAATTTGTATTTATGGAGGTTTTTCCATTGTTAAGAAAAGCTATTAATGTAAAAGGGACTCTGAGCTTTTATCACAGAAGGAGGAAATGGTGGTAATGGTTTATCATGGAAATTTTATGGAACTTCCAATTCCCATTCAAATTACCTGTTTTTCTTTTGTCATACAGGAAGCCTTAAACATAACAGGATCTAAAGAGAATGTCTTCAAACAAAGCTGAAATCTAACACACACAACTGTTCTTATTCTAGTTTTGTGTCTTCAGTTATGTTTCACTTTTTGGAGCTGATTTTCCTCTTTTTTTAAGTGTGAAAATTCACTGTTCTCTAAAGATAAGTACCCTACCACGGAGGAAAGATTTCCTGCCAGGCTCATGGTTAGGGTTAGACAGTGCCCGCAGCACTTCCTTGCTCAGGTGTGTTGGAATACCCTACTCTAAACTCAAGGAATGTTTGGCTTCATTGCAGTTCTTTTCAAAGTCATCAAAATACAGTAAAATATGGGAATAATATACAGGACCTCCTCTGGAGCCAAATGAATACTTCAAATGTTTTACTTCCTGACAGAATAGGGTGCGCTGGCTTCCTCCTATAGAGTTCCAAGATATTAAAAATTAAATTATTTCAAAAGTGTAATAATATATTGATTATTTGTTGTTATTTTGATGTTAATATAATACATTTTCTACTTTTCCAAAAACTATTTTCTTTTCCACTGGTATTTTCATTGTGCCCCAGCCACATCTTGAGTTATCCTGTAGCTCATCGAGCAGTGGAAATGTAGTATGCAGCTTTTCAAATGCTAGGCCATAAAATACTTCTGTTTACATAACATCACATGTAGCTAGTCTGTATGAAATTACTCTGAGAAACACAGAATCATTGATGATTTTTACAAAACCAGATTGCTGAGACTATGCTTTGCTATTTCCCAACCTATTCATTCTGCTGCTATTGAAAAGAAGATTAAAGAGAGAATTCAGAATGGCTGTGTTCTTAAATTGATTAAACTTTTCAGTCTGCAAATATTCACTCTGACATTGAAAGACAATTGTGTTACTATTGGATTAGAATTTTTTTTATTCTTCAAATCTTGTCAGGCTTGCTCAACTTCCATGAACACTAAATTCCTATAAGTTGTCAGTATACTGATAATGTGTGAATGTGTGAGCTATGTTCTATGTGGAGGTATTTTACAATTTGCAAAAGATTTTAATATTTAGCTTTCTCACATAAATTAAATTTAAACATATTCTTCTTACTAATGAGAATAGCCTTGACAATTTAGAATTGTGTTTTCATGAATATCAGCACAATCCCTAATCACTATGTAAGTGTGCACATCACACTTTATTTCCTATAGACAAGGCAGACAGAAGTGAATTTTAGTTGTATTAAATAGCAACACTTTTTCCCTTCAACCTTCAGTTAGGAGTGATTATTATTTAAAGTAGAATCATTTGTTTTCAGACAGTAATAAGGCCACTTTTAGGACCAAGAAAATTATGGGAGAGGGTTATTAGAAAGAGTTGTATGAGGTTGCAAACTTAAAAGTAGCCTCAGCCTAGCTCTAGTTCATAAATATTGATGGTTCAATGATCAGGGCCCAAGTACTTGACTAGAAAGTGTCTTTTATAGGATGGTTGTTCACTGAATGAAAAAAAAATGGTTTTGTTTTGTTTTGTTTTTGATACTGGAAATCAAACTCATGACCTCAGGCTGGCCAAACCATGATATTTTAGACATTTTCTGTTCAATGCACAGTGGAAAAGTGGAAATGGCAACAAAAAAAGACCAGGAATTTGTTTTCATAGCAAAATAGATTGTAGACACAAATAGAGTAAGCCCAAAATTTGCAAAGTTAGAGTAAGAGAACTAAAATATAGTTCATGGTCCGTATTACTGCTACTAAGAAAATTTTACTTCACATTGTTGCTATTATGAAAATTGTAACTTCCTTCTTTCTTAGAAGAAATCGAACTTGCTCATGTAACAGAGATGGAAAAAAGATGTAACTTAGAGACTTTAAATTATTTATACATATTTCAAATAGTCAATCTATCAATTTGTTGTTCTCAACACATGATTCTGGGAGCAAACATATTAGGTCCCTAATAACAACAGATAACTCACTATGACTTCTGCAAATTAGGATGAAGAGACATTTCTGTATCATTGCCATCCAAATAGTACAGTGAAAACATTTCTGAAGGCTTTTTGTGAAACCGAGTAAGACCAACGCACTTGCTGAGAGCAGAGGCAAGCCTGTGCAGATCCCATGGCTTTGGGAGCAGACATTTCACTGAAATTTAGTCCCCTCCTCATCCGCTGGTCTGATACACCTACACTCAGCCACCCTGAGCTTTATTTACTGAATTAAGCAATTCGGCACCAGCAGAATCTGCAGTGTTTTCTCTGACATTCTATAACCTGAGGGAAGAAGCCTTCATTTTAACATGACCTACAGATAAAGTTGCCTCTTTGTACAACAAAAGTAAACTCATTTAACAAAGTTTTGATCTGTGAACAGAAGAGCTGATCAACCCCCTAAAACCTTAATCCTGTAACATAGATAGAACTTCAGAACTTTGGTTAACTCAGCCCATCTGGGAAAAATGAAAAACAGTAAAATGACATCTAGTTAATCACCTATGATGGGCATTCCGTTTATCCATATGCCTGGAGAGTGAAAAGTAGAAATAAAATATAATCTATGATTCTAATTGTTTTTTTGAGAGGGGGCTCTTGCTATATTGCCCAGGCTAATCTCAAAGTCCTGGGTTCACACAATCCTCTTGCCTCAGCCTCCCAATTGCTTGGAACATAAGTGCATCCAGCTAAGAATTTAAAATCTGGATGAGAGCAAACAACAGGAAAGAACAATTGTCTTATGTTTGGGACCAATAAAGTTTATGTGAATCTTCTTCATAAACACCACAAGATAGCACATGATTCAGTCGTGGTGGAGCATAGCGGAGAACACACACTGTTGACTGGGTTAGTCATGAACCTCGTGAATGCCATGGTTAGTGATGAATTTCATGTTGATTTAGTTCTGGAGGTACATAAAGAACTTAAAGAATCTCTGGGAGAGCTATAACATAAAGCAAGCATTAGAAACTAGGTTCTATGCTATTACGAAGTTGTATCTATGTATTTTCTTTGGCTATGATAAAATAACCGAAGTTGGATAACATATGAAGTTTACTTGGCTCACAGTTTGGAGCGCTGAAAGTCCTAAATTAGGCAGTGTCATCTGTTCAGCCACTGGTAAAGGCTTCCCTGGCAGATGCTATGGCAGGATCCAGTATTAGAGGGGTCACATAATGAGACCAGAAGCAGAGTAGGGAGGGGTCAGGCTTGTTCTTTCCAAACAATTTGCTCTCAAAATTAGTTCAGATTCCTATGAGAACTGCACTTCCAAAGGCAGCATCCACACTGACCTACCTCTAGGTACTGTTTCTTAAACAAGAACCTTCCACATTACCATACTAGAGCCCAGGCTCTGTTCTCTGTGGGAACATATTCAAGCCATACCCAAACCTGTGCAGGCGAGATGTCTTTCTGAGTATATGTGGGTATATATGTAATATTTATTGCTTTTGAATAAAAAAGCCCATTAGTCTATTAACTTTAATTTTTAATGGTTCAAACTCTCTAGCTTGAATATGTTGGTGAATGTGACATTTAACAATTTTGTAGGCTAAATATACTTTTGGAATTAAATATACATTTGTAATTTGTTTCATGTGCATGTTACAGTGAATGGTCTTCCTGCCTTTTAAAGATATCTCACTGGAAAAGAGCACAGGAGGCAATTTCAAAGCTGTGATATAATGACCATTCTTATTCCATTGTTTCCACAGACCATAAACAGAACAGAAGAACGTCCGTCTGAAATTTTGCCTTGAATGAAGAAACTCGACTGAACAAGAAATTAGCTGGCTTCCAGTTTGCACAGGCATCAATGGAAGGCTTTTTTTTTTAATTTTATATTTTACTCAGTGAAACAAAATTTTTACGTGCAGTGCAAATGGTTCCTTCATGTGGTCTGAGAGGTTTTTTTTGCCACCATTTTCTTTCTTTACTTAAAGGAAGAGAAATCCCAGAAAGGGGGGTGGGGGTGGGTATCAAAGGTTGACATTATATCTGGAAGAGCATTTGAGTTCAAAATGTACCTGAAAGTATAGATGGACTTTCTTCTGTCTTCTTCGTTGTTTTTTTTTAATGGAAAACCTGATGTCAAGAGATGGGCAAACCAAAGTGGAAGCAAAAGGTCTTCTCCAGTAATTAAGCTACTTTTTCTTTTTCCCTTCCTGTTTAAACCTAGTGGGTTGTTTTTTCTTATTTTATTTTATTTTTCTTAGAAATATTTAGGTAAGGTTTATCTTGAATCTTAATTGCCTTAATTTTAAGGACGTCAAAGGCTCTCAAGGCAAGCTGTCAACGTCTTGTTAAAAAAAATAATTCAAGAAAGAATTGAAATATCGTGCCAGCTTTAACTGGTACAGAAGTTTAAGACTATGAGTTTTTAGGGTGAAAAAACTGTACAGTTTAAAAGAAAATGTTTTTCTTCATTTGAAGAAAATTTGTTGATAAAAGAAACCATGGCAACTACAAGAATTGAGAAATGCTGGGACTTTTCGTGAACTTTGTCTTAAGTGTTGACACAAATCATTCTAGAAGGCTAAAACATTTTACGGTAAAGTTATTAATGTTGGTTTAAAAACAACTGCATTAGAAATAATGCGTATTTGGGGGGCAGAATGCAGATTTTTTTATTTACAAAGCGTGATTGCTAGCAAAAGCATTAGTGCTTTTTATCTGCAGTCTTTTTTATGAGCTTTACAAAGTTTTTAGTCAGCTTTGCTTGTCACACTGCAAAACTTAGCTAAGAGCATTAAAAACAAAACAAAAAAACATAAGTAGATAGGAGCTTATGGTCAAAAAGTGCAAAAAAAAAAAACAAAAAAAGCAATAGATAGAGAAATTGTTGACAATTTCTGTAGTCTTTCCTAGTTGTGATCAAATTCAGCCTATAGATGGCCTATTTTATACCAAAGATGAAGTGACACCCTATTACAGTCCAGAAGATAGAGGTTTTTTGGTTTTCCTTTCCTTTTCTTTTCTGTAAAATTTTATTTGACCTACAATGGCCGGACCAGTTCTTACTTTGTTGTTTGTTTAAACTACCTTCCACTGGTGTTTTACATACTGCAAAAAAGTTTTTTTAAATGTGTATTTGTTTAAAATAGAAGCTTGCACCAGCTGTGTTCAGCAGTCCCAGCATGAAGAGTCCTGGATACCAATTAATAGAGCTGAGAGGCTTTTAATTCTGTGAGCTTCTCTGGTTCCTCACTAGCTCTCTTCAGTAGACACCTGTGTTAATGGTCACCCATAAACGATGAGACAAGTAGAAGAGGCTCGACTTACTTTCTATGGATTTTGAACAAATGATACTTCCTGAACATAGCCTGAAAGGACTCTGAAATGTCATTTGTCAGAAAAGCTTAGCGATATGGGGTGAAATGGTGAATGGTCTCCTGCAAATGTCTCATGGTGTTTGTAACAATTGTCTTCCTTCCCAATCCCAGCACCTCCTGGCTTTGTCTGCTCACTGTAGTCTTCTCATCATCCACCATGAATGGCCACCTTGACACTGCAATTGGGGAGGGGGAATCTTCTTTTTTCTCTTTTCATGGTATATTCATATCTTGGTCTTGAACTGAAAGAAAGAAAATATACCTTTTTATTTCAGTTTAATTTTTTGAGGCAAGAAGTACCAATAATATTGAGGACTCTCTTAGTGGGATTTAGGGAACTCTTAAAATGCTAGTTGACAATCAAGAAATTGTATGATAATTACCAAAAGAATAAATATCAGTAAGTACCAAAAGAACTAGATTTGATCAATCATTAAAGCCAAAGGAGATATTTACATAAGGTATGATGTAAATTTGCAGCTAAATTGACTTACCTAAAAAACATCTTTACATTTTTGATTCATCAAGTCAACATTAAACCTACACAGTTTAACCTGAAATTGAAGAAGATTAAATGGAATTTTATCAGCTGAACTACTCATGAGAAGTGCATTTTGGTTGAATTATTTGAATTACAAAAATGAAACTCTTTACAAACTAAGTACAGGAACCTGACTTTGTCCAGAAGAAAGAGGAAACTGCACAAGTGCACTATGAAAGAACACAGGGTAGGCTTGTAAAAACCGGAAAATATAAAAGGCAAATCATATTCTCAGTAGGTCAGTATGAGTAATGCAAAGAGTAAGGAGTCTGACTCACAGAATTGCCAGTTTCCACTATTTAATTAGATACTGGTTTTCTTATTTGCAAGCGCATGATGGAAGCTCAAACCCAGAGTGACTGCACAGCTTTGTAGTCTCGCCACTGGCGAAAGATATCAACAAACTGTGGCATGTGCTGGACAGAGAGTCAGCTTATCACAGCCATCTTAGTGGTTTTCCACGCTGTAGACAGAATCCTAGATTTAGACCTTCTGCGGCTATCCTCCAGCATCCTGTGTGCTGCCACGTGGTATTACCTTGAAGAGTGAGCTCCTCGTATTACAGGGGGTACAAAATCATGCATGATAACCACATTTTCTGTTTCTCTTTTTCACGCTCTGAATTCTTTGTATACATAAAGATTGTCCTGGGCATAATTCATTTGAATATAAAACCAAGATGCATTCCTTTGTTTCTGTACAAAAAAGTACCAAAAATATATGTTAATGTGATACAAAAAAAATCTCATTTACACAATCAGCAATGAGGGTGAGAGGTAGCTAACGTGTGGCTGATAAATGTGCCTGGGTAACTTTTTGTTTCTACTCAAAACTGCTGCTTTATGTATACATTTAGATAGTTTTGTTCCACTATGGAATTTCAGTAGTCTCAGGAAATCATTCCCCCTGTCATTTTGTGTGCCTGTGAGTTTTGTGTTTGGATTGTTTATACCATAACATTCTATAAAATATGTTATTTCAAACCAAAAAGAAGCAAAATGATAAAAAATGCACATTGACCCCATTTTTGTAATTTTACCCAAGAGTTGTTTTCAAGAATCCAGTCATGGGGGCTGGGGAGGGGATATTAACTGGTAAGTAGCATTAAATTGTATGAAAAAAAAAAACAAATCAAAATATGTGTTCAAAATACACAGATATCAGAATCCAAATCTAGTCAACAATATATATTATGAGATTTTAATCCTATTTAGGACTAAAATCCTTTTTGGATGAAGTTAATTTTCTTTGTATTCTTATTTACCAAGCATTTATTTATATGTTTCAATTTTTCATTTTGACTTTGATTGCCATGCATGGTCCCACACATTCAGAAACAAACTTAACGCCACAATCCAAATGGGATAAACACCTTCTCATTGAAACTCTGCTCATGTGGTCAGCAGAAGACCGGTTGTAAAAGGCAGAGCACTTTAGCAATGAGAAGCTATTGTCAAGGGAGGCAGCATGTGTATAGAAACCAGAGGCTCTCACTGCACGCCCATATCTTGGGAGGACAGAACAGTGCAGACCGTGAGCTAAAGGACATCATAACAGGTGCTGATGACAGTGTGTTTGGGAATACTGAGGTGCATTTCATATAGAAACTGCAATAACATTCTAAAGAAAATCCTCTCCTTAACTCCGATTTGGCCAGCATTAGTTTGTTTCCTTGGTAAATTTCAGCTGTTCAGACAGAACGTGGTCTCATATTTTAGTTGAATTAGTTCTTTGTGTGACTTCAGCAGATCCGCCGTCTTTGAAAGCATGACTCCCTTTCATCTCTTTCCTAGGGTAAAGCAACCTGGCATTAGACATGTGCTTGTGCTCTATTTAGACACAGAAGACAAAGTGCTGAGGCAGGCTGGGTGGAGGAGGAAATTCACATTATTTCACTACGGCAAAAAAAAAAAAAAAGTACACTGACTTTGTAGGAAAATTGCTTTAAAAATTGCTTTCAGTTCATGTAAAACCAAAAAAAGTTCTGAATTTTGATTTTTTAAAAAAAATTTAAATAATTGAGATGTCTTTTCTATGTCTATATAACATTTACAATGGCCTGAAGTCCCCAATACTGAAAAGTGAAATTTGAGTTAAAGAGGATCTTTGCAGTCTTCTCCATGACTAAAGGGAAGTTTCAATGGGCATCTACACAGATCATGATGTTCATAGATTACAATATATTTGACAACTCAGTCTCATTCCTAATTTGAGTGCATGAGCCACTGCAGGTGAATTGATAAGCAGAGAGAAATTCTTAAGTGTTCCTGTGATAAGAGTTGTTAGATTATTTTAAATGGAACAAAGGGACAACTTTTATGTACATGTACAGTAACAGCACACTGAGGAATCACACACTGTAATACAGTATGATGAGTCATTGAATCTTGATCTATTCTCTTTGACCTGGATAAAGAGTAAAGGATGGGATCTTATTGTTCGTGCTGTTGTGCTACGTGCTTCACAATTGTGAGTTTACTGAAACTGACAGCTTCTCACAGTAATCTGAGGGATTGACAGCATTTAAACTGGCTCATTGCTTGTGTACGCTGTATGTTTCCTGTGGCAAAGTGATGATGAAATTTCATTAATGAAGAAATTTGGCTTCAAAACAAATAGTGTCCACTATGGCTTTGGAAGACAGTCAGGTGTGACGGAAGATCAACATTTCTTACAGAACATTTTAAAACTTGACATTGGTCCCTTAATCCCAACACTCTTGATCTTGCTTTTGTAGATTACATGTTCAGGAAAGTATAAAAGCTCAATGTTAAATCCCCAAGTGGTCCCAAAGATCTTCTATGGAGTGGGAGGGGGAGTTCATGCTCAGTTAATGATTTATTTTATGTGTGTTTTTATGTCTGGTTTTTACACCAGCATATAGATGCTCACTTGTCACCAGGAAAGAAAATTAGATGGGTGACCTCTCAATATTCAGCTCTATGTATCTTGGGTGGGAAAATAATGCATCAGGAAAAGTTTCTTCTACCTAGGAAGTTCATGGGATCAAGTTTGTAATCGAGCTTGGAGCCTGCGGAAAGAACCACGAGGCTACTGAGTTACAGCTAAGCTTTTCCTAAAACTTCCCCATTTCTGAGTTTTGCAGAAATACTATCGCTCTCAATTTTTGAAGGGCTAATTATCCACTTTGTGTATGTTTTCCTTTCCTTCTCAAGAATTAGACCTTAGGCACTTTTCCTTTCATTACTATTTCAGCCTGGGGGTGGAAAAAAGGAACAATTGGAAATAAAATTCGTATTAGTCTATTATTACTTAAGTATTGATTTATTGAGAGTTTGAAGTCATTAAGAAAATTCATATCCGTGCATTATAGACCCTGGATTTTGATTATTCATAATATCTTTTTCCCATTCTTGCAAATAATTGAGAGTCGGCTGTATTCTTGCAGGATATAAAAGAAAATATTGTGGCTGGGGATTGGGCTTCCCTCAGGAGGAAACTGTTTTTGTTTTGCTCACTTTGCTGAAAGTTAAACTAGTTGAGAAAATAAACAGAATTTCTGTTAGAAGAATATAATAGTTCTCAGTTAAATGTACACTCATTCCTTTCCTTAGGTTTGATGAAAAAATGCATTATCTTTGTTCTATTTTGACTTCATTCCTGTATCAAGGCTGAATGACTTTGACCCTCCAGTGAAAACTCTTATGATCACATTTTTCACAAGTTCAAAGTGTAACCTTCACGTTACACTTTGCTCTTAGATCTTTAAGAAAGATGCTCTGTCCTCTTCCAAAAATGTGTTATTTCATCATTTACAAAACAAGGGGTTATTTCATATCTTTCAGGAACTGTAAAAATAATTTCGAAGAGATACTTCATTCTGCAAATAATTGCTTACATTTATTTAAACATGTAATTAGAATCTTAATTTTAAAAATATGTATAAAAGTATCGTTATGAGCTACTGAGTTTCTAAGAAAAATGGGACACAGCTTCTTTTCAAACTCTTATTATATCAGGCCATACTCAACCTCATGGAACTTCTGAAGCATCACTCAATTTTAAACTTTATTTAAAAACATTTTTGTATTGCTGTCTCTGTTATGAAAAGTTCTGTAATACAATGGTGTTTCTGGCTTTATTTTTTAATTTTATTCATCTGTACCACAGTCAAATTAGATTCCATATTTTCCCTACTTCTTGGGCTTTCTTTAAATCAGTGGATCTTAGGTTTAAATTTCTGTTTTCTTTGATGAAGCTTTCAATAAAAAATGAAAATAAAACCAACAAAAGAGGGTTGCTGTGTTTCTCTACAGTCGCTCAGAGACCTGTCCTGGAGCAGATGGGTGGGCGGGCTGTCTCTGTATTTAATTGGATACATCACTAGATTTTCTCCCAGAAAGATCACTCCAGGTGACAAAAAGAAAGTGGAGGGCCAGAAAAACCAGAGCCTGCCAGCTTTTCCTAGTTCTTCTATTTTAATGGAATACACATAGATATTAGTAAAGAAAATATACAAAGCATTCTTATTTCTATGAAAAAATAAAATTTCATAACAAAATAATTAGTTAATATTTATGTATCGTGATCTTAAAAGGATAGCTACAATGTTACACTGTGTCTGAGACCAAAACAAAATGACTTTTCTTATAAAGAAGAAACAAAAGAATAGAACTTCCTTCTGTGCAACAAAAAGAAAATATTAGTGTGGATGAAACAAATTAACACATATTGTAAAATATTTTTGAATCTTCAGAATAGATAAATTGGGAAATTATTTTAATTTTCCCTACTTCCTATTTATCTAACATCTTAAAGAGAGCACAAGAGAGAGATTCTTATATGAGAGAAACCAGACAGTATTAAAGCTTGTGTATCTGACTTATTTAACTTCCCATTCTCAGATTTCATCCACTTGCCTACAAATGACTCAACTTTAGTTTTATGGCAGAGTAGAACTCCATTATGTGAAAATACCACATTTTATTTATCTGTTCATTTGTTGACCATAATATACTGTTTCCAAGATCTAGCTATTGCAAAATGTGCTGCTATAATCATATTAGAGAGATATGTGTGTATCTCTGTAATATGACTTTTGACTCTTTTGGGAAGATACTTGGAAGAGAGCTGAGTCAAATGAAATTTTTATTTTTAGATTTTTGATGAACCTCCACATTGATTTCAGTAGTGGTCTTACTAGTTTAAAGTCCCACCAGTGATGTAGGAGAGCTCCTGTTCCTTACAACCTCACCAGCAACTGTTTGATTTTTTGATGGTAGCCATTTTTCTGGGGTAAACAATAGATTTAATTTTCATTTCTCTAATGACCAGTGATTTTGAACATTTTTCATTGTACTTATTGGCTATTTATATTTCTTCTTCTGTGAAGTATCTATTCATTTCAGTTGTTGATTTCTTAACTGGGTCTTTTATTATGGAGGGTCAATTATCTTTAGCTCTTTATATATTTTAAATGTTAGTCCTCTGTCTGAGGGAAAGCTGGTAATTTTTTCCCCATTCTGTTGGTTATCTCTTCACTCTGTTGGTTGTTTTCTTTGCTGTGCAGAAGCCTTTTAATTTATTTGTCTTTTTGTTTGTTTCTTAGGTATCTGAAATCAAACTTGACCTTGACCTCATGTTTGCCAGGCAGGCACTGTGTCTCTGAGCTATATCCCTGGCCTAAACCTTTTAATTTGATATGAAACCAATTATTGATTCTTGGTATTATTTCTTGTGTCATTGGGGTTAGATTTCTTCCTGACACTCTAATAGAATTTGACTATGACACTATCAGATCCTGGGCTTTTTAATTGATAGGCTTTTTTAAAAATAGCCGCTTCAACTTCATTTCCTGTTACTAGATTATTCAAGATTTTTAGTCCTCTTGGTTCAGTTTGGTGATTCATATGCATCTCTGAATTTTTCCATTTCTTCTGAGTTCTCTATTTTTTTGACATATAGGTTTGTGAAGTAGTTCGCAGTAATTTTCTTGATTTCACCATTGTCTATTGGGATTTCACTTTTTTCATTTCATATTCCATGAATTTTGTCTTTTATTTCTTTTTTAATAAGTTTGGTAAGATTGGCTAAGGACTTGTCTGTTTTTTCTTTTAAAGAACTAGCTCTTCAATTCTTTCTGTTCATCTGTCAGTCTGTCTTCATTTCTCTGATTTTTGTTCTGATCTTTATAAATATCCTTCCTTGTACAAACTCTGGATTTGAATTGTTCTTGTTTTTCTAGGACCTTGAGATGGACCATTGGGCTATTTAGGTTCATTCTGGTTTTTGAATGCAGGCGTTCACAGCTGTAAAATTCCCTAGTAGGACTGTTTTCATTGATTCTCATAAATTCTCATAGTTATACTGACTTTCTCATGTAATCCTAAGAACTGCCCTATTTCTTCCTTAAGTTATTCTGTGACCCATTGATCAAGAGTGTGTAGTTTCTCTACATTTAAATAGTTACTGTGGTTTCTTTTGCTATTGATTTCATTTCACTGTATTGTAATCTGATAATATACATGGTAAAATTTTGATTCTTTTGCATTTACTGAAGTATGGTTTATTAGACAGTATGTGGTCTGTTTTGTAGAAAGCACTATTTACTGCTCAAATGAATGTGTATTCTATGGTTGGATGGAGCACTGTAGATAGTAAGTACATTGATTCAAGGTTTCTTTGTTAATTTTTTGTTTAGTTGATCCACTTTTGATAGTGGCATATTAAAGTCATCCACTATAATTGTATTAATGTTCAGCAGATATTTTATGTTCATTAGTGTTTGTTTTATGAAGTTGAGTGCACTGCAGTTTGGTGCACATATTTCTATAATTGTTATCTCTTCTTTTAAATAGTTCCATTAGCCAATATATAATCCCCTCTTTGTCTCCTCTGATCAACGTTGGATTAGAGTCCATTTTGAGAATAGAATAATAACTCCTTCTTGTGTTAGGGCTTCTGTTGCATGGTTTATGGTTTTCCATCCTTTCATATTTTTAGTATATGAATTTCTTTTTGTGTTAGATGTGTTTCTTGTATATACCATACCATTGAATTTTGGTTCTTGATCCATTCTACCAATCTGTGCCTTTTGATTGGCTAACTTAGTCCATTTACATTGATAGTTATAATTGATAGGTATTGACTTATTTCAAATATTATTTATTTTTTACTCTTTTGCTTTTTTCCCTTACTCTGGACCTTTTGGCACTGTGCACTTCATCATGTCCTTGACTATTTTTTGGAGAGTTGCTTTTATGGTTATGGATTTCTTCTTTTCTCTCTCTCTTTTTGAGACATGGTCTTGCTATGTGGTTCAAGTGGTCCTGAACTCACTATGCAGCCCAGACTGGCCTCAAACTCCCTGAGATCCTCCTGCCTCTGCATTCTGAGTAGTGGGATTATAGTAATGTGCCACCACACCAAGCTAATCATGAATTTTTTTACATTCCCTTTATCACAGAAATATCTTATTACTTCATTAATTTGGGGTTTTTTTGGTACTGGAAATCGAACTCATGACCTCAGCCTTGTCAGGCAAGCTACTTCATTAATTTGAAAGATACTTTTGTGAGGTATAACTATCTGGGTTGGATGTTGTTTTCTTCTAGGGCCTGAAACGCTTCATTCCAAACTCTCCTTGTGTTTAAGGTTTGTGTTGAAAATCTATTATAATTCTAAAGTGTGTGTGTGTGTGTGTGTGTGTGTGTGTGTGTGTGTGTTTTGACACTTTTCTCTATTTTCTTTCAAGATTCTGTTCTTTTGTTTGATTTTTAATTATTATGTGACAGGGATTTCTTTTCTGACCGCGGCTGTTCAGGACTATAAATGCTTTGCTTATCTGTATGTTAAATTCTGTTTCCATGTTTACAAAGTTTTCTGCAATTAGTTCTGTACATAGGTTTTATGCCCTGTATGCTGTCTTCTGACTTTCATTGATTTCAGTTACTCTTGTATTAGTCTTCTTTGAGTCATCGAGCTTCTGTTGATCTGTTTTTCATGTTCTCTTATTGTTTGTACCTTGTACCATGTGTTTCTTTCTTCTGGCTCTGACACTGTCCTCACATTTCCTGGTTCCCCTGCCCAGACTTTCAGATGTTTTTTTTTTAATCTCTTCGATTTCTCTTTTGAATTTTTTATGAACTTCCAGGCTTTTCTATGCTGGAAATTCACATTTTGCATCTCCTTCTTTAGCTCCACTAGATTTTTATTAGTGTTTCTTCTAGAGTTGTTTATCATGTATTCCATTTGTCTCATCATCCATTCAGTTATATGCTCTTTGAGTTCACCAAACACTTTATGGAACTGTTCTGTTGTCTCCAATCATACTACTCTTTCAAACATTCCCATCATATGGCTTATGATTTCCTCACCATCAGTCCACTGGATTGGCTTTGGGGGTGGTGGGAAATTTTCGAGGTATTTTGTTGCCTTGTTTTCTCATGTTTTTATATTTTTGTTTGTTTCTGGTGCTGGCATTTGCTGCTTCTTTGGCTCAGGGCCCCATTCTTTAGGAATGTCCTAGAGTAATATTTATGACCACCAGAGAATCCAGATACTGGCATAAGGAGAAAACCAATCAACATAACTGTGTCACCTTGGCTGTAGTGGTAAAGTCAGCAACACCAGTGGCTTCCAATATAAACTGAATGCTGACAAACCTTATGAACTACCCTTAACTAGTTCACAGAGGTGTATGACTTTAATGTAGATAATGCCACAACCCAGATAGTGACTTATCAGGCCACTAGTTTCTGCTAGACGTAGACAGCAGTGTACAAGCTTAATCAGACTACCCAGCTAGATCCAATCTCCTCCAAACGTAGCCGCTCTGAAGTTCACACTCTCCAAACCTGGCCTTCCAACACAGAACACAGGCCCTGTGACCTGGTCTGAGCTTGAGTTTCTGAGGGGAGCGTGGGCCATCGCCCTTGGGCGCTCTCCCTCTCCACGCCTGTCTGCCCTCTGTCCCTCACGTCTCTGCACTTCAGTCTTGGAGCCAAACTCTCCTCTTGGACCCTGGGTTCATCCTTGCTCAGGTCAGATTTTTGGCTGTCATCTCCACTGCTTTATGCCATGGGGCGTGCAAAGTGGCCAGTGTGGTGGAGGGGGAGACCAGGACCTCTCTCCTCTCCTGCAGGCCCCACAAGCCTCTGGTGTCAGTGGTGCGAGCAAATTGGACTTCCTTCGTTCTTATGTTTAGTGGTTCAGAGACCACCAACTCTTACCTCCAAACCTTCCTCCTACCCATCAATTAGTATATCAGGCTTAAAGCCAGGAACGATAGAGTTTTATGTAAACATACAGGTATTGTTACTGATATTTGTGCTTTGTATCCCTGTGAGTAGTAAACCCCATATCTGCCAAATTCATCAGTACCATTTTGCAAGCTCTAGGTGACTATGGTAGACACATGAACAGAAGCTATAATTTTCTGACGCTGTTACCAAAGCTAGCATAGAGGATGAACAGATATTCCTCATTTAACGACCTACCTGTGTAACAACTATTCAGACTTACCACCTGTCCTTTTCTGACCTTTTTTGCTACAGTTTGATACATCTTGTTCACAAAGCCTCGATGTCTTCTTTCTGTGCAGTACACTTTGTTTATATAGTACTGTAATTCTTGCTGATTGTACTGTATGGTACAGTATTGTAGTTTTATGCTCTGTTATACATCACAGGGCTGCATATAAGAGTTACACAGTTAAAAGCAAAGTCATCAAATTGGAGTTTCCTTTGACCATATCTTTGTTCTGAATATTGTAAGATACCTATTATATACAGTATCTCATTTAATGACCAACTCATTTGACAGTCTATTTGCAGGAATAGAACTTAGTCATTAAATGAGAGCCCTCTCTATTCAAAGACCAAGAAATATTAGTATGCATTTGCAGTTGCTCAAGCATATTGTATTGCAGAAGACAAAAATTGAGTAAATGAAATAAAAATTATTTGTTAAAAACCAGAATAAGTAAGCCTTAAGACAATAGAACATGTATGAATAAAAATACAAAAGAATAAAAGACCAAGGCAAGCCCACACAGTTTTGATAGTAAATATACATTTGAAATATGAGACCTTTGGTGTTCGTTTTAGTCTTACTGTGTTACCCTTTTGGTAACGCCCCTTCTGGCACCCCTAGCAATGCATCAGGCGAATTGGTGAATTTCAGCTAGTTTTCCTGACTTCTCTAGGAGGGAGAAGCATGTTTCTCTGGATGCTGCCCACCTTGGTCACACCTCAACTCTAGTATTTGTAATGCATCCTCAGCAGGAAGGGCAGCAATATGGCTCAGAGAGGGAGGAGGCATGAACGTTTCAGAGTGCTTGCTCAGTGTGGTCATTCCACCTTCTTTATGTTTCCCCCATTATTAGCCAACCTACCCAATACCTTTTGCCTTGCTTCTTGCCATCTACTTAAGCCCTGTGCTTTGAGCGTTTGGGTTTGGCCTGTGAGTCTACGTTTTATCCTTTTGGTCATTCTTCCACTGTAGCTTGTGTCATAGTGTACTTGGAGGCTACTACTACATCAAGGTGAGTTCTCACATGGCACCTTTGAGCTTTAGAAAATATGCACCAAGGCAGGGTGTGAGAAGTCTAACCAGTATGCAACCTTTAGGCACATGTGTTGCACACATGCTTTCCCTGTATGAATAGCAGTTCAAGTTATAGTGGCAAAAAAGAAAGTTGGAAGAAAATTGGATTTATTAGACATGAGAAAATACGATTAGAATCAAGATCCTGAGCTTGATTTTACCCAGTGTCTTTGTCTGTTTAGATAACCACAAAACAAAGTGCCTTCAGCTGGGTAATTTATAAAGAACAGATATTTATTGCTCATAGTTTTGGAGTCTGGAAATCCAAGATGAGGGTGCCACCAGATTTGACATTTGCTGAGGTCCTGTTTTCAAGTTGGTGCCTTCTATGTTCTCACATGATAGAAGTGTCAAATGAGATCCCTGAGGCCTCATTTATAAAGTCACCAATGCCACACACAAGGGCTCTATCTTCACAGCTGGATCATCTCCCCAAGGCTAATAGCTACTGATACCACCATCTTCAGAGTCAAGTTTCAAGCCGTGAGTTTTGAGAGACACAAATACTCAGATCTTAGCACCCATCTTCTTTCACAGTTTGCACAGAACAGTGATTGTACGGTGTCGTTTTGTTTTGGACTTGTAAGAAAACAAGGGTAGCGCCACCCTCACTCCCCAAATACACAAACTTCTGCTTCTAATTCATGGTGTCTGGAACTTAGAATATAGATAAATAGGCTATACCTATTATGCTGTCCCTAGTATATAAAATAATCATATTTTATGCCCTTGTGTGTATGTATTTTGTACTGTTTTGTAATTTATTTTTTCAAAGAAGAACTGAGTGCTTTGTCAACTTGTAATGATGGTTCCAGTCAGGCTCAAGTTCCATAATGCTTTGTATGCTGATGAAGAGACCATTTAGATGCTTCCACACATAGGAAGTGAAACATAAAGGCTACAAGCTGAGAAGATTTGATTATCATTTCCAATTCTCTGTAATGACAAAAAAGTGTCTCTGATACATCAAAAGATTACCTTTCTAAAAACTCCTCAGAAACTGAGAGAGTAGCCTTTTCTCCCAGGATTTTTCTTCAGCCCTAAGGAATCCAAAGGCTACCATTGTGGTTAGAGTGGTCACCAGCAAGTGTTGTTGTCCTAATGACCTGTGGATTGCAAACATAAATTCCAAATTCTGTAAACGGAACCTGCAGGGTGAGATAGGGCTGTAGAAGCATGGCCACCACGGACTGAGTGTGCCCTCCGCACCAGGAGCTGTGGGCTGGGCCCCAGGGTTCCCTAAGAGTGCCTGAGAGAGACGCTTTCCCATCTCGCTGATGGGACTTGCAGAATTGGTCAACATACCCAGTAACCTGCACTTCAGAAGGGCTCAAATTTGCAGCCTCAGTGCCACAGGATTCCTCTTCTGAAGTGACTTGGGCAGTGCCACAGTGAAGGGTGTCTTATTTTGTTTTGTTTCTTAGTCTTCATGGCTTTTCTAAAATAATTCAACTCATTGGGCCTCAGATCACAGACCTTGAACAATAGAGATATTGGACTTTTATTTCTGATAAATTTCGATCATAAAATCCAACATATTTCAAATTTTTCCTCTGAGAAATAACTTGCTGTTCTAATCTTTTTTAATATATTTGAGCCTGTCCTTAATTCATCCTTGAAGGAAAGGACCAATCTATCAGATAGTCAAAACTTTTCATTGACATAGTCATTCAAACATGCCTACCATATAGAGCCCCCATAAATATTTTAATCAGAGTAGACATAGTTTCGAAGAGATTCTACTCTAATAAGTACTGGTTTATGACCATATTGACATGAAATAAAATCAGGGAATTTTTGTGGGTGTTATGTTTAGCTCTTCCACAATTTGATTAAAAGTAAATGGAAAAAGTTCTGGGTCTAAATAAAATCATCTTTCATCCAGACCTGAGGAAACTCTTCTACCCCCCTTACTGCTATTTCCTAGTTCTTCCTATTAGCAAAGTGGCTCTTTCCTTTTTCCAAATTATTTGGGACTTTCAGGTCTTTGGACAGATACAGGGCTGAACCCTGGCATTCTTAGTTCCCACAGCAATGATGGTGCCTATTATTTATTGCTGCTGATCCTTTTACACCAGCCAAGGTAAAGCACTGCCCACATTTCAACGGGGTTGGAACTGGGGCTTTGGAATGCTACATTCCCTGGCCAATTTCTCATCATGCAGACAGTATCCAAGTTTAGCATTAAAGCGCCCAGAATTTATTCCCAATAGTGCTGAACCCACTGATGCAATACTTGCCCGAATACTTGGAGATAGATCACAGGCTACTGAGAAAAGTGCCGGGTGAGCAGCAAAAAACTCTTGGATTATGACTATGAATGCTCTCTGCAAACCATTTTTGCTTCTCTGGAATGTCAGCTTCTTTGTTTGTTTAAATGCATAGGTTTTATTTCTCAGAGTACTGAAGAGGACAAAACAGGCAATGAATGTATCATGCATGAATCCTCAAATGCTGTGCATAATTTTAACCCTTCATGAAGTTCCCCCTTTAAAGCACAAGGTGTTCCAATGAGTGCAGTGACTGCGAGTTAGAGGCAAGAGGAATACCTGAGAAGATTAAAGGAGGTAAGAGAACAAGTAAGCCGAGTCAGCACCATCGCCCAGGTTCTGGATGACACAAACCCGTAAGCTTGACACATACAAGCTCCTGGCCACTAGAGCAAGAGGGCACAGAAATTTAGCTTCTATTGGAGCTAAATTCTGACTATTTTTGATGGTTGTCCTATATCATCACCCTATCACCCAGTCTCTTTTGCCTTCTTTGGACCTTCAAGAAGTACCACGGCAACTACACAAACATAGCTATTGATGGAAGGAGACAGGTGCTAGCACTTCACAAAGATTATTAAAACAGCTGCAAATAGAACAACTCAAGTAGCCTCTTCTGCAAACTTCAAGACTGTAACACAAATTTACCCCAAGCAAAATATGGGATTAAAACAGTGTTGCAGGTAAGAAAGGTCATCAAATAAATATGTCCAAGACAAATGATGCTGCTAGAAAAATATAAATAAATTCTGGCCTTGGAAAGGTCTGCAAAAGTCTAATGAGGTGATTACTACAAAAATCATAAACAGGCTCTGTCTCTGACTCCTTCCGCTCATCCCCTCATGTCTCCTGATTGACATGTTTCCTATTTGTTTGGGTTTTGATTCTTACTTTTTGGTGTAGTGTGATACAATCATAAAAAAGCATACATACAGCATAAATGACCAACAGGCAGTGCACGAGCTCAAGACCCAAGTGTTTCCAAGAAGCACAGTACAGCAGCACCCAGAAATATATTGCTCTCTGGTGTCCTTGGCAGTTATGATGCAGTCTCTCCCCACCCCAGGGAAACTGTCTTGAATTCTAGCAATGCTGAATGATTCTGTCTTAAATTTATCTTATATAATTGATAATAATTTTGCTTGTCTTTAAAACACTAAGATATTGTTCCTCTGAAAACTGCACCTATGGCTATATTAATAAAATTTAGAAAATTGTCATCGCTTATAGATGACTTAATTTTTTTACATAGCATCTGTCACTGCTGCATATCCTTGGCAGTCAAGTAAACAAAACATCCCTGAGTGCTGTAGCCACATTCTGAAAGTACTAGCTGAGTCTCAGGTAAGGGTGGTTGTCAACCTTCATTCAAGGTTAGACAGCATACCCTTATTGCCTGCTTACTCAGTGCTAGACTGTACAGTACCAGAAAACCATCTACATGCAGAAGTTATCAATATGCAGCTGTTTATACAGAAGCCCAGTATCTGGAGTATATTAAACCCATGGTTACCATGTGAAATGCCACCTCCTTCAGCTTATTATAAGTTGTCTGGTGTTTTCTTGCATTAGAGATAATGCTCTTTCCTTCTGCCCTTTGCCTCAGTCATACAGGCTAGTGGAGAGCAGTCAGCTCTCTTTAGGGAATTTCATAGCTCTGGGGTTTACTCTGGGGGAAGAGCACCCTATTCCTTTATAGTTCTGCTACTAGAAAGCAGTAATCAAAGCCATTGGGAAGTTAACAAAGAAGAGCCCTAGCATTTCGGTGTATATTTTACAGTTTCTATTAATATATGCATAGTGCTTTAAATACTTTTCAAGGCCAATTCTTGATGTCCAGATTGATTCCAAGTCTGAGTTTCACGAGTGTGATTTTGAAATGTTCCTGTCCTTCCTTTCCTGCTGCTGCTTTGTTCCTAGATGCTTCGGTCTTTCCCCCAGGGGACATTTTCATGTTTCCATTTTCATTTCCATCCTCTTCCCTTTCCCGCGCTGTAAAGGTCTTCCGGCAGGTTATTGCTGTGGCTGGAGCTTGTGGGTGTTAATGTTTTTGTTCTGTTGTTGCCTTCCTCCCACAGCAAAGCGGGCCCCGGTGGCACACTTCGCAGAAGTTTTTCTCTCTTGCAGGTAGCATCCTGAAGGACGATTTTTGATGAAGCTCCTGGAGGTAAGTATTCTGGAGAGAGAAGATTCCATCGTACATACAGGGCCACTCTAGGTTTCTACATTCCCACATAGGCCCACATGTGCCTTCAGGAACTCATTAAGACCAGTTTGCTGAGCTCGTACACATTGGATCAGATTGTGTCCTCCTTTTTGGAAGAGAGACATGAAGTGAGTTCTTCCCCAGAACTTCAGATAGATCATGGCCTGGCTTATGCTTTGACATCAGACTTCCTGACTCCAAAACTGTAAGACAGTAACCTGAGCCACCTCATTCGTGGAACTTGGTCCTAGTGATGACAACACTACAAAACTAACATATGTGATGTCCCAGAGCTGACTCTAGGCAGGCCCATACATAGGTCCTGCTTTCCCATTTCCAGTTCTCCCAGATTTTACTGTTAGGCTGTCCTGTGACCTCAGTTTTCTGAGAAGTTGAAGAAAAGCCATTAATTTCCATGCTTTTCCGTGTCATTGAATGTGGTGCCTTTTAACGTTCTACGAGTCTGACCTAAAACTGGGAATCCTGCTTATGCCAGTTTTCTACTTAAATTCTAACAAAGGTCTTTAAGTAAGACCTCTTACTCCAAGGCTAATTTGGAACACATGGTGAGAGCAGACCCTCAAGCTCCCTCAGCTGCAGTTTCTCTGTTCTTTAGTGTTCTTCTGTCACCAGGCTGGGTCTCTGAGTTTCCTAATCTTCACCCCACTGCAGCAGGCTTGCCGAATCCCTGTCACAGAAAAGGCATTTTCTGGATTGTCCAGGAAGAGACATGAACAGGGTTTGTTAGACAAAGACAGAGAGAACAACATGCACTGAACAAAAGTATTTATTACAGAGCAAAAGCAGGGAGAGGCCTTTGTCCTGAAGTGAAAGCAAGAGACCCCAGGTTGCTGGATCTGGGACGTGGCCCAAATGGGCTGCCACAGGGACTCCCACTTTAGGGCTTTCTTACTGAAAAATGGCTATGCTACTGAAATTAGCCATATAAATACAACAGAGCCATCTTTACAAGGGTGTGACTATCCCACGCCTGGCCAAGAAAATCCTACTCCAGTGAGGCCTTCTTCTTCTTGAGCCTCCAGGTGCCCAGTCCTTGGTCATCACCTTTGCTGAAGCTTTCTGACTCCCAATTTAGATTTTTGTAGTTTCATTTAAAAATTTTAAAATAATGATTGTAGAATGTGAAACATGCAAGTTGATTTGGGGGTTATTTATTTATTTATTTGACAGGGTCTTGCTGTGCAGTTCAGGCTGGCCTCGAACTCACTATATAGCCCACACTGGCCTTACATTCATGCAAATTCTCCTGCCTCAGCCTCCTAGCATAATGCAAACTATAAATATAGAGGAAAAGAATTAGTTCCATAATTTCACAACAGAGAAATTTATTTTCTTCCTTAAATAATTTTAAAATATTATGCAAATTTAGAATTATACTGTACTATAAAAACTGTGATATTGTTTTCATTTGCAAATACTCTCACTATATTATTTTCATCTATGCACTTTTAAATATTATATTTAATTCTCTTGAGTAGATATACTGTAATCCATGTCTGGATTTAATTCATTTAAAAAATACCATAATCTATAATATTGAATGAGGGCGGGCAATTTCTTTTTGAAAGCTGAACTTTAAACTATTTAAGTAAAAAAGTCAGCTTCCATTAGCAATGCTCAAAAGACTGCCTCAGGTTATTCACTTCAAGCAGCTTACATTGATTGGTTTATGTGCTCCGATTCATATTGAGGATTTCAGGTTTAAAAAGAAAAAAATAATACTTCATGTACAGTGCTGCATTTCTTTAAACTTTATTTTGCTTATATCTGTGTTTTCTTAAAAAACAGGACAGTCCACCAGATAAAAGAATGTAACAGTATGTAATGTAGCAACCATTGTTAATTCCTATCATTTTGTTTTGAGGTCATGTATCATTTTTTTGTTGTTTATATGTTGTTTTGATTTCCTCTTCATTGTTGCTTTGTTAGTTTTTTTATCTTTAAAATTAAAAAGATTGAGACAAATAACTGTTGAGTGTCAAGGAGTTCAAGTTTTGATAACCAAAAGAAAGCTGAGGATTTAATGCAGCAGCACAGTGCCTACCGCCTGGCAAGAGTGAGGTCATGAGTTCAATTCCTGGTGCCAAAAAACAAACAAACAAAAAATGATTAAAAAATGTTTCCAGTGATAACCAAAAGAAATTTTTAACTAATGAGAAATGGTTATTAGACAGCAAAATAAAGGAAAGCACAGAGCAGTGTGTGGTTATACTAGCAGATGAGTTGCAAGAAAGGAAAATCTGTGTGTGTGGGTGTGTGTGTCTCATTATATGTTTACAAGTCTTCTTTTCCACTGAAACAAATGCATATCTGCACTCACAACCTGCTTGCAAGGATAACACACTTTTGGAAATAATAAAAGACAACTCACCTCGCCGCTTACTCCACTTGGCCACACCCACTTTCTAACTGGATCTTTCGCTAGCTCCATGCACATGGTTTGCACTTTGTGCTAGGCATGTGCTAAGTGTGCAGAACTGAATGGTCTGAACAAATAAAACATAAAGACACTAGTGAGAATGATTTTTTAAGAGGTGAATATTTTGATTCGGGTATTCATACAGGTTTGGAGGTTTCAAGTGCTCCTTGCAATGGCATCACATTGCTTGATGAGGACCACTCCTAGGGTCCTTAATTTTCTAACTGTCAAGGAGTTCTTCAGCATTGGTAATGTAGTCTTTAAAAATGTTTCTAGGGACAAAATATATAGAAGCAAAATAAAATAATTATCTTGATTAAAGTGATCAAAATGTGGTTTATATATAATAGTGTAGAAGCTTATTTATGAGCACCATAAGTAAAATATGATGATTTCCAGGATTTTGAGTGCCATGCAACAAGTGCAGTGTGATATAAAACTATCTGTAATTCCTACTAGTGATGAAGCCCTCTGAATAGTGCTGTGGCTTATTGCATATAATCATGATTAAAAGGGTTGTTAAACTTCTGATGGATAGTATTTTAGAAAAAGAGTATGTTTTTCCCTACTCAGGTTTAGAGACAGATGAAATAGTATATCTCTTGACTTCTTGGAGCTTACTTTGAGAATTCCTATGAGGGAAAAGAAATACGTTTGGATGAACTCACTGGATACATAGTAAGGGATATGAAGGGGACTAAGCCAGTCTGTAGGAATCCAAAGACGCACCACAGAAGTGATGTCTGAGCTATGTTTTAAATGATAGGGAAGAATTTGCCAGATGAATACAGAATGTATTTCAAGATGTAGAAGAACATGAAAATACTACAGTAGAAGGTTGAGGAAATTTAAGGAAGTTTGGAGAGTTGTATTTCTTTATGCTGAAAACACATACTCAGGAGAATTCACAGGGTAGAGGAGTTGAGGTGTACAGAGAGTAGGAGTGTGCATCGGAGAGGCCCCCACACACATTCCTGAAGAGTTTGGATTTCACTGGGGAAGCAGTGGGTAGCTACTGAAACCGTGTATCTTCCATTCAGTGCACTGGCTATACTGTAAAGCATGGGTATGAGTCAGCAGAGCAGAGCAGAGGCTGCTCTAAAGTTTGAGCAGAGATGACTAGGTATGAAATAATGTTCCTTTTATTATGAGATAGGGTACAAAATTTTTTTAAAATATTCGAGATATCATGATAACTCAGATCACACACTTAGCTTTATATTGTCCTTGTCTGGGGATTATATAGCAACACAATTTTCCATGTTACTTTGTACTTCTCATTCCTAGAATTTTGGCTTGGCCATGTCTTATTATAAACAGAGGTTCAAAATGTGTTCTTGTACTTTACCCTCCTAAACTTCCTTCAGTTCTGTTGTACATAAGCTCAGTAGTCTCTAGTTCCAGAAGGACGAGAACTATTTGAACCATACCAGGATCTCACCCTCTGTCTGAATCTAAACTCAAAACTCAATTGCCTTGCTACCTAAAGCAGAAAATCTTGCTAAGGGCATTCTGAATTGTAGAATCAGTCACTCTGAAGATCCATAAAAAAGACAATAAGTGCTTGTTATTGGAAGCTAGTGAGACTCTAAATTTGTTATGCAACAAAAATAAAGGCTAAAAATACGAAGTTAAAAGGATAAAGTATGTGAATAAAGATTTTAAGAAACTGGAAAATATCACACAGTGTTCTTCTAGTCTAATCAGAGTAACCAAGGCTATAATGGTTTGAGAAACCAAGATCAGCATTAATAAAAGAGAAACAACTTTTGTGGTCAAAGTTAATGAATTCATTATAAGACATTTAGAGTTGAATTATTGGTGAAGCATGTAAGTGAAAACAGCAGACAGCTGTACTCATAGCTCAAGTTGTGAGAAGATATCTAGACCAAGGACAAAAGCGTAAATTATTGGATTGTAGTTGGTAACTAATAACCTGACAGTTAATCAGATGGTTCTTGGAAAGAAACAATAATTAACATAAAATTGGGCCAAAGGAATAAAAGTGGTCACCCAAATAAAGTCTGGATAGAGTAGGAGCCTACAAAAGAGGCTAAGAAAATACTTGTAGCTTATTACAGAAAACAAGTGAGAAGTTAATTTCAAGAAAGCGGTAGAGCGATTTTATTCAAAATAGCTGGCGGGTTGGGGCAGACAGCAAGGGAGATGAGTAGTGACTTCAAGAGGAAAATCTCACTTGCTTTAGAAATTTGTCCTAAACTAGGATTGACATAGATCTGTCTCAATCACAAGCAGACTTTTATGCCCTAAAATAAAATATCCAGATGTTAGTTTCTTGTGCCAAAGCCTGTTTATAATTTTTAAAACAAAATCTAATGGATTATGTAAAAACCACATATAGGCAATAAAGTCTTTCTTTGAATTCTGATATGGTTAACACTTGACTCTTAAAACAACCATGAAACAATCACGGAATTGGCAGTCAAACTCAAACTTCAACTTTCATTTCAAATTCCTTTGTCTTCTGACTACATTACATTGTAGAGAAAATGGCCACGAGGTGCGATACCAATCATGTGGAGCATTTCCATGGCTCAGTATTCAATGGGCCCATTTGACAATGAGAGTCACTTGGGCTATTCCTGAAGGCAGACAAGAGCCTCTTGGCCGTAACCAAATTGTATTGCATCTGTTTTGCCGAACGTAGGTAATCTAGGACCAAGGCATGATAAAACTCTTTGTGGCTGTTTTAAACCTTTGCCTAAATGATTAAAAACATTGTTTTACTTGTATCAGATTTAATTGCAAGTGATCTTATAAAATGAATTCAATTAAGAAGCAATTTGCAGAAACTGTTTTGGGGATTGTGGTGTTTATAAGTGACAAAATCTTGGCAGAGTTTGCAATAGCAAGTTAAGTGTTAAAGTGATAGTACTTTACAGATCAAGTTAAAAAAGTAATGTGACTTCACTTCTAACACGTTTTGTTTACTATAAGAATCTGAAACACACTCTGATGTAAGGAAAAGGAACACAGAGCTCATCATTCAATGTGAGAAGTATCAGAGAACTTGCAGTTTGCGGAAACAGAACACATTACCTCAATGTGTGCTGAACTGAAGACATCTGCGAGGACCTCAGAAAAAAGAAATTTATGGTAACTTTCTCCTCTGTCCTGTGTGAGTTGGTCATGAAGAAACATTGTGACCTACTGTGCCAGTTAATCTTAATTGTGCATTTGACTGCAGTAAGAACATGGTGACTTGATCAGGGAGGGATTGGGTCGTGCTCATCAGTGGACTAATTCAGTGATAACCATAGCTGTGTCTGCTGCTGGAAGATGACGCCCTAGTGGAGGAGGTGGGTCCCCGGGCTGCGCCTTAGAGGGTTTATCTTTCCCTGGTGCCATTCTCCCATGCCCTGTGTCCTGGCCACCATGAAGTGAGCAGCTTTGTTAGGCCACATCTTTCTGCCATAATGTTCCTGCCTTGCAGCCAAAAACCATAGACTGAAACCTCTGAAACTGAATCAAAGAAACAATGTATTCTTTTAAATTGTGTGTATCAGACACTTCGCACTAGCATCAGGAAAACTGACCAACTCAAATGTATTGCCAAAAAGTAAGTCATAAGGCTTTCATTCCATAGGGATCCTGCCACATATTCTGCCAGAAGATACTGCATAGAACGAGAAGAATTTGAGCAAACTTCTGAGTTTCCCTCTCTGTTTATTACCATTAGAATATAGCCTTTGTCCAAACATGTTTCTTCATTGCTACAGGACTCACTTCTATAGGACTTGGCAAAAACTACATAGATTTTTCTGGTTCCTTAGGGCTTCATTTTTGAGGGAAGTTTCCATGCCCCAAAAACTTTAATCATATTTATTGTGCCTTTCTCTTGTTAACCTGTCTGTTGTTGTTAGAGTATCAGCAAAATCCTTTGTAAAGAATAAGCAAAAAGTATTATCTTCTTCCCCCACTCTGTCATCTTTTTGAATAGTCAACAGATGAATGTCAGCCACATGCCATAAAGTCAGGTTTACCCACACTGTAATAAGTTTAATCCACTCAGAAACTTGTTCACAAGTATTTTCCACATAAGTATATTTACCGGTGCCCTTTCTTAGATCAATATTGCAAGAGTTAGTACTTGGAATAAAGTCACTTGACAAGAATGTAATAGAAGACTCAATTAAATGTTCCCCAAGTTTGCTGGATTGTTTATCCACATCCCCACTTCCAGTTTCCTTCCCCCAGAGATGACTGTATGTGAATGGATTGGAGAAACAAAGTGATGAACATATGTCCATTGAGCTACTCCTTCTAGTGCACTCTAGCCAAACACTAAGGGAATTTTATTGGTAAATAGTATCTCTGCCCTAGTCTTTCTGTATATCTTTGTTAGTCTGTTTTCTGCTGTCAGTAATAATATCACAGACTGAATAAGTTAGAAGGAAAAGAGATTTTCTGACTCATGATTTTGTAGGTGTAAGTTTGAGGGGTTGCATCTGTTCATGGTCCTCTTGCTGAAGAGTCCTGAAGTGGTATGGAACAATGTACAGTGCTATGGTTTGGGTCTGAATTGTTCCTGAAAAGCCATGTGTTAAAGAGTTGGTCCTCCAAGCCACAGTACGCAGAGCTCTCATAACAGCTGTAACCTAATGATGCATTCATAGCTCGATGGGATACTGGGAGGTGGTGGAACTAGGAGATGGGGCCTAGATGGAGGAAATGGATCAATGGAGAGTTGTTGGGATAGGACACAGAATGTCTGTGGTACTTTGCCTTCTCTCTCTCTTTGCTTCCCAGCTGCCATGAGTTGAGTAGCTTCACTACACCACATGCTCCCTGGCAAGATGTGCTGCTTCCCACAGGCCCAGAAACACAAGCCATGGGGCATGGACTGGAACCTCTCAAACTGCGGCGAAGTAAACCATTTCTCCTTTCAGTCAAGGTCTCTAGATATTTTGTCACAGTGAAGAAAATCCGGCCAAAACATTTAGCAAGAGACAGGAAGTGAAACGTATGTTTTCCTCAGGTCTTTCTCCCTGTTTTTAGAAAGCCACCAGAACTCAATTAAGGGCTCCACCTTAATGAATGTATCTTATTTTAAAGATCTCCCAAGGCTCTTGTAGGTAAACAGCACAGTAAGATTGAGTTTCTACTCTCATTAATACTTCACAGTTGGGGTTTAAATTTCAATACATAAAATCTTGGTGGGCTTATTCAAACCATCTCAAAACCATGAGTTTCATTTTTGTGCTATTGCTCAGGGTAATGAGCAGAGAGATTTTTATGTGCTGATAGATATTTTCTGCTCATTTGTAAGAATTCTAATTTCTGTTGTATTCTATTTCAGAGGAAAAAAACTCTGACATGGTGTGTTACTCAGAAGGATGCTATCTTTTGCTGTTTTAGCCACTCTTGAGTCATCACATCAGTCCACTTGCTCAAAACACAACTCAAAGACAAAATCAAAACAGAAACATAAACAACAGACAAAATCATGATGGCACACTAACTCTTCAGAGCATCTACTATTAAAGATTAAAAGATTATACCAATACAGTCTTTCCTGGAAAAGAAAAGAGTAATCATTACTTGCTTAGCAAAACACAAAGACCACCTAAGATGAAAAGCTAAACACTCGGGCGCATGACTTTCCATCTCTGCGCGGCTCCGGTCTTACTCCGTGAGGACTTAGGCACGTTCCAATGACTGCGCCTTTTTAAACTGTGATGTTCTCTTTCCCTGTGGTCATCTTTGAAAGATGTTCCAGCCAAGCAAACCCTGATAGTGTACAACTGAAAGAAAACTGCACAGTAACACATGATGGACTATCCTTAAGCAGTGCTCTTCATGCTAATATAAAAAATTAACTGAGAAACTGTCTCCTAAACTTGAATTCTCTCTGAAACTGGGTTTACGAATATGCCATCCAGCTACCTTTTAATAGCCATTTGGTTGAATTATCTATATGTTTCAAGAGAGAATTATGGAGAAATCTACAAAAATGAGCAGTGCACCTCAAGCTTTAACGTGCACAAGAGATCCTGTAAAATATAAATTATGATGCTGTAGTCTCAATAGTGTCAGGTGGGCCTAAGACTTGTCACCAGCACTTCTGGACTCAAGGCTACACTTTGAGCAACATGGACAGTAGGACACAATTTATTCTGAGCTTTCATGTGTTAAAGGAATTTTTAAAATAATTATTATAGTAAACCATGTACATACATACATATATATATATATAATATATATATGTAGTTTCTATATACTCAAACCAGTTCAAATAATTCCTAGTTGAGTCTAGTAAGTTTATGATCAAGTAAAAATCTTTTTGACTTTTTACCAGAAGTGAAAAGATTCACACTATCCCATTCAGGTTATTAGGAAATGTGAGACGAATAAAGATAATGAGAAATGACAACATTTTAATCCAGGAGTGTTTACTGAAACTCTGATGAGTTCACTTGAATATACAGTTTTGAGTCTCCCCAGCTGAGTTTCTTGAGATGTGAATTTTCTTTAGACACCGGCTGTTGTGCTCCTAATCTCTGACTCAGACAAGCAACAGTCAGAGCAGCCAGCCCACCCCTCCCTGACATTGAAGCTAAATTTACTCTGTCCCAGTGGCATCTCCAAATATGTGTGCAGAAACCATTCTAGACATTTCTATCAGCGTCCCAGACCTTCACTAATTTTCAAGCTCTGAGTCGACAGGAAAAGGCAACAGTATGTAATTAGAGAAATCTATGATTTACACGTTAGCAAGCAATGAAATGCAGCCCACAGAGGGGCAAATGAAACTGTGGCCAGCTAATAAGTGTCTGTACTTATTAAAGCTAAAGAAACAACCAATGAGACAAATCTAAGCCTTTCCCAAACAATATAGAGCAATTATATTTGGCATAAGGTCCACCAGGGATGTGCAGAGAAGCTTAAAGAACTGAGAAATGGGAGGAAGAGAGCCCGCTCAAGATACAAGTGAAGCATTTCTCAGATATATCACAGACAAGGGGAAGGGTAATGGCGGGCAGAAGGAGGCACCGGAGGCCATGGGGAAAGGAGAGAAATGAAATGCGCCTCTTTAACCTTAGCCTTCATTCTGGGACATGATGGGAAAATTTAAATTTCAAGGTCATCCACAAGAACTTGGAGAATAACCTTGATGCAAAATTTCGCGCAGAACTACTGAGACCTTTACCGCCCCAAATCAAAAGAAACAGGAGAATATTCCCTTGAAGAATGCATGACTCTCCTGATGGTAACTTTGTTAAACACTGATTCCTTTACTAGAAATGATGAAACAAATATTATTTCTGCCTTTTTGAAGTTGCAATGGAACTTTTTTTCCTCACACTCCAACAGACCATGTAGGAAAGTTCATTAAAATGAATTCTGGGGCCTTTTTCTCATTGAGCTTTGGGATGAAGTACCAGACCTTCCACTTATTACGAAGTAAAAGAGGCCATGAGTAATGTATTTCACCTCTTTGAATCTCTGCTTACTTATCTTTAAAATGGGAATGATAATATCTGTAAGTCAGACAGGAGACTTAAGTATACGAATGCTCCCTTGTGAATGTGTAACACTTGGTCTTCTTGCCTTTCCATCGATTAATGTGTACTGCATGGGGCCAAGTTTAAGGATGATGCCTGAGAGTCTGGAGCCCTCACAGTGGCCAGCCTACTCCCCTCACTAGTGCCCTTCCTTCCTCTGTCTCTCCCCTTCACTCTCCCTTCTTCTTTCTAGCATCACTGAGAAAATCATAATAATAAATACAACTCCTAGATTTTTGATATTATGTAGTAGAAGGAACAGAACGTGATTTGTTTCAGTGAGATGCAATAAATTCTGTAGTAAGATGCATCTAAATTTTTGGCAGAGATTCAAGGAAGACTCTTCTAACACTGGGCAGAAGGGATGAAACATTAAAGGTAATGGTAGTAAAAACGCTAAGCAAGAGCTTCATTGAGGCACTGACATTCAAGGTACATTAGAACTTCCGAATGTACCTATCCATTTTTTTACATCTAATCTTCAGTTTCTAGTTGGAAATAAAATAATGAATGAATAGGAAAATGGTATGGTGTGCAATGGTAGGAGAATAGATTGGCACTCTAAACCAGTGAGCTTCTAAGTTTTGGTTAAACAGTAGAGCAACCTTATTGAATTTTTACAAATCTTTACAACTATTATGCATCCTTAAGTAAGAATCATTAGATTTGAATGAAGATTTGACGTGAGGTTCAGAGACACAAGATTGGTGATCACAGGTAGATAATTCAGAATGCTGAAAAAAACACCCTGCATCCAGTATCAGAGGAAAGCAAAGGAAGTTACTCTCCCCCCCCCCATATAAAGAGTGATGGACATTGTGCTGCATGACTGGCCCTGTCTGGGTCCCCTAAATCCCAGTGGCAAAGTCAAGTGTATTGATACTTAATTTGGAGTATGTTTGTGATCGGGAACTAGGGACAAGAGGAAGGGGGAAGGAGTATGTCACTGAGTTTCTTACAGGGAAATCCCTCCAACCAGATCTTCTGAGGAGCATCTGAAACAACTTTCAGAATTCCTCATCTTAGTATCTCCAGGGAGAGACATTTATTACTTCTAGTACCTGTTGAATTTTTCCCTAAGCTGTATTAATACCACTGCATTTCTGGGCATATCAAGCACAGAAACCCAGAACAGAAAAGAGAAAATGTATGGTACACACTTGGGGTAAGGAGCTAGCAGAGGAAGTTGAGTTAAATTTCATATAGAACAGTGCTAAATCCGCAGCTGGTATCAGAGATGCAGCTGAGAGGATGCAGTGGGATGGAGAAGGAACCTGATGTAGGGTTCTTCAAGATTTAATGTATTTCAATCTATAACTACTTATTCTCAGTATACTGTAAACATTATCCCTTCCAGCAAAGGACCTCACTGATTTGTCTAGTTGGTGTAGACTCCATCATAACCTATTATTTTAGAGTGTGCTACGATTATTGGTTGTACCATCTTCTGAATGTATGTATAGAGTGGTGTACAATTTCCCATGTTATATAATAGGTAGCTTTTATGTAATTGCCTATTTAAAATATTAATTAAGGTTTTACTGCTGTCTTTGTCATAACATTGCAATGATACTCATTTTCTAGGCCTCATTAAAATAATATAATAACCTCTTGCTTTTCACAAATGAATGCTACATAACATGGTAGAAGTACTAATGGAAACATGGAAATCTGTATGATGACCTAGTGCCCTGATGGTGAACCTTTTAGAGATGAGTGCCCCACCTGCAACTCAAAATCCACATATTTATTTCAAAGTGTCAACACTACAATTAAACCTGAATACTAAGGCTTTAGTTTAGAAAAAAACAAAACAAACAAACAAAAAAAAACTCACCATTAACATCTTTTGTCTTAAAAGAGAAACAAATAGCATATTTACCATAGGTTCGCCAGCACTGACCTATGGTGTTACCAAGAAGGAGTGAATGAAAGAGTGCCCTGGCATATTCTTCAACCCCTTATTTCGTACTCCAGGCTGTCAGATGCAGAAACTCACCTTCCTGATGCCTCAATCTTTATTAAGATCAATAGTGCTGATCCAGTATAGACAGACGTGTGACCTTCTGGAGAGCAGAACATCACTTCTCCTGTTCAGCATTATATGAGGTGCCGCCTTGGTCCCAATTGAAAGGATTTCCAAGACCTCACAGGTTATGTAAATAAGGGAGATGGGAGAAGGGCAGGCCAGTAAGAATTGAACAATATGTACCTCATATGATGGCATTTAATCTTCTTACTTCAAACACTACCTGACTAAATAATAACACAAGCAGTGAGTTATTTTGTGATAGCATCTACTAAATGGTGTACATAAACACTTTATTATTATATTTACATTTTATGGACCCTGCTCTTTTGAATGTAATTTAAGTAATATCTTTTGGCTTTTACATATTATCCATTTAATAGTAGCACATTTATTAAGTTTTCCCTCTTTTCAAAAATTTATTTCTACTTCATCAGATCACATAAGACCTTATTTTATATTTATAAATGTTTGAAATGTTTAATGTAAATAGCACTCACGTTTTATAGATTTTTCCATGTTTTATGGTTTCCCTTGCAGGGAACATTTCCATTGGCTGAAGAGTTTTGATTCACTTTTTCCATGTCCTTCCACTTCTGTGGCAGTGCCAGGTATTGAACCTAGGACCTCATGCATGCAAGTACTCTACCACTCACTACTGCTTTGCATCACGGGTGCCTCCAAATCCTTTGCATTGGATCCACCACACATTATCTACTGCTGTACAACAAACTCTCCAAATTTTATGAGCTTAAATCAACAAGCATTAATTACATTACAGTCCCAGCCTTATTGTTTATAGTAGCTTTATTTGTCTATTGACTGTCATTTTCTATTTATTTCTAAATGGGCAAATCTTCCTGGACAAATAATAATGTGTGCTTTTTGGTGAAGAAATTAGAACTAAGTAATGTGCTTGATTTCTTTGTTTAAGAAGCACTGCCTGGTTAGCCAAGGGTGGGGATGCAAGCCTGTGAGTTCAAGACCAGTTGGGGCTACATAGTGAGTTCAAGGCCAGCCTGAACTGCATAGTGAGACCCTGTCTCAAAACATCAAACAAACAAAACAAACAAACAAACAAACAAAACCAACCATTTTAAAAAAAAGAATGCACTCTTTGAGCAGCAAAATACATGTTATTTAGTGAAATGTTTGTGAGACAGAGCAGGCTATGTGTTCTAACTCTATAATTCTCCCTTGTTTTTGTAAGACTTTTAATTTATAGTCTTACCTTTTTTCTTTCCCTTCACCACTAAGCATCCAGGGATGCAGAGTTTTTATCAATATAGCTCCATTTCTTCCACAAACAGTATTTTCCCCTGACTAATGCTTTCCAACAGAGACACTTCCAAATCCTTTCCATTTGACCCACGATACATTAGTTAACTACTGCTGTATAACAAACCCCCAAATTTAGTGTTTTAAAACAGCAAGTGTTTATTATATTACAGGAACATAGGAAAAAACCTGAGAATGATTTATCTGAGGAGTTTTGGCTACTCACCTTTCAGAGGTGGTACTCAGAACTCGGCCAGGGCTCCTAAGGCTGGACCGTGCTGGACAATCTCTTCAGGCGCCTTTATGTGCCTATCGGCAAGAGGCTTCTATTAGTCTTCATATTTTAACTGGAGACCTCAGTTTCTTTCAATGTAGGCTTCTGCTTAGGACAGTTTGAACATCTTGACAACATAACAGCCGGCTCCCCCAAAGTAACCTGAAAGGGGAGGGGGCACCAAGAGAGACGGAGAGAGAGAAGGGAAAGGGCGGAGAGGGGACAGGACAGAGAGGAAGAAAGGAGAGTTTCCCATGGTGTCCTGTTTTGTGCAGCATCTGTTTGAGTTTTCGTAACAGCACAAGCTTCTGAAATATTTACATGTAGCTATTTACATGTAAATATTTGTATTTTTCCTTTCCTTGTGTGCTGTAGCCATCAGCTATGGTTCACTTTTTATCCTCTTTTCTGAGTGGTCTTTATAGATTTGTGAGGTAAGGTAGAAAATTTTGTATTCACACATCATTATCCTAAGGGAAATTGGAATTTTCTAATAAATAATTTTGACTAAGAGAATGGATAAATAAATGTATACAAAATAAACAGTATAATATATTGAATGAAATTACACTTATCATCCACTGTACACCCTGCATTCTTGTGACCGTATCATTGACCTCTTTTTTTCTGCAGAAAAATAGAGACCCATGTTATGACCAAAATAGCATTTGATGAGATAAGGATATATAAAGGTAGAATTTATAAAATTTGAAAGTTCAGTATCATAGTATCTCATGCGATCAGAGCTCTGTCATTGACATAGTGCCTGCCTGGCAGAGTGATCTAATGAGAAATGTAGAACCAAGAACCTGTTTGATGAATAAGCCCACATGCTCAGCTCTCAGAGCCCTTACTGTGCTGCTGTAACGAAGCACACTCACACTGCTTGGGAATATGGTTGTCTGTTTATGCATATTTCCCGTGAACTGAACAAAGAGGCTAGAGTAGCGTGGCAGCAAATGTGGACATTCGCACTTACGGATAGGGCCTCCTACATCCCTGCCCATCCAGGTGAGCCAGGCCTGGGTCCTGCAGAAAGAAACCCTGGAATAGTGCTCAACCTTCACTATCAGGTCTGCCTTTTGTAGCCTACGGTACTGTCTTCCTTTTACGAATTTGTCCAAGATATTTCATCTCTCCGAACATCAGGTTATCTGTCCAGAACTTAAGTTGACTTTCACCTTGTCTTTTGACCAGTAAATCCTCTTACTAAAACTTTCCTTTTTTCACAGGCAACAGCTTTGGTGCCATTGACTTCAAATATTTCCCAGTGTGGCTGCATAAGCTTCTTTAAAATCACCATACTCTCAAAGACATGCTTTGCATATCTGAGGTAATTGAGGATGTCATGTTCTATTGAATCTCTTCTGATCAGGTTCAAAGACTTTGGAAAGTAGATAAACTTTTCTTATGTTAAGAAGCATAAAAAAGTATGTTTTTTCAACTGAGTTTCAGAGATGTCATTTGGTAAAGGAGAATGACCGACTTTGGGAACAAATACTCGTATTATTCTAAAGTATGTCTTTGCTCTAGAAAATGAATGAAGAGAAAGAGTAATATTTATCGATAGAATTACAACCTGTAGCCTTTGCAAAAATGGGCAAGAGTCCAGCAAAGTGAGGTTACAAATAGTCACAGTGGGTGATGTGTTGGTGATGGTTCTTGTTTGTTTGCATGTATATATCAACACTGTCAATGTTTCCATATTGTTATATATTTTTTAGTTGAGAATAACTTTTGAATTAAAACATTAAACAGGTTGTGAGACAAACTTATCAAATATTTTTCTAAAACCATAGAACTTGAGGTTATGGATTCTTTTCAATAGAATTCTTTTTTAAAAGGGTAAGGGGTTCTGTCTAGAAAAAAATCTCAAATGTTGAACAATCAAAAGGACAACATTGTATTCAAAAGTAAATACTGGTCATTAAAAGCAAGTGAAACACACATGCACACACCCACACACTGACATCTTGCATTTTCTGGCAGTCTTTCCCATCCCTAGGACTAGACTGCCTGAATTCAATCTGGGTTTCTTCAGAAATTGATGCTTGAAGAACTAAGAGGCATGATATCAATTCCTTTCCACCAGAGGGCACCACAGACTACATCCCAGCAATTGTGCTTGTGGGTCTGGGTATATAAACAATAAACTAAAGCAGACACTTTTAGCTTTCATATTTTTTGTAAGAAAGAGAAAGTTTTAAGGTCAACAAGTGATCCCTATTGATTTTAGGATTTGTTTTAAATACATTAAATGGACTTTTCATATCTTTCTGACTTTTTTACCCTCCAGATTGAAAAAAAGAAGTCACTGATTAATCTCATATTTCTATCTGTATTTTCACAAAGTTAATTTATTCTGAATTTGAGTGACAAAGGATTGTTTTAGCCATGGTAACCTCATGATGGAGTCCTCCTACAATTTTTGCCTGTTAGTATTCATCTGGGACAAATACTTGGAATTCATGTGTTCTGTGAATTATCACAGAATTTAGTTTCCAAGAAGGCTACAGGAAACCAAGACCTGTCCATCCTGATCTTTCTGCAGCACTGGAAGTGAAGTATACCCATCTGTTGCAAACTCAGAACTGTCTTGAAAAACTCTTGTCCACTCCACGATCTAGGCTTTGCCCGGAGCCTCCGAGAAGCGAATGCTTGCAAATCACCCTATGCTTTGCTTCAAATACTGGGCCTGTGAAGATGGATTTATTTGTACTCCCTTTGCTTTGTGAGGGTTGAATGTTATGAGCTGACAGTTCACTTCTGGTCCCCGTGAGTGCTCAGTGTGCCGATGGGGCTGAGAATAACCCCACGGCTGCTCTCTACCAGCCGATTAGTAAAGGAACGGTGCGTCTGAAAACGGAGTAGCACTTGAAATTCACGGGCTGGCAGAGGATCACAGCTGATCACCGTTTCTCACGTGAAAGTACGATTTCCTTCTGCCTGTTTCTTCCTGCTGCGATGCTGGGGAATATTACATGAGTTTCCCAACAGCGCTTCCGGGGAAGCAGAGCAACAAAAGCATCAAGTTTCTAAATGGATTCTGCAGGCTTCTGGGAGGTGGCTTTCAGGGTGATGAATTGTGTTTTACATGGACGAAGGGCAAATGTTTCTCAGGACCCTAAGCCACTTACCCTGCTTACTACAGTCTCCACAACCACTTCAGATAACAACATGGCCGTGGGCCTAATGAGTGTCTGCCCAGGATAACACAGCTGGGATGCTCGGTGGGCATCAGAGGCCTCAACTGAACCCCCCCTTCCAAAAGGCTCCAGAGACTGTCTCTACTTGCATAAAGCATTTATGAAATGACCACCATTTCTTAAGAAGGTAAATATCATGCAAGATGTTCTTAACACAAAAACAAAAACAAGTCTATAAGGAAAAATTACCCTTTTATAATAAAAAAGAAATTACCCAGTCATTAAAATGTATAATAAAATATAATTTCCACTTAGCGTTATTTTGTTAGCAAATGTGATTTCTTGTTTTTCTGGCCATCTCTCTCACGATGTCACATTTTCCTTACCCTAACCCTAACCTAGCTAGACTATTTTACATCCTCTATGAATTCTGAGTCCTCCCTCTAAAGAATTTAATTATGAGAATTGATGACTGCTGTATGTTTGCCAAGGTAGTGGAGGAATGTGGCCTCTCAAAGGGGAGCGGCAGACCACCATAAATCATAAGATTGACAAGTTGTAATCAATAATTGAAAACTCTGCTTCAGTCTATGGTAAAGCAGTACATTCTTCTGCATTGAAATCATAGAACCCTGATATCTGTACGTTGATCAGTACCTGTTTGGTGATTAAGTCTGTCAGCCCAGTGAAAACAGGAACTACGATAGTTGCTAAGTAAATGTACGGAATTCTCTTTCACCCAAGTGTTCGTCACCTTATTTACTTTCTCTCTCCTTCCCTTCAAAGCATTAAAAAGACTGAAAAGCATGCTTCTTACCCATATTCTCATTGTTCCACAACACTCAATGCTTATTTTCTGCTTTCAAAATTTCTGAACATACTTTTGTTAAATGTACCAATGACCTCCTGGCATCCAAGCTCAAGAGAAGCCTCCCAAAATATTTGATTTGCCTTTCCATAAAGGCCGGCCTCAGATTTCCTCTCTTCACTCCTTTCACTCTCTCATTTGCTTAAACCCTCTTTTTCTAGCCATTTCTTGTTGCTTCATATCGTTTCTTCTGCCTACATGTATCTGCTTTCTTGAATTTTTTTTCTCCTTCTCATCCTAGCCCCCGCATAGGTCACCTCATCCTGACTTCAATTAGCATTTATATGATAAATTTTAAATAATTCCTCTGCTTCAGACTTCTGAGGTGTAGCCTCATATTTTTGTCTCTTGATTATTTTCAGTTGCGTAAGTGAGCTGGAGAGAGTGCTGTGTGCCTGCCCGGGCTGATGCTTTCTTTCTTTTGTTTCACTGAGCACATATTTGCCAGGCTTCCCTGGCAATACATTTGCCAGGTGCACTTATCATACACTTATACCCAATAGAATGTGAGTAAATCAACACAGATTCCGGTCTGTGTAATGCCCTGTATATAAGTGTCCAAACTGTCTCTTTCTTGACTTAAGGATGATGATAACACAATGTTGAGTGGTCAGAAAAAGTCACACTGCCATCTGTGGAAGGAAGAATAAAGTATGTCCATTCCCTGAAAATTGCAATCCATATTAGTCAGCTTTCCTATTGCTCAGACACAATACTCAACACCCATCATATAATGGAAGAAAGATTTAACTTACCTCATAGATTCAGCCTTGACTGGCTGGCTCCAAGGCAGAGACATGGTGGTGAAAGGGTTTGATAGAACAAAAATGCTTAGTTTACAGCAGCTGAGAAGTAGAGAAGCAAGGGGTGCCAGAGCAGACAGCACGGACTACCAGACACCAGCTCTAAGAACACACGGCTGCGAACAACCCAGACACACCAAGAAATCGGTTACACCAATCCCAGGCCTGATGCAGAAGGCAACAAAGTTGAAACTACCTTAACTGCCGTATCCCATCCCTTTGAAAATTCAAGCACATCTCCTTCAATAATTCTTAATCTCCCAAACAGACAGTAACAAGTGCATAATTATGCTTAACACAACACAACTATTGGCTGTCTAGTCAGCAATGCAACAGGACCTTCCCCCAAAGTCTCCACAATTCTAGAATTAAAACTAGCACAGTAAAATTATGCTACTCTTTTTAGTTAAATCAATAATGGTATTTGTATTTTATTTCTCCATAAATATTATTCAACACTGTCCTTAGTCTTCTTCAACTGTTTCATTTTCTGGGATCTTAATAATTATTTTCACTTATTACCTTAGTCTTCTGTATATCTACCACAAATTTATGTCTGTGCTTTCAAAAATAACATTCTTTTCACTACATCAGAACACATTAAATATTCAGTGATATGTATTTTGAGATAGATTTTTTACTGAAGCCATCTGTGTTAATGTTTTAATCTGGAATATATACTTTTAGTATCTAAAACATATAAATAATATATACAAAGCCATAAAATAAAAAAGACAAAAAATATAAAGAGGTTTTTAAGAAAAGAAGTCTGTGGCCAACAAACATGTGAAAGTTGCCTCATCTCATGAGTATTGGAAACATTAAAAACTTAATGAAGCACTTCACTGAAAACCTAAAATTGTGCAATTCCCTGCATAGTGTGTCATAACCTAACAAATGGGTAGACGTGTATAACCTAGCAGTTATACAGCTTAAAGTAATTCTTGTTCATGTACATGAGCAGATGTCTACACTCATGCACTTTATAACATTGGCTTCAATAGCTCCAACTGGGAATGATTCTAATGTCCATCAGTGGGAAAATTGAAAAGCAAATTATTTTACATTCATCCAATGCAAAGCAATACTACACTGAAATTAATGATTTGCATATTTATATGGATGAATCTCAAATAACAAGTGGGAGAAATGACAAAATTCCGGTTGCATCACAGTGATGACTCTTAGGAGGAAATGATGGGATAGTGATGGGCTGGAACTGTGCATAGGACTTTGGTGGTATTAGCATCTCCGCCATGAAGCAGCATGATGACTCTATTGTATTGCTCCTCATACCTCTGTGTTTACATACCTTCTGGGTACTTGAAAATTGAACTGGAATGAAAATAGTGTGAGAAAACATATTTAGTGTGATTTTTGTGTATGGAGAAATTTGCTGATTTCATTGGTGGTAAAGTCCCTATGGGATGATTCTCCAGAAACATAATCCTAAAAGTGTTACTTAACTGAGAAAAAGAGAAGGGTTAACTACATTTTTCCCTCCTTTTAAAATGTCTCTTCCATGCTGTTTTGAGGGATAAGTTTCCTAGATTGATCTGTGACCAATGAACAATTTCAGTTTGATGTAAGGGGACTTTATATCTGAAAGTGCATCAAAAAACATTTAAGTAAATACTTGACTAGAAAAATGAGCTCTGAATGTGCCATTGTCAATGTAACTAAGAAAGAACTTCAAAAATTTTCTGCCTTCTGTAATGCTGAATCTTGCAGACCTGCAGGGAAATGTTGATGGCTTTTTCGGATGGAGCGCACCTTACTGTTGGAAGAGTTTGCCTTGCTGAGTAGACGAGTGCACTTTGTCAGTGATGCTTTTTAATAGGTTTTTAAATTCAGTCCTGATGCTTCTGGATGTGTTTAATTTTAGATTGAATGCATCTCTACATTGGACTGTCAATATTTCCTATTGTATTAACAAAAGAACTGCAACTGAGTCCCAAGGAAAAAGCCCTTGCATTAAGTCCCGGACCACATAACAGTCCCAGGGCCTGCTTTATCCATCATGGAAAGAAATTCTATGGCATTCTGCAGTGAAAGCAATGGATTGAAATTAGAGTTCTTGAATTTATTTCCTGCGTTAGTAACTTATTGTCTGGTCATGTAGCAAGTAGTTTTGCATAGCACAGCTTTACCTACTTAAACTTCAAAAGGTGGATAGCACTCATAGGGACATAGGAAAGCATAATAAATGCTTAGAAATTCCTACTAATAAGTTGCCTTTCTCCCAAAGTATTCAAGATACTAAAACTAATTAGGTGCTATCTACTTATTAAGTGCTAGATGATGACTGTGCTCAGTTTTGAAATTCTGGGGAAGAAATTGTGAGGCATAATTATCGTTGACAGAGAACGGTACACATGATAAATAATGTAAAAGTTAGCTCACTGCAGGGGCGGAAAAAGGTACTGGCTAAACTGAACAGTGCAGCTAATGAAAGAAAACACTGGGAGCTCTGGATGGGCCCTCAAGATGTCATGGGAGTTAAGCACAGGAGAATAAATGTCCCTGTCTAGAGAAGCAGACTGTGTCTAGAAAAGCCAACTTCCAGCACTGTACAATGCCCTGTAAATATCTAGTGGGTCAGGAGATGCGTAAAGAGTATGTAGGTTAAAGAAAGAAACGCTACATTAGAATTCCTCAATGTCACTCTTTAAGATTGCTAGGACTACCACCGAACCTCTGGCGCAAGGGCTCAAGTACTGCAGTCCTCGTTGCTTCTGCTCTCGCAGACTGATCTCTCAGTGCTCAGCCTGACCACCTCAGCGCTGACTCTCACCTCCTAAAATGAATAACCTTGCTTTAGAGAGAGACCTTTCTCCTTTCTTTTGTCTGACTGTTTTACACACAGCCTACCATATCAGTTGTAGGCAGTAATTTAATAACACTGGCACAAAATTCCATTTCAGTGACTTACTGTGAGTCACCTTTTATAATGCAACTGTGCAGTATTTTAGAGTTTCTGAAGAGTTTTCATCTTGGCGGATTCCAAAGTAAGAGACAATAGACTAATTTTTATAGTAATTTTTCCTAGCATAGATAGATTTGCTCTTTTCAAAGTAACTTTTCGATCCTGCGATCTGTCCAGGCCCTCCAAGTTCTCAGTTCTTGGAACATTCACTAGTGACAAATCTAGAAAATGTGAAGAACTCTTATTTGAGACCTATACTATTTTAACTCCAAATGAATATAAGTCAGCTTCACATATCAATGGAGGGTATCTTTGGTTTAATAACCAAACTGCAGCAGAGCAAAGATACAATTCAGCTCAGAAAAATCTGGAACTAGAACTAGAATGCCAAGAAGACTTTCTCTTGCCTCTTAGCTCTTCTTTGAGCTCAAATTTTCAATCAGTGCTAAAATTATGCTGACATATGTCATCTCTAATTCCTAACATAAAGAAAATATACAGAACAGAGCTTTGATGTGGCTGGGGAAAGCAGATGTGATGGGAAGGGTCAGCATAGCTGACTCTCTCAGGAGGACCAAGTGGCCAGAGCACAGACAAGAGCTGCACATCCATCAGACGCCACGGATGCCCTGCTTAGGTTGTCGGTCTGGTGTGGACAAAATAAGATGAGGCCATCTTTAAAAAAATGGTTATTTAATCCTCTGATTCAAAATTTATAGCTGAGAAAACAAATTTAGATCAGGATGTGACAAATTCAAGGTCATGAAGCTTCTAAGTGAAAGCATAATGACTTGGATTTGGGCTTCCTAAAGATTGCTTGGGAAGCCCAAAGGGTTTTATATGTTGCTCCAGTTTGGTTTTAGTTTCCAAAAGTTCCTATGTAATATTAGTGAGTCATATTCTCAATAAAAGTCCATCAGCATCTTCTCATTGACACTGGGCTTTTTAGTTACAAAAGGAGGGGGAAAAGAGATTATTTAACTGATGAAATATTAAATGTGCAAAAGGCAAACTAATGAAATGGGAGTATATAGAAAAAATATAAGAAAGTGTTGTGTACTTCTATTATTTTTAATGAGTAGAGGCGCATAATTATGAAAACTTCCTTGTGGTGTAACTTCTAGCTAGTTATTTAACTATCCCAGAAACTGGTTAATTTTGAGAGCTGAATAGCAAATGTGTAGAAATGATTCTAGTCTCTTTCAGGGGGACTTTTAGTTCTCAGTCTCATCCCCTTAGCGGAATGCAAGAAATTTGAATTCATTTCAGAAGGAAGTCATTTTCATTGTTAAAGACCAACTAGTGTCAGTATCTGTGTCTGTTAGCTATTGCTGCATAGTAAGTCAAACAAATTTAATGGCTCCTTGCAACATTAATTAATACTGTGCATCTGGTAGGTTGGATTTGGGCTTCACTCTACAAGTCTATTTGATGGTAAGAATGTAGCTGGGCTGGGCTCCAGGATGGCCAGTTGGCTTAGTCTGGCCCACATGTAGGGAAGAACGTTCCACTCATGGAATGTGAGAGCAGCCAGAGCGAATAGTTCTGAATAACAGCCTTGTTTACCAGTGGATACAGGTAAATGTGCATTTTGTATGTGTGCAAAAAAGTGGGTATCTAGGTGACTCTAGAACAGACAACTGAAATATTTTAAAGAAGATGATTACTTTTAAGAGTAGCAGAAATAGGGGCCAGGGATTTGACTCAGTGGCACAGTGCCTGTCTGGCAAGAGTGAGATCCTGAGTTAGAGTTCTGCTAATAAATATATATAAATATATGGCAGAAAAATTTTTTGGCTGCAAGAGGTTTTCTTTATTAAAATATTTATTCCTAAATAAGGAACTTCTCTACCTATTTTATTAATTTCATATTAACCAGGTGATCCTCTATCTTCATGAAATGCTATCTTTATATTTTCTAGATGAAACAGTAGGGAGGTGATTTGGCATATATATATATATATATATATATATAATTTTTATTTTTCAAATCTCACTGTCTGAGTTGAGTTCATCATTTTCATTTTTGGATCACATTGTTCTTAATCCATGCAAGGCAACTTTTTTGTTCTCAGGGTTTTTTTTTTTTTTTGCTTGTTTTTGGTTTTGTTTTTAGGCAGGGTCTTGTTAAGTAGCTCAGGCTGGCCATGAACTCATGGCAATGCTCCTGCCTCAGCCTCCCCAGTGCTGGGATTACAGGCATGCTACCACAGCAAGACATTTTGTTTTGAATTTTACAAAATATTCTTCTTTTTAATTTTTATAACATAACCTTATTTGTTAACCTTCTCCATCTTTGGCAATAATTCTGGATCATTAAATGTACAACTTTCTTTTTTTGGTGGTACTGGGGATCGAACTCAGGACCCTGCGCCTGCTAGGCAGGTGCTTATTCCACTGAGCTATATTCCCAGTCCCAAATGTACAACTTTCTGTCTATAAGTAAGTATCCTTGGAAATTCTGTATTGATGGTTTTGTGTTATTGTATTGTAAATTATGTAAATAACATTGTATAAATATTTTCTTCCCTTTGTGCTTAGCCCTTCTCCTATGTTACTGTGTATGCCTGTTTTCCATGGCTTCTCATTGCTATTTCATACTCAGGAGTTTTTACCCACCACATTTTGCTTATCAGTTTTCCCATGGAGAATGGATGGAGGCTGTATTTGTTTGCTCTAGGTGCTATAATGAAATTCCACAATGGGGCAACTTAAGTAAGTAATAGGAATTAATTTATTCATTCCTGGAGCTGGAAATACATGCTCAAGGCCCCAACAAGGAGGAAGTCTGGTAGGGGTGCCCCCGTTGGTTGCAGATGGCTATCATCTTGTGTTTGGGGTCTACACAGAGAACAGGAAAGTGCTTGCTTGTGTCCTTTCCTGTCTATCTTTCTTTCTCTTTTTACTCCACTAATGCATGTTTGCAGTACATAAGGCTACGGTCACCTCAGGGAGCAGGTGATGCACCTAACACAGCTTGACGTTTTCAATCTGCTTCCTCCTCCATCCACCTCCCTCCCTCTGTCTCCAAATCCCTTTTCCCCATTTTCATTCTTCTTAATAGTTTTCATTGATGTTTATGATGCGCACTGTTTACCTTCATTGTAGGCATTTGGCCATGTAAGTGACACATCTCAAATCTGAACTTTCCCCTGCCCCTCCCACTTCCTTTCACCCTCATCTGCTGGACCCCTGCTCATTTGCAAAAGCTCTGTCTCAGTTCTATGGCTTTAGGGCCCCATCCTCTGATCTCAGGAAACGTCACTGTTTCTTTCAAGGCCCTTTCTCTGACACAGTCACATTCTCAAGTGTAAAGGGTTAGGACTTCGATATATTAAGTAATTTACAATTCAGACTGTAACAGAAGCTCAGATTGCTTTCAGCTTCCCATAACTAATAATAACACTTTTAAAAATTCTTATATGCATCCCCAGTATGTACTGTATTAGTACAGCACATTCTGTATCAACCTGAATACTTGATTGGCTCCAACGAGCATGTCCCTGTTTTTCACTCCTGCTCATTAGAGATCTCACGCAGGTCTTTACGTAGGTGATACACTTATCATAGCCTTCAGAGATCCAGGAAGATGACACAGAATCTGTCTTCCATTATCACCGCTGGAGCAGATACAGAATATGCAGGAAAAGTTCAGCATCTCATATCTCTTCATATCTTATGGGCCCAAGTAAATCACAAGGCCTTACCCAACATCTTCAATGTGGGAGAGAAAAGCAGTGCCATCTTGCGTGATGGGAAGGTTGGAAGCTAGATAGATGGATGTCACTTCCCTTGACCACGTATTTCAGATGATAGGCAGAGATGGACTCAGTGGCCCTTACTGATGGCAAACCTCTCTCCCTAATGGCTGCGCCAGTCTAAATTCCCACTGACCTGGGGGAGGTCCTCATCCTCACCAGTGCTCAGCGTCATCATGTCTAACTTGTCACAGAACGCGTACCGACTAGTGTCTTGTTGTGCTCTCACTGAGAAAGTACTTTGAATGTAATTTGTATGCTGCATTTTGGAGTTTTCTGTTAAACTCTATATTTCTATGCTTTGTCTATATTCCTACTGATTGCCTCTTTATATATTTGTAATGTTGTCCCTAATTCTAGATGTATTCTTTTACTAGTTTTAGGCACTGTAAATTATTTTCCCATCCTATCACTTACCTGTTATTTTTAGTCCATGATCATTTTTTAAAAAGTGATCTGGAACACATTTTTATATGTAAGGAAAAGTTTTCACTTCCTTTTGAGTAGGACTTTTCCCAAATGACCTTTACTTTTCTCATTAATTTGGTGGTGTCATTTTTACGGTATATTAAATTTCCCTGTCTCCAAAGTTTCTACTTTCTTAATAGTTCATTGGTCAATTTTTTTGCACCAAAACCACATTTTTTTAAACCATGGCTTTTGCATATTTTAATATTCAGTAAAGAAAAAAATCACTTTTTGTCTTTCTTTAACTTAGTATAGAGTGGTACCTCAGTTCACAAACGTAATTCCTCTCATGCTTCTGGTCAAAAACTGAACTGGAGGAGAACTAAATTACATTTTTCACAGGGCAACACTGAACCTAACCACCGAATTTTATTCCATTCTTGTCCAATTTGATTTGTGATCAGATGGTGGAAAGAAGTTCATGAACCAAGGTAATACTGTTTATTTAATTCTGTATATTCTACAGAAAATTAGCATTCCATTAAAAATAGAAATACTTGTTTTCCTGGGGTTGCATTGAATATGTAGGTAGATTACTTTAAGCATAATTGACATTGCACACTTTTAAGTTGTTTTTTCCAAAGGTAGTGACTAACTCCTCAGAGACTGTAGTCTGTGTACTTTATTACATACTGGAAACATTCTTGATATAAGTTTTGGGTACCTAGCTTTTTCCTTAATCTTGCACATGGCCATATTGCTGAATTTTATTATTAGATTTAATAATTGCTACCTTTTAATTTCCAAAGCTAACATATTTCTGCAAATAATGATAATTTTACTTGTGTTTTGATCTCACTACCCTCCTATCTTCTTCTTTTGTTAACTATTGGCCAAAACGTCTGAGACCATGTCAGCATGAATGGTGAGGGTGGGTACTGAGTTTAAGTCCCTTTGAGAGAAAGAATGTGCTGACGGTCTTCTGCTAGGAGTAGTGTGTGCTGTAAATATTTGAAACATGACCTCTCTCGAGGGAGAAGGGTTTTTTTAAATCCTAGGTTGTCGTTTTATTGAGTTGTTTTTAGTTTCAAATAAGTACTAAAATCCTTCAGGCACTTTTTCTGAATCAAATGAGATCTCAATTTTACCTTTTATTCTATTAATGTGCTTTCTAATTTTAATTATCTTTGCGTTGCTAATATAAGACTGATTGGTCAGTATTTATTACACGTAAATACAATGTTGGATGCAGTTAGCTAATCCATTTTCTACAGTGTCCTACAGGTCTCTCGCAGGGCTGACCCCGCGCCCGTGCTCTGCCCCAGGGTTCCTCCGACTTGCTGTCTTCAGCTTCCCTCCTACGTTTGTCCAGTGCTAGTCAGCCTCCCACTCGCTCTTACCCCAACCCAACAGGCACGTCCCACACCCTCGCCTTTGCGTTGTCGGTCTTCTGCCCACCAAGAGCTCCATTCAAATCTGCAGGCGACTCACCCCCTCACCAACTTCAGACGTTTACTCTATTTTCTGTCTTTTCTGAGACGGCTGGCATGGTATTTCTGTCTAAAATTACAATCAACCCGTTTTCAACACTCTCTGTTCTCTTTGCTATAATTTATTGAATCATCTGTATTTTTTTATTCTCTTAATCACTGAGGCTCTGGTATTTTTAGGGAACTTATTACCCCTCCTAGGTTACCAACAGCAAAAGTCTTTCCAGGGCCCACACCTTTCACACACAAGTTAATCAGTCCAGAGCTTGCACCAGGAGCTATCCCCTTTACCAGGTTCCTGGATAGCAAGCCAGGCAGCGGCTCACTTCCAGACCCTTTTCTGCAAAACCCACTCAGATTATTCAAACTAGCCACAGCTGCTTACCCTCCCTACCTGCCTTTCCCTCAGAAGCTCCAATAAAGACCGTGGCCTCGTCTTCCCTCACCTCTCCTTCTTCAGGGCTGCCCCAGGTCTCCCTACAGCGTACGCCAGGCCTTCTGCTTCTAGGGATCCATGAGCGTGAAATTCCTCCTCCGTGGTCATCATTTCTATGTGTGTGTGTAAACGTATTCGAGTAAAACAATATCCAGTTACCAATTTTAAGCATTTTACTTTCCTTACCGCTTAGCATATCGCATACCACATAGTTACTTATGCACCCTATTTACCGCGGGACTCCCTCACTGGAATTAAAGAGCCATTAAGATGCATTTATTTTTGTCACATGTTTTTACTTCTGTATTTCCATTGCCTGTGACAATCCCTAGGAAATACTGGGTCCTCGGTCTTCATGCAATGGATGAATAGAACATCAAAGAGTACAATGAATCTATAATTTTCCTTTCAAGGACTAGTTCCAAATAAGGAAAAGAAGAAACAATCAAGATTGGCGTTTTCTTATACTTTCTATTATGCAAGTCACGTATTTTTCTTTATAGCTGACTTAATCTTTTCACCTGACAACATTCAGTCAAATATTTGTGGAGCAGCTTCTCAGTCTGCGAGCCTGAGGGGGAACAAGACAAGCGAGGATGACAAGACATAAACCTAATTCACTGTTGTCTGTGGCAGTTTTCAGTCCTCGGTTTCCTTTAGTCTCCTATTTACTGTGTTCTGGGGGAGTACCTCTCATCTTAAAAATAAGATGTCCCTAAGTTAATTTCAATGGTTGTGTAGCACAAGCCTCCAACAGCTTCTGGCTTGTTTCTCTGACTAAGAAAACTTGGCTTGTTCATCGCTGTAAAGTTTAAACTGGCTGCCAGTAAGTTAAGACAAGTGATTTAAAATTAACAAAACTTCAGCCACGCTGGCAAAACAGACAATTATAGGAGAAAGCACCTATGTACTCAAAAGGAAATTAATTGACACACAGAGAGACCTGAGCGGCAGTGTCTAACTTGGCCTACTTACTGGCTTGTCGGTGGGGCGTTCTCTCATCTGCCTGCCTTTCTCACTTGCAGTAGCTGACTGCCCTCTGTTCATTTTGAATTCATTTCCTCAGTATGGAATATTCCACTATATGAATGTGTCATAAATTTTTTAGCTATTTCCTGAAGGATATACAATTAGGTTATTGCTAAATTTTCACTGTTATGAACAATGAGTAAATTGTCTCTATCTTAATTTCAGATTTTTTTTGGGGGGTATACTTCCATCAGAGGAAAATTACTAAGTAACAGAGCGCAAATATTTTAATAGATTTTCAAAAATAGCATACATAATTTTACTCCCAGTTATGTACAAGGATGCATATTTCAATGACAGCCTACTCACGCTTTTCAGTAGAAGGTTTTAATCTTTGCTAACTTAATAAGAAAAAATCGTATTTTAATTTGGATTTCTTTGATTACCACTGATGCTTAGCTGTTTTATGTTTTATTAGTGCTTATGCAGTGCTACTTGCAAGCTGTTTCCCTTTAACTTGCTACATGTTTTGTATTTGGTATGAGCTCTTTCTACATTAACTATTTACCATATTTCACTATATATAAATTTGTGAAGAATATGTTACTGTAAAGAATTCAGATTCTGATTTTAAATTTGTTACTTTTCAATATTCAAATCAAGATATTTTTATTCATTATTACTTATATTGGTAAATTTAATATAATCTTTTCTCCTATGGACATCAGCTATATACATTATAAATTTATGGTTGCATTTAAATATTTTGCTTCATTAACTTTGTAGTCTGCTTGCAAATAAAGTTAGACTACAAATTTTTGTTGTCAACTTTTATTTTTTAACTACTATTGAATCCATGTTTTGCAAATTATTTCTTAAACATCTCCACAGATTTGTATACTTCATTTAATATGTATTACACTTCTATGTACATTAGAATGTAAAATTATATTATTTTGTTTATTTCATAAGTCTTCTAAAGTCATCCCATTTCACTATTTAAGATTTATGTCATACTTTAGTAGCCAAATCGTTCTAAGAACCAATCCTTATCATTTGTCTTTAAATATACCACTCTCACTTACTTTTAGTTTTTCTAAAAGAAATTTAGAATTACAATTTCAACTTTCAGAGAAGTTGGATTTCTAATTGGGATTATATCAAAACTACAGATATACTTAAGAATAATTGCCTTTATAAAAATAATAATGACACAAGATATTCAAGAAAATGGCAATCTCTCCACTTTTAAAAATTTCCCTTAAATAGTTCAGTAAAGGTTTACAGTTTTTAAATGAAAGTCTAATATACTTTTGGCTACAATTAGTCCTGTTTATTGTGTATTATGCTGATATTTAGAAAAAAATATATTCTACCACATTCTCTATTTAACTCTGGTATTTAGGGAAACATTTTCTACATTTTTAGGTATTTATATGTCTTTTGGAGTCTTTGTTTTTAACTCCTCAATTTGACTTGAACTGTTTAAAAATATGCAGTGCTGTAACCTCCAATAGTGACGCATTTTCTCTTTTTTCCAGTTGCCATAATTCTTCTCTTGTTTATATTCCCTTTTGTCTTAGTGACAAATGACAGATGTAAAAAATTATTATATTGCACATCTTTGCCTTGATTGTGGTTTTAATGGAACTATTTCCAGTGTGTAAGTTAACATTGCTGTTGTTGTGACAGTATCATATTAGGGGTAATCAGAACATATAATGAATATTTGAATTAAAATGGATTTATTGCAGAAAATGACACAATGCCAAAAATGATCAGTGTGCTTGAAGTAAGTTGGGAGTATTTTGAATATTTTAAGGTGGATTAATGGTAATTATATGTTATTGAAATAAATTTTTAATCATCATTCCTCTTTGATCAAACATCTACGACAATTTCTATCAAATGAAAACATTATGGTATATCCTTATCCACCTTATTCACTAGACTGGACAATGTATCACACGTGGCTCCACCCCAAAGCTAAAAGGATTGTGAATGGTTGACATTTTGAATCAGTTCAGGACATCAGGCAGCCAAGACAATACTGGTAAAGATACTAGCAAAAAAAGCCTTCTACACTGCTACCCAACGTGGCAAGAATGCTCCCCTCAGCAGCACATACACAAAAGAGGCAACAGAGACAGAGTAAGTGTGCCCGGAGGAAAGGGCTGTGGCATTCTGAGCGGCATTGGTGGCGCTGCATCTTTTACTACCATAACTTTTTAAAAAGAATCTTGAAACATTCACTGTATTATTCATTCACACTGTGTAACCGGGTTAATAAATACCACTCCTTTCCCAGTTCATTAATTATGTTTATAATATACTGTAATTGAACTTAAATCACAGTCTTTTCTATCATGGACTGAGACAAGTGAATTTTGACACTTTTCCTAATACAGTCATTGTGGTACATTGCATTATTAGCTTTAAAATAATCTTCATATCCTTGCATTTCTGTAGTTCAAGATGAATTAGTCTTTTGATACATTGTTGATTTTTATTTGTTACTACTTTTAAACTGATTTTATATTTATAGTCATAACTAGGATTACACAGTAGTGTGCTTAGCTACATTATATGTGTAAGTTTTAGTTTTAGATTATAGATCAACTTGCAGTCTCTGCCTTTTTCTGTCAAGTGTGGCTTTATTGAGAAGGTAATATCTGAGCAAAGACTTGAAGGAAGTGGAGTGAGCCACGCAACTTATTTAGGAAAAGCATGGGAAACAAAGGCAACAGCAGGTGCAACTCTGTACACTAATGAGTGACACCCACATGCCAGGCTTGCCCTACACCTAGGGGTCGAAAGAGGAACGCGGTGTCAACCCTGTGCTTGAGTTTAACAATGAAAGTATATTTATCCTTCTGCGTGGGAGGGAAATGACTCTAAGAGACATAATTATGTAGTTCTTGTGCAGGTCATAAGAGAGTGCCCTACCCCAGTCTGGAGGAACTGTGCTTCACATGAGAAGCATAAGTAGGCATTACCGAAGGGCAAGAGCAAGATCCGTGTGAGAACAAGGAACACATAGGGAATTTCAAATACTTGAGCATCAAAGAGAGAGGACAGGAAGGAGGCAATGAGTTGTAATGAGAAAGTTAGGGGCATCCAAGTCATGTGGCACCATCCTAGACAGTTTGTCTCTCTGCTAATGAGCTATAAGGGTAGGGAAAGACCTGAGCACATATTGTTTTGCAAGAGACTGTGTGCCCTGTTTAGATAATATTGTGGTCGGAGCAAAGCTGAAAACAACAGGGTCAGTTAGGATTCTGTTGGCCATTTGAGTCAGAAGGAGAAAAAACACCTGAACAAAGGAAGACACACGAGAATGATGGGATAAGAAGAATTGAGAGATGTCAAATTGCTCAAATGAACAGACTTGGGTGACTGCCAAGTGAAGGGCAGCTTGGAGTAAGGAGTGAGTCTTCAGTTTCTGAATTATATGAGACAATAAGAGACTTTGTGTCCCAGGATGGTTTCTCTCCCATATAAGGAACAATAAATAAGAAACCAACAATGAGCACATCAGTCATATTTTACTGTCAACTAAAAGACACTGGATTCATTCTCCCAAGTGTACTGTGTACATTTGAACTTTCTTCAGAAGTAGTGCACAGTGTCATAACAGATCAGATCTGAAGGGCTGCTTTATTGTACACTTGACACCAAATACAAGTATGTGAGATTCTAGTGAAGTGTATATATTCAGAGAGCTTGTTTATTAATGGGATTTCCTCAGGCAAAACTCCTTTCTACAAGGTGCTGATAACCTCAGAATTTCAGATCTTTACTGCCAGATGTATTTGTGCAAGCAACCAAGTAACTTCATAAAGACTCCATTATTGACATTTGCCTTTTAACTCTTACTAGACTATGTATCTGTTAATCAGCCCCTCCCACACGTACCCCCACATGGGCGCAAGCTTTCCTATTTTAGGAAAATTTCAGCCGTGACTTTTTGATGTCCTATCATTCAAAAGACAAATTCATCATTTCTGAAAGTGTCCCTTCAGTTATGTTTCTAGCAGCGAGAAACCTGCCTGAATGAAGCTAGAAGCCTCCTGCGTTCTCTCACTGACCTGCTCTCAGCCTGTTGTCCCATTCCTTCTGCACTGATCAGTGAGGGCTTCCTACGAGGGAGTCCTCATCCTGGAAAGAGGCGGTATCTTCTTACATGCAGGAGAACTAGGGGAGCTCCTTTTGCCACCACAGGGGGCAGTCTGCCTCGGGATCCGGGGAGGAGGGGGTGAAACAGGCTGCTGGACCTCCTGTCAACCAAGGCAGAGCACAGCTTTCCTGAAGGAAAAGAACTCATGGTGAAAATAGAAGAATCAGTATCAACCTCCATTTCTGCTGCTCTTAGAATGCCTGAGCCTAGGTAACTTGTAAAGAATAGAAGTTTATTTCTCAAAATTCTAGGGACTGAAAAGTCCAAAATTAAGTTTCTGGCAGTTGCTTCCCAGATGGCACCTTGAACACCACACCCTCCAGAAGGAATGCACACCGTCTTCACAGAGTGGACGCCCAGAACAGGACAGGGGATGGCTGGCTACTTCCCTCGTGTCCTCTGTTGGGTTACCAGTCTCCCTCGTGAGAGTTCTACAGTCAAATCTTAGTCACCATCTATTTATTTTTTAGTCACCTCTTATTTGTTATTTGGTTTTCATTAGCGCATATTTGCCATACATAGTGTTAATGTCCGACGTAGGGACTTTGTACCTGTACATAACACATCTTTTTTAAAAAGAAAATAATAAAAAAGAAAAATAGCAATAAACCAACAACATAGACAAAAACAAAACAATGCAAAAACAATAAAAATGATACAGGGTTTCAGAACAAAATGATAGGAAATGAGTGTGGAGATTCCTCCCAAAACCAGGATGAGAAGTTCTACTTAACACAGCTATTCCCCTTGTGGGTATTTTCCCAGAAGAATTAAAAACATCACACCACAGGGATATGTGCACCCATGTTTATAGTTGCACAGTTTGTCATAGCTAAATCTTGGGAACCACCCAAATGCCCATCAACTGAGGAATGGATAAAAAAAGATGTGGTATTTCTATACAATGGAGTATTACTCAGCTATAAAAAAAGATGAACTCAAGGTTTTTATAGATAAATGGACACAACTAGAGACAATACTCATAAGTTAATGCACAATACATTTTAATACTTCTTTTTTTCCCATTTCTCTCCCCTCCCTTCAACGCTTCTTTCCCCTTCCATTTACAGTTTGTCTCCATTTTCCTTCCATTTTGTTTGCTCATCCCTTTTTCCTTCCTTCCTTTTCCATTCCTCCCTCTCTTCTTCCCCTTCCTACTCACCTTTTAATGCTATTACACTGATTATGAAGTTTCAGCATACATTTTGGAGGAGATACATTCCAGCATAGCAGTGAGCACAACAGTAACTGTCGTGTACTGAGGAGTGGCTGGCTGTAACTTAGGGGAGAGACTACTCCGAGCATAACTGTGACAATAAGGGCTCAAAAAGCTCACATAGACTCACACTTGGCTGTTGGCAAATACCTGGGTTAATTCATGATTTGGTTTATTTCATTTGAAAATTGAATAAATGCACTAAGGAATTTTCCTGATGGAAAACCTTCAGTGTTTTTAGAAATCATGTAATGGTCACAGATTGATTCCTGTGGGTTTCTGGCTCGTTATCATTGTATAACATTACTTCTGTTTGGGTGACTTTGGAGCACTTGATTTGAAATCACACCTCCTTCAGTGACTGTAGGCGGTTCAAAATCTTGTTGTAGAGCATCAGAAATGTGAGAATATCAAAGTCAGACCATGTCTAGGACTTTTACCTAGGGTTCTGACCCCTTGCATGAAACCTTCTAGGTATATCTTTGAATAAATAGCTCAATTATATGTATGACAAATTCATTTGGGGCTGAGAAATGTGTATCACATATGAAAACCAAGATCTGTGTGAAAGCCAAAACTTTTTAAACTTTCACGTGGTACAAGTGTGGAAGCTTGAAAAACCATATGCTCATACCTTGAGATATCCACCAAAGTCTGAGCACAAAAAATGGAAGAGAGAAGGAAGTTTATCAATCCCAGCAATCACAAAAGCAGTCCAGGCCACAGGCCAAATATGCTAAGGAATTGCCACAATTTAGGACACAGATCAAGGCCAGATCAAATCAAATAGTAGCCCTGTTTAAATGAGTAATTTGGTGTCATTTTTAGGTTCATATTTCTTAATATCTCATATGCATTTATCAAAGCATAAGGAGCATGGGGCATCACCTGAAAATTGCCTGTTTTAATATAATTAATTAAAATATAATTTTAAAGTATGTGACTTTTCTTTTGCTACTTATTCCTTCTCACAAAGAAAGATTTGCACTTTCCTTTTTCCATCACTGGCATTAAAAATGGGTTTTACAAACAACAATGCTGTGTATTTGTTCAATCATTTAGCACCTAAATATGGAAAAGGAAGGAAATGTTTATTTTTACTAGATTTTGCTTTGGTTCAGAAGGCAGAAGGAAGGGGAAGGGATCAGATCTGTTTGTTTGTTTTAACTTGACTTGGTTTGCAGTAGGACATTGTATGTTTCTGCAGAACGCCTTTCCATTGCGTGTTGGTGGTCTTCAGGGAGGCAGGCGGCTCAGAGCCATTTCCCTCCCATGTCCTCCCCCTTCCAAGATGCAACCTTTGGCCCCACAGGCAAATATAGAATGCGTGCCACCCGGAGCCTTTACGCTGTGATGCTGGCCGCTGGCTCCTGGAGAATCCTGCCTCTCTCACTCTCATTCTCGCTTGCACCTCACTTCTATCCGGGCCAACACAGAGAGAGAGCACGCGCTGAGAGCCTTCCGCTGGGTATCGCTCAGTCGCGGCAAGCAGTAGGTGGGCCACCGACTGTTCATTCTTTCAAATTAGTATCATTTGAATCAGACATGGAATGAAGGATAATACAGTTTCATAAGTAGTGGGGTGGGGGAATATTGCTGGAAATAAGAAATACCCCAAAATATTCTACTTACCAACACTTCTTTGGGGAAGAGGATGCTAGGTAACTATAAGGAATAATTTGATAAGCTGTTTAAAATGAAGTTAAAACCGTGAAGGTACAGGGTTAATAAGACAGAGCATCACTAAGAGCGTCTCCAGTGGGGCCATAATTTCACTCACTGTTGGTGGTGAGCATTTTAGGAAGATATATGAAGCTTTTAAAAATGTACACAAGTTGATACCAAGAAATTCTATTTCTAGAAAGTTTTCTATTGAAAGACCCAGGAGAAGTGCAAACACCAATATCTGGAGTCTTTATTATAACATTAAAAACCTGAAAGAAATTGACCAAAGCAGAGCACTGTAAAATCAGTAGGAATCATTTTATTTAATTTTTCTAGACTCTCATATACAAATACATAAATTACATGAAGTTGCAGCTGCTGTAACTGCATCAACAACAATGGCCCCTAAAGTTGTTAAGAAAAAATGTAAATACCAATATACTAAAATGGCTGGATCGCCATTTTTTCTTAAGAACTTTTTACAGTTCCTTAGTCTTTCACACAGTTTTCCAGTCCCTTGTAATCTTACCTAATTAATCATTTTCTTTTGCGCTTGTTTCCTTTGTTTTGCCTTTTCCAGCCTCTTCCCTGCCCTGAGGTCAGATTCCTTTAAAAACAGTGTAATTCTTTGTTAAAGTAAAAATTATTTTTATGCTTTAGAGTGTACCATGTGATGTTAGGTTAATATTAAGTTTTTGTTTGTTGTTTAGGATGTTAATTAATGTTTTTCACACAGTTCGCTGCATGGTGTGTTGTCTTCGCATGGGCGTATGTTAAAGTAGTCCTAGATCCGGAAATCAAATGTCTGAAGAGAGGAATAGTAACTCTAGCACTTGTCCGAGGCGCCCTGAGGCTGTTACGTCACTGGACAAGACTCTCCACTCTGTGTTTGTAAGATACTGACACTCTTTACTCTATCTTTGGAACATGACTGAAAATTAAATAGCTACATTTTACTAGAACTATCAAGACAAGACAATGGGTAGCTTATCTGGACAGATCAAATTGTGACAAGATTTCCTTTCTCCCTAGGAAGTACTTTTTAAAACTTCATTCCAAAAGCATGGATGGGGTAGGTTGAAAGCAATCGGAGGAGAATGAACAAAGGAATAGGCTGAGGGGAAAAAATAAAGGCATATTTCCAAGTGTGCCTTTGATCTTCAAGAAACTTACATGCCCTTGGAACAGAGAAGAATGCGAAGAGCTTAGCAAATGGTGCCCAGAAGAGCCAGCTAACACTGGTTTGAAGCATTTGGTCTCCTTTAGGGATATTTACAGCTGCCTACATTTCATATTCAGAAAATGTTCTCTGTTAAAATGTGGTGCTTTTAATTTTCTGTTTGCTCCAGCCTCACGACTGACTCTGGCTACGCGGGTCACCACCATGTACCTGAGTTGACACAATGAGACACGATTTAGAAGTCATCGTTTTAATTGAGAGCCCTGCTATAGTCCCTGGCAACTCTGACATTACAGGCTGTAAGGGAGGAAATGCCTTTGAAGTGGCTGAAAGGTCATTTCTTCCCAGACAAAACCGTCTGAAATAACAGCATGGGAAGAAAATGGCTTTGTGCCAACTTTAATACATGTTCAAACTCAAGGTGCAGCCTCAGAGGTCCAGAAGATAGAAAGAAAGAAAAAACATATCCCTTTGATGACTATTCTTCCTTTCCCCTTTGCCTTATTATTTTATTCTGCTTTGGAGCTGAAAAGATTTCTTATACCTAGTCAGAGAGGAGAGGGTGACTATCGCTTTTTCATGTTTAGCATCAGTTTATGAATTTTACTGACTTCCACTTTAAATGATCAGATTATCAACAACTAACAAGATAACTAAAATAATTACACTTTTAGTGTTCAGACAGTGCTTTGAGCATTGAAAGGCGCTAAACTTCTGTTCAGTTGGCGGGCTTTTCCTTCCCGTTGTAGTCGTGTACCTGGAAGAACAAAGAGGGGATAAGCTGCAGCCCCTGGCACCGCAGATATCTCAGTCTGCTAGTTTTCTAGGGAGAGAGGTGAGTGTTTTGTACGTTAGCTCTATATGAATTCCCTTGTTTTTTGATCTAAAGGCCCCAAATTGAGGGTAACATTTTAAAAGAATGTGCACAATTATCTCTGGGAATAACAAATTAAGCAGGCAGGAACTAGTTATGCTAGTGTTTAGAAAAATTGCCCATCTCCTTAAAAGTTAAAATATACTTACACTGTGACCCAGGAATTTCTTCCCTGGATGTTTATTCAAAAGGAATGAAAACATACAGGTGTACAAAGACGAGCACACAGGTGTTCATAGAAACTTAATAGCCAAAACTGAAAAGTCCAATATTCACCCACATGGAAGTATCTACACAAATTTCAGTGCATTCATGCACTGAAACATTGCTTGGCAAAAAAGAATGAACACACTACTGAAAAAATGTAACAAATTAAAGTGATAAAGAACAGCAGGTAGACAGAAGTCTTACGTATCCTTTTATTCCATGTATGTAAAATTCTCAGTTAAACTAATTAATCATGATAGAAAGCAAGTAAGTGTTGCTTGGGGCCAGAGGAATAGGAATTGGTAGTTTGAGGATTAATTGACCAGGGACAGGAGAAAACTTTTGGAAGTGTGTAAATAGTCCATATCTTGAAGATGGTGGTTATAGGCATACTTTGATTACTATGCCTACAACCTATGTACTCTTAAATGGGTCCATTTTATTGTTATGTAAATTTATATTAATAAAGTTTTATTTTACAGATGATAGTTATGCCATATTAATTCTCCCAAATGTATGAGCAAATTCACCAGAATTCATCTGAGGTTTAGAAAGTTGGAAGAATTCTTCAGCAAGATAGCCTTTTAAAGGAAGAGGAAGTAGTTTTTCATTAATAACCAACAAGCAGAATCTTTGAAGACATTACTGACAAACCTTGACATATGTTCTCTAGAAATTTTGGGATAAAAGTGTTGGTGCCTTATTACATCTGAGACAGTAGAGGATCCTGTCAAGCCACAGCACTAAGAAATATGGGTGCCCTGGGAAGGGTCTGCTCTTCCACAGTTTGATGGATCAAGGATTTCTTCTTTCATTCTGGTAGATGTGGACCTCCAAAAAGGGAGGAAGATTTGGGCTGTTGTGAAAGCAAGTGTGACCATCAGGACCTGCCAAAGAGGGACACACTGAGTCAGTGGCTGAGGTGGAGGGTACTATTAAGCAATCATCCAGAAACGATCTCTACAAATGGAAGAGAGATCTCGAGAAGTGTGATATCGTCTAGATTTCCACAAAAGAGCACATCAAGAGAGTTAGTGTTTGCTTTTAAGTGGTGACTTCTCTCAGAAGCCGCTATATTACAAACGAGTATCACAAGTAAGAGGCATCTGCCTCTTAACTCTACCTCACCAACCTTGCTGCCATTGAACGACCAAGAATGCCACAGTTCGGGAAGAAGAGAAAATAGAGAAGTGAGCTAGGCAGCCAAGGGTGCAGGCAGCTACTGGGGTCAGGAAAAGACAGATTCCCTTTTAGAGTCATCAGAAGAAATGAAACCTTGCTGGACCGTGTTGTAATTCTGGCCTCCAGTACTATAAGGCAACAAATTTGTGTTGTTCTAACTCAACTTTGCGATAAATTTGTTAAGGCAGCCATTTGAAACTACTATGGAAGAGAGACTAGATTTTCTGATAATTTTACAGTCATACAACAAAAAAAGTTTTATCTGAGGAAAAACTATTTTATTATTTGCGCTACAAATTCGTGGAGCAGGATATACATGCTTGTTGTATGTTTGCTACATAGAAAATTCATGTGCTGATGGGCATATAGGGCATTTCCAAGATTTAGCTATCACTCTAAGATGATGACTTCAACTTTTTTTGGAAGATACTTAGCAGGGGAATAGTTGGGTCAAATTGGATTTTCAGTTTTAGTTTTCTGAAGAATCCCCATACTGATTTCCATACTGGACATAGTAGATCATATATCCACCAACAATGTGACCTTGCCAACATTTGTTAATACCTGACTTCTTGATGATAGTGATTCTTTCTGGAGTTAGATAGAATCTAAGAGTAGTTTTAATTTTCATTTCTCTAATAGACAATAAAGTTGAAATTTTTTACATATTTATTAGCCACCTGTACTTTATCTGATAAATGCTTTCATTTCTCTTGCCTCCTTTTTCATTGAGTCTTTTGTTTTGGGACACCTAATTTTTTGAGGTCTTTATATATTATAGATATTAATCCTCTGTCTGAGAAATAGTTGGCAAAAATATCTTCCAGTATATGCACTATCTCTTCATTATGGTAACTGTTTCCTCCTGCTGTAAAGAAGCTTTCAAATTTGATATGATCCTTCTTATTGATACTTGGTACTATTTCTTTGCCACTGGGGTTCTGTTCAGAGAGTCCTTCTATGTAACTGCAATTTTATGTAACCCCAGAAAGAATGACTATCATCAAGAAATCATATATTAACAAATGCTGGCAAGGATACATTTTTTGGTGGGTATATGAACTGCTATATCTACTATAGAAATCACTATGGAGATTCCTCAAAAACCTAAAACTCAAAATCTCATTTGACTCAGCTATTCCCTGCTAGTTATCTTCCCAAAAGAGTTAAAGTCACCATCTCACAGTGATAGCTAAACCTTGGAAATGGCCTATATGCCCATTGGCACATGAATTTTCTATGTGGTAAACATATAACAAGCACTATGTCTTTAAGAGTTTTACCTACTTAATCTACCCACAGATGAAATGTTTCTGGTTTAATATTTAGATCTTCGATCCATTTTGATTTTGGTTTAGTACATGGTGAGATATATGGTCTAGACTCAGTATCTGCATATAGATGTTGCCTTTTAAACATTTACTTGAATATAGTGTTAGTCATCTTCCCATGGCCGGGACAAAATACCCAACATTTGCAGCTTAACAGATGAGACATTTATTTTGGCTCACAGTTTTGATCCATGGGCAGCTGGCTTGAACGCAGAAATGGCATGGTGGAAGGGTCTGACAAATAAAAACCTACGCAGGTGAAGGTGCCCAGGACACAGAGTGAAGGGAGGAGGACAGGAGGGAGGCACACCATTCCAGGCCATGCCTCCAGTGATTCACCTCTTCTGACCAGGCCCACTTCCTAATTCAGTTACGGATTTGACAATGGCTTAATCCACTGGTAAGTGTAGTGCCTCATGGTCCCATTGTCTTCCAAAAGCCTTACATCTCAATACATAAGGCTTTTCTTGGACAATCTAAATCTACACAACATGTTCAAAATTTACCCTTAAATTCCAGTTGTCAATTCTCTATTGCAGTAATTTCCTGGATAAACACATCTTTGCTTTCTTCCATCTTATTTTCACACATCTTTACTGGTTTCTCCTGGCATCCTTATACAGAACAAGGAAGGTACTGAGGTCTTACACTATTTACAGAGTAAGAAGCTAGTCTGACACTATTTCATGTTTGCTGGTAGAGTATACAAGACTCCTTGATCAGACATAAAAGGCTTTACTAAATGCAAGCAGTAGCAAGAGATGGATCCTGAAATAAGACCAGTAACAGTTCCTTACACCCCAGTCCCCATAGCACAGCACCAAAAGGGTGAGACAACACAGGCATATTCAGGATGTGGCTTAGGAGACAAATTGCAGAGTGCAGGGAATGCAGTGTTTATTTTAATAATTGGTGCTCACCTTAATGATTGCTGCCACAGCTTCACTCATACTTTGTTGAATCATTTGACCCATGTAGAAGAGCCATTTCCGTAACCTATATATTTCTATTAAAAAATGTATCTCCTGATTATAGAAGTTCTAATTATTTGATCAATAAATATTTTGCTAAAGCTTCTTGGTTTCTAGGTTTATAATATCCTGATTTTCTGCTAAAATATTTTCACTTATTTGTTTTTCTGAGACAATCTCACTCTGTAATCCAGGTTGGCCTCAAACTCAGCAATCCTGCTTCAGCCTTGACAGTGCTGGGATTATAGGCATGCACCACCATGCCTGGCTTTAACATTTTTTATTATTATTATTTTTATTTTAAAGATTAAAAAACTAACAAAACAATGAAAATGAAGACAAAATCAAAACAGCACAAATACAACAAAAATGATGCATGACCTCAAATCAAAATGATAGGAATTAACAATGGTTGCTACATTACATACTGTTATCTTCAACGAAGTTGCTCAGTCCACCAGATGTAAACTTAGGGTGCTTTAAAGAATTTATTTAACTGAAATATCATACAGTGACTTCCATTTATTTTAATATATCTTTTTCCTATGGCAATTTAGAGGATATTTCAGCCAGTATAAATCTTTCATAAATATTTGGCCATTTGAGTTAACACCTACACGATACCTCCCATTTTTCAGTGAGAAGAACATCGAAGCACAGGTCTAACACAACTAACCAGGTACAATGAGCATCTGCTCCAAATGTTTGCTTCTCTGAGGAAAAGGCACCACACAACTGTGTAATTAAGAAAATCATCTGTACAATGCAGGGCAACTTTTTACTTTTAAACACAGCCTAGAACACTTAGCCACCAATTAGGTGCTAAATGGCAGGGCTACATCCCCAGCTTATGCCTTTAATTCATAGGGAACCACATCCCTGGATTCAGGCCCCTTCACATTGGTTCCCACAAAGGTGCTTCTCTGGGTGACGTGGGTTGGTGCTTCAATTGAACCCAGGTATATTTCCCCTTTGGATACCTTTTTCTCTGATCTGTTTCCTTGACACATTTCAGGAAGCCACTTTGACACTTTGAATGTTTAATATGCTCAATATACACATTAATCCTATTGGCAAGTATCTTGCCCTTAGCCAGCTTGTTTATGGCAGTGCCAACAGCATGCTGGGTAACAAGGTAACAAGATTCTTCCAGTCTTGCCATGTAAACATTTATGTGGCATTCTTTTCTGAACAGAGTCTATTCCCTGGATGTCTATAATATCACCAGTTACCTAGATTCATGTGTATGTGGCCAAAGGAACAGCCCCATGTTTTCTAAAACACCTAGGGAACATACACTGGGTTTCTCTCTTCTTTTCCTCTGTATTTGTTATTTTGGCAAATTACTGGAAGATGGTAATTCCAGCCAAAAGGTGCTAAAAATTTATTTCTGATCTTTTTATATATTCAATTATTAATTTTTCTGGATATATTTTTTGCACATGGTATATTAGAGAATATCTAGTATTTTCTCAGATGTATCAGCACTGACTATTAAATATTGTTTGCATTAATTGGAAAACCACATTTGATATATGTCAAATGACTGAAATCTGCCCCAGATTTTCCATGCTTTCATATATTTGCACTTATTCAATGTTATGTCAATATTAAGTTAGTTTGCTTACTAAAGATATTTAGTACATTCTGATAAAATTATTTTGCTTTTTTCCAATTCTTGAGTCTTTATTCTTCCATATAAATGTTAAAATGATTTTTCACTTAATAACATTGGCATTCTAATATTACAGTTATATATTAATTATACAAGATGTATATTTTATGTTACATTTTATCAATTTAAAATTTGAATGATATTCCCAAATATTCAGAACCACAATGTTCCTTACTAGTATTCTATGTTTTCCATTATATATCCAGTGCTTATCTATTAACTTTTCTTCCTAAATGTTTTGATTTTGCTGTCTTTGTAATGTTATATTTTTCAATGTTAATTTCTACATTTTTTTACTAGTTGATTTTCTAAGTATTTTCTTTATATCAGGTTGACTTTCCAAAACCTAATATTAATTATAATTCATTTATTTCAATGGAATGTTTTCACATTTTTAGATCCATTTTCAGCTTTTAAGTAAAAAGATACAATTTGGCTTGTTCTTTAAATGTCAAGAGTTTCCTAATTTTCTCCTTATCTGAGATTCCTGAACAATTACTAAATATTAAAGAGGATCAGAAGACACATGTCCAGTTTGTTACCTCAAATCACTTTAGTGTTTTTAATTTTAATTTTTACCTGAAAGTATATATAAAATATAATTTTTCATAATTTACCTCATATTTTTCTTTTTCTTTTATTAGGATTGACTGCTACCTATTGAATGCATTTTAGCATATACAATAGATCCTTGAAATTAGCAGGGGTTACATTCCTAGAGTACTCATGAATTGTGAAAAACAACAAATTTCAGATATAGTCAGAAAAAATTCCTATGTATGTGCATTTTTATAGTTTAAATCCTAAATATGCTATGTCTCAACAGTTATGTAATTTAACTTAATTTAATAAAATATCATATTAATAATCTCTTGGTAGATGCAGGGCATTTTGGCGGCATCTTAGAGACCTTAGGTCTTTAAGAACAAAACCACCAACATAGGAGAACCCTACACACTGTATATCAACCTGTTATGCAAGGGCTGGGGCATCTGCTGGAAATGGGTTGCAGGGTAGCAGCCAAGCAGCAGCAAGGAGAACTAAATAATATTCTCAGATTGGCTACTTCCAAACCTGCAGCCAAAGGGTGGGGGGGACAGTTGCAAAGGATATTTACAGTTTCTTCTAAATTGCAGAGTTTCCATTAGTTAGGGTCTATGGAAAACTCCGCAAATAGCTGAGGCCATGAACTCTGAACTGCGACTGCACGGGGGTTTATGTATTTTCAGTGGTACCTTGGTTCATGCAGATAATTTGTTCCCCGATTGTGGGGGAGGATGACCACAGTCCTGTTTCTCAGTTGATACGGAATTTTGTAATGGAAGCAAAATTCTGCCAACCACTTCTATTTGCAAACTGTATTGTTTGTGAACAGAAGTGTTTGTGAACCAAGGTATTACTGCATTTGATTATGTTCTTTGCTCCTTTAATTTGTGGATTTCTAGGTATTGAATTTTTGCATTCATGTTAGTCTACTTGGTTAGAGCATATTATATGTTTTATATATTTATGGAATCTGTTTATATTTCATTTAATTTTTTGGTGTTGGATAGATAGAACTATATAAAATTTCTATTTTGTAGTTCATATATCAATAACTCTATGTAGAAATATTTAGACGGCCCCTTTGCCTGCACGGACCTCTGGGTAAGTGAGCTGTGTGCATGCCCCGACCGGACCTCTGAGTTGGGGAAGAGCTTGGCCCACAGAGGAACATCTAGGCGGTCCCTCTGCCTGTGCAGACCTCTGTGCAGGTGAGTTGTGTGCGCGCCCCGACCAGATCTCTGAGTCTGGGAGGAGCTTGGCCCACAGAGGAACATCTAGGCGGCCCCTCTGCCTGCGCGGAACTCTGTGCAGATGAGGCGTGTGTGCACTCTGACTTGGATCTCTAGGTAGGGAGTAGCTCAGCCCACAAAGCAGCATCTGAGCAGCCTTTTGAGCAGAGCTCTTGGCAGAAAGCTTAAGGGACATTCTCCCTAAGAGAAGGAACCATTGGAGCAGCCTTTGCAACAGACCTTTGCCTGTGAGCTATCTGGGTAATTTATAGCTCAATATTTTGAACCTGATATCCAAAATGGGAAGACAGAAGAACAAAACGCAATCTCAGAACTCAACCCCACCCAGAACAAGTGCTGGATGCGATGATATAGGGGAACTAGGAAGGCACATACCTGCAAGTTCTGAAATGATTGCATTCGAGATGAAGAAACATCTCCATCAGGCCATAGACGAGATTAAAGCAGAAATAAGCCACATACCTGCAATTTCTGAAACGATTACATCCAAAGTCACAAAACAACTCCATCAGGACATAGAACAGATTAAAGCAGAAATAAGTCACATACCTGCAATTTCAGAAACGATCACATCCAAAGTAAAGAAAAACCTCCATCAAGCCACAAAAGAGATTAAAGCAGAAACAATCTCTCAGACAAAAAATGAAGTGAAAACTATAATGGAAGAAATGTTCCGCACACATAGAGAAGAAACAGATAAAAGAATAGAAGAAAACAGGAAACAAAAGGAAATGTTACAAGAGCAATTTAGGAATGAATTACCACAAATAAAACAGGTCCAAAGAGATTGCCAGAAAGTGAAAACTTCCACTGAAAGCTTGCAAAACTGCTTAAATGAAGCCGAGGATAGAATTTCAGATCTAGAAGACAGCATGGCAGCTAATGAACGTGAAAGGAAGGATCTCATAAAGTCATCAAGGATCCAAGAAAAATCAATCCATCAGCTTCAAGATGATGCAAAAAGAAATAATATACAAGTCATAGGAGTCAGTGAAACAGCAGGAAATAACACAAATGATATAAAAAGAATATTTGCTGAAATAATAGCAGAAAATTTCCCCAAAATGGTAAGAGATACTGAAATACAGTTAATCAAGGCATATAGAAGCCCAATGAGCCAAAACCCAGAAAACCCACACACAGACATATAATAGTAAAGCTCCCAGACATCCAGCAAAAGAACACAATATTAAAAGGTGCTAGAGAAAAGAAACACATCACCTATAAAGGAAAACCCACCAGAATCACAGCAGACTTCTCAACAGAAACCATGAAATCAAGAAGATCTTGGAGCGAGGTATTACAGATTCTGAGACAAAACAGCTTCCAACCCAGACTGATGCATCCTGCAAAACTATCCTTCAAATTCAATGGAGAAATAAAATATTTCCACGACAAAGAACAACTGAAGAACTTCATGAGTGCCAAACCAGCATTGCAAAAAGCACTAAAAGATATTCTAGACAGAGAAAAAAGTGACCACGATCTCAAGAACAGCAATAGAAAGGAACCCTCAAACAGAACAAGCAAGTAAACAGATAGAAAAGTAGGAAAACAGCAAGAAGTAGATAGCATGACAAGAATAAGCCAACATATAACCATTAATGCAAATGGTCTCAATTCACCAGTCAAAAGGAAAACATTAGCAGAGTGGATTAAGGAACACAATCCAACGATATGCTGTATACAGGAAACACATTTTACTCAAAAGGAAATCCACAGGCTGAAAGTTAAAGGATGGAAAAATATTCTAAATACAACAGGTGCCCAGAAAAAAGCAGGGGTAGTGATTATGTTTGCAGACAATGTAAACTTCAAACGAAAAACAATCAAAAGAGATAAAGAAGGCCATTACATACTAGTTAGGGGAAAGCTGCAAGAGGAAGAGGTAACAATCCTAAACATTTATGCACCAAATAATGGAGCACCAAACTTTACAAGTCAAACCTTAACAGACGTGAAAAATCAAATAATTAATAACACTATTGTAATAGGGGACCTAAACAAACCTCTGATGCAAAGAGACAGGTCAACTGGACAGAAATTCAGCGAAGAAATAACAGAGTGGAACCAAAAGTGTGAACAAATGGACTTAGTAGATGCATACAGAGTGTTCCACCCCACAACATCAGAATACACATTTTTCTCAGCTGCACATGGGTCTTTCACTAAAATTGACCACATTCTAGCCCATAGAGCATATCTACCTAAATGCAAAAGAATTGAAGTTATTCCATGCACATTATCTGACCACAGTGCAATGAAATTGGAAGTTAATGACAAAGAGAACTCCAAAAACCACATAAACACTTGGAAATTAGACAACAACCTCCTGAATAATCAGTGGATCACACAAGAAGTTAAAGAAGAAATGAAAAAATACCTACAAGCAAATGAAAATGCAAATACAAACTACCAGAATCTGTGGGATGCAATGAAAGCAGTCATCAGAGGGAAATTTATAGTGATGAACTCATATACAAAGAAAACAGAAAGAGAGCAAATAAATAGCCTAATGCTACACCGCAAACTTTTAGAAAAAGAGCAACAAGCCAAACCAAGAGCCCAAAGAAGGGAGGAGATTATAAAACTCAGGGCAGAAATTAATGCAATTGAGATGAAGAAAACTCTACAAAAAAGAAGTGAATCGAAGAGTTGGTTTTTCGAAAGAATAAATAAAATTGATAAATCCCTAGCCAACCTTATCAAAAAAGAAGGGAAAGATCTCAAATTCATGCAATAAGAAATGAAAAGGATGAAGTCACTACAGATCCCACAGAAATCCAAAAGATCATTAACACCTACTCTGAAAATCTTTACTCCCATAGAATAGAAAATTCAGAAGAAATGGACAGATTCCTAAAAATGTACAAATTACCAAAATTGAATCAGGAAGACTCAAAAATCCTGAACAACCCAATATCAAATAATGAGATTGAAAATGTCATTAAAAACTTACCAACAAAGAAAAGCCCAGGCCCTGATGGATTCACAGCAGAATTCTATAAAACATTCAATGAAGATTTAATGCCAACACTCCTCAAACTCTTCAGTGAAATTGAAAAGGAAGCAACTCTCCCTAACACATTTCTGGAGGCAAGTATTATACTGATACCAAAACCAGAGAAGGACCCAACTAAGAAAGAGAACTATAGGCCAATCTCTCTAATGAACATAGATGCAAAGATACTCAACAAAATACTAGCAAATAGAATAGAGTGAATCATAAGGAAAATTATACACCAAGACCAGGTTGGATTTATTCCACGAATGCAGGGATGGTTCAATATTTGCAAATCAATTAATGTAATACATCATATCAATACAGCCAAAGACAAAAACCACATGATCATCTCAATAGATGCAGAAAAGGCTTTTGATAAAGTCCAACATGCATTCATGTTAAAGACCCTAGAAAAAATAGGAATAGATGGCCCCTACCTCAATCTGATCAAAGCCATCTATGACAAACCAACAGTGAACATCATACTAAATGGACAAAAACTGAAAATTTCCACTTTAAAGTCAGGAACAAGACAAGGATGTCCATTGTCACCACTCCTATTCAACATAGTTCTGGAAGCATTAGCCAGAGCAATCAGACAAGAGAGAGAAATAAAAGGAATAAGGATAAGAAAGGAAGAAGTTAAACTATCACTATTTGCAGATGACATGATACTATACATGGAGGACACCAAAAACTCCACATGAAAACTCCTGGAATTAATTGACAAATTCAGCAGAGTAGCTGGATACAAAGTCAACACCCAAAAATCAATAGCATTCCTATACACGAAAAACAAATGGACTGAGAGAGAAATTGAGGAAACCATACTTTACAATAGCATCCAAGAAATTGAAATACTTAGGAATCAATCTAACAAAGAATGTGAGAGATTTATTCAGTGAAAACTACAGTACTCTGAAAAAAGAGATTGAAGAGGATTTCAGTAAATGGAAAAACATCCCATGCTCATGGTTAGGAAGAACCAACATTGAAACAAAACTGTTGTACAGATTCAATGCAATTCCCATTAAACTACCATTAGCATACCTCACAGATCTATAGAAAATATGCCTTAAATTCATCTGGAACCAGAAGACACCCAGAATAGCAAAAGCAACCCTGGGCAACAAGGACAAGTCAGGTGGAATCACAATCCCTGACCTGAAATTATACTACAAACCTACCGTAATAAAATCAACCTGGTACTGGCTAAAAAACAGACCTGAGGATCAGTGGAACAGACTGGAAGATGCAACCACAACGAAAAACACACTCAGCCACCTAATATTTGACCAAGTGGCCAACCAAACTCACTGGAAAAAAGATAACCTGTTTAATAAATGGTGCTGGAAAAACTGGCTTGCCTCTTTCTGAAAACTGAAAATAGACCCAAGTCTATCACCATGCACTAAACTCAGGTCAAAATGGATCACAGATCTCAACATTAAAACAGAAACTCTAAATCTGTTGGAAGAGAAGGTAGGTAAAAATCTTAAAGACATAAGAGTAGGCAGAGAGTTCATGAACAAAAATGAAACTGCAAGGGAAACACTTCAAAGAATCAATAACTGGGACCTCATCCTACTGGAAAGTTTTTGCACATCTAAAGAAATCACCAGCAAAGTAAAAAGAAAACCCACAAATTGGGAAAAAATCCTAGCTGGCTGTCCCTCAGACAAAGGTCTTCTATCTAGAACATATAAAGAATTAAAAAACATGTACCTGTCCAAATTCAAAGACTCAATCCAGAAATGGGCATCTGAGATGAATACACACTTCTCAGATAAAGAAATACACATGGCAAATAAATAGATGAGAAAATGTTCCACATCGTTAGTCATTCGAGAAATGCAAATAAAAACAACACTGAGATTTCATCTCACTCCAGTAAGATTGGCCAGTATTAAAAAATCATCCAATAACAAATGCTGGCGAGGCTATGTAGAAATAGGGACTGTACTGCACTGCTGGTGGTATTGCAGACTGGTGCAACCACTATGGAGAGCATGGAGATTTCTCAGCAAACTAGGTCTAGAGGTTCCATTCAAACCAGCTATTCCCCTTCTGGGTATTTTCCCAGAAGATCTTAAACTATCATATCAGTCTGATATATGTGCACCCATGTTTATAGCAGCGCAATTTGTAATAGCTAAATTGTGAAAGCAACCCAAATGTCCATCCACAGAGGACTGGATTAAAAAACTCTGGCATTTTTATGTAGTGGAATATTACTCAGCTATAAAGAGGGACAGATTTGGGGCCTTTGTAGGCAAATGCTCACAATTAGACACCATACTCATAAGTGAAATAAATCAGAGGTGCATGTGCAAGCACCGTATTGTGTCACTGGTGTAAGAACCTGAGGGTGGGAATATAAACTAAGAGACATGAAGGAAATCTGTTCAAAAGTAAAGAACAGATGGGATGAGGGAAAGGAGAAAAGAAAGGGGCAAAAATGTATGTATGTATGTACATATGTACATATGTGCAGGATGGCTAACATGGTTCTACTATTGTCTTATGTCACGTAATGGTAAGGAATGGTTGATGACTGGTTGTTTGATCAATCATGTATGTCTATATGTGTTTTCCTGAACATACACTTTGAAGTTATCAATATGCAATGCAACAACTGCTGTTGGTTTCCTGTTGCTTTGTCTATAATTCAATTTTGATTATTCTGTTATCGTGCTACTTTGTGTCTCTTTGTTAATGCTCTCCTCTTCTTTGTTGATATAGTTCTTTTTCTTTCACACTTTAAAAAAATTATATAAAAAAAGAAAAAGGAAGGAAGGGATAATTATCTATGTATGTATGTAAGTATATATGTATGTGCAGCATATCTAACATAGATGTACTACTGACTTAGGTCACTTTATTGTAAGGAATAGTTGATGCTTATTTGTTTGATCAATTTTGCATGTCTATATCTGTTTTCCTGAGTATAACTTCGAAGTTATCAATATGTAATCTAACAACCATTGTTGATTCCCTGTCACCTTGTCTGTAACTCAGTTTTGATTGTACTATTCTTATGCTACTTTGTGTCTGTTTGTTAATATGTTTTTGTTCTTTTACTTTTAAAATAAAAGTGAAAACAATCTATGTAGTTCAAATATCAGCAATCTCAAAATCTATATAAAATATCATATATATATATATATATATATATATACACACATATACATAATTGCTCTACAATTTTCTTCTTTTGTACATCTGGGGAACTAAAATTGCCCAGGACCCACAAACAAGCAACACTATCTTTTTCTACAGTTAATAATTTCAAAATACAGTAACATTGTAATTATATTAATCTATTTTATATTTTATTATACTTTTGAACTGATAATGCATATTCAAATATATCAAGTTTGGGACATAAATCACAACCCTCTCTTTTCCCTGACACAATCATTATACCTGTAAGATTTTCACCAGAGAGACTCATATGAACATAAATGCAAGAGGTACTAAAACTACTGGTTGACACCTTACGTTTTTCTATGTAACAATTTTTCTTGTACATAGGATGATTCGGTTAATTTTACTGGTGGTATAATATTTCAACATATGGATCATTAAATTTGACTCAAATAACCCCACATTGCTGAAAAATTTGTTATTTCCAAATTCTTGCAGTTTCTAAAATATATTATTTTGCTTTGTTCACTGGCATTTGGCGTGCGTGTGAAAGAATTTTGGAGGATTAAATTCCAGAAAGTGGGTTTGGCATGTCAATCGAAACCAGGTTTTAATGTTGAGTAGGTAGTTTCTAATAGGTCTTGTATCAGGAGTCAGCCTCTTTCTACAGGGCTATTTCAGATTTGCAAAATAAATTCTTCCCTGAAAAAATTGGAATCTTGGCAGAGACAGAAATTAAGACTAGAATTTCCTTGGGATTTGATAATAGATCCCTCTTAAAGCAAACTGAAGTTGTCTTAGGCACATTTCAGTGGGAAGAAGCATGGAGACCTGGCAACATATAAGGCTGGGAGTGTGTGAGGGCGGACAGGAGACCTACTATCTGCAGGAATTACAACTGAGAAGTTCACGAAGACTGGATTTGCTGTGCAAATGAGCAGTCTGTACCTCAAAGAAGGACCAGTTCCTGTAGCGTATTTAAATCCGAGTGGAGGAGTACAGCAATTAACAGGCCTCCTGGGTGAGGTCCTGAAGTCGGATCTAATAGCAGAACGAGCAGAGGAGCGCTCTACTGTCAGCTTATATTAGTTTTCACTCATTTTCTCCTTCCCTGTAAATAGCTCTCTGCACTCCAGTTCAAGGGTGAATTTTTTTTTTTTTTTTTTTTTTTTTGCGGTACCAGGGATCGAACTCAGGACCCTGCGCTTGCCAGACAAGCGCTTATTCCACTGAGCTATATCCCCAGCCCTTCAAGGGTGAATATTTGATTGTAAGTTTTGTGGTGGAACTGTTTTGCAACGCGTTTGGTTCACTCTTGTGATTTTATTTTAAACGTCAGCAGAAATATTTTACTTTTGTTCTGTCACAACCTCTGTTCCTGGACTGACAAGCTTTCTGCCAGTGGCCAAAAGTCTTTTCTTTTGCCTTCTTCTTCTTCTTTGCTTTTCCCCTAGCAGTGCAGCAATAATCTTAATGTGCTGTTGTGTTTTAATAGTCAATTTAGACTGACAATTAAAATAAAATAGCACACTATAAAACTACCACATTGATGAACACCCTCCAAATGGCAGATCCCAAGGAGATGGTGTTCCTTATAAGGCACAGAATGTGATTGGAGTTGAGAGGGTGGGGGAGTAGTCTTAATGTCTTATGCCATCATCTCTAAGCACGAGTTTTACTTTCTGTTTGTAGAGATATCTGATTCATGGTGGTCATTAAATGAAATACCACAAAAGGAGACAACCACAATTAAGGAAGGAAGGGTTTATTAGCTCACAGTTTGTGGAGATTTCATGTCATACTAAAACTGGCTCCAAGGCAGGGTGGCCTGGCACAGGGGCAACAGTGCCCCTGCAGCAGAAGACCACAATGCAACAAGAGCAAAAGGAAGGGAGAGCAAGCCTCTTCTCCTTCCTTATGTTGTATGCAGGCTCCTCACCCTCAGGTGGGTGCTGCACTCGCACCATCTCTGTGTTTTCCTCTTGCACAGGATGAGGGTGGTTACGAAGTGAGGACCCTGGCCACCTGGTGAATTGCTTAGTTAAACTTCTAATCTTCTCAAGTTTACAGTGTATCAATCATTACACCAACTAAGAATGAACTTTGTGCAAAATGGAAATTGATTATATTTTTTGCATCTCCAACTCACTTTTAGTTTTGAATTTCACTTAAACCTTGACCTCATCACTCTTTGACCTCAGGATGCTTCTTGACTAGTTCTCAAGTGTTGGGCTTCTTCCTTCATTTTCTTCTTAAAAATGTTTTCAGAACCCATCACTCCTGCTACACAACAATTTTTACAAAATGGAACCCTGTTAATATAAAGTATAAACCACAAAACATAACCAAAGTAATAACATGGCAATATTTTTAAGGAACTAATTTAGGTCTTGTGAAGAGGAAGGGATTTTGAGTTCCTGTAAATCATACCATATAGGTTGTCGCTTGTTCTGTGCATTTCATCATTTAACCAGGGTTTCTAAATACTTTATCTCAAAAGGACTAGATAATTAGGCACCTTTAAGAAGCATCATTTTATACCTTAATTCTTAAAATTTGTCTCTAAATTCTTGGCCTATTTAATATTATATAGACAGTAAAGAGAAATAGACAGATGTCCTGGGCAGTACTAGTCACGTGTAGGCTTATCAAGTCCGAAATTAACTGCATAGAGTCTTTTTTACTATAAAGAATGTTTTTAAATCTGTTAGTCTCTCCATTCCCATTTCACTGGGAAGCAAAGTTTTGCACTGATCAAATCCACAAGCTAGAGTTCAAAAGAAAACCTGGTAGAGGGTATGTGTGAGAACTTATGTGATTTGCACGGAGCTATGTGTATTTGCACTCTGTGATTAAGTGCTAACTACAGATCTTAAACTAGGCCCTGGTGGTGAAGATCAGCATAGGATATGTTCACAGTTTACTTTGTAAGAACTTGCCCTTCATTTAGAAGTTAAAATGTTTTGATTTCCTGGGCTGTTCTTCCTGCACATGTCTGTTTTCTCAACTCAGTTCCCATATCTATGTCTCAGTTGGTTGTGGTTCCTTTAAGAGAAAGCAGAGAATGTGAACATTCACTGTAAGAGGAGAGGTCTAACACTTAGACAAGATCATAAACTGGCAAATAAGATACTACTAAATTGTTCTAGTTTCCTTCATTTACTATAAAATGGAAATTGTAGGAAAACCAAGAATAGAGGGTAGCCCAAGTCTATATTTGTGACCTTTATTTCCTGTTAAATGCAGTGAAAATCACTATTCAGATATCAGCTGCTTTACCTCTAGAAACTTGGCTTCCAGTGGTTCCTCAATTCTCTGTGGGGGTCTAAAGCTTAGGGCTGGCACTAATAATCTTTCAGAGATTAGGAAAAGGTATGATGACATCTTGAGACGCTGCCCCAAATGGGCAATGAAATGCGTGGAGTCATCAATTCTACTAAAGACAGGGCTGAGTTCTAGCACAAATTGTAGTACCACAGCTAAGGATGGTGGCATAAGTCTGTAATCCCAGCACTCAGACGGCTGAGGCAGGAAGATCTCAGCCTCAAAAACTATCTGGATGACACCATATCAAAAAACAAGCAAATAAATGTATAGAACCATGGGAAAGTAGTATTAAAATTTTTCTTTCTGCATTTGAAATATATTCTAATTCCTCATAAATCTCGAGAAAATAAATACGGCTCCTATGTAAACAGGCTGTAAGCAAATTTTCTTCTGGAATCATAACATCCATACAGTCATCAGGAATTATGTGCTTCAAGTGTTCTAACAAAGAGCACAAAAACAATGGCATAACATCAAAAATAAGGAAGAAAATTCTAAATCCCATACCAGCTTGAAAAACAAATTCACCAAGAGTTCCTCAAAGACTGCATCTTGAAAATATTTTTTTGCTTTCTTAGGGTAAATTACATAAAACAATTACTTAACATATTAATAGAAGAAAAATACAAGACATATAAGAAACGATAAAAGTTTCTATCATTTTAAAACTTTTAAACAAGTTAAATATTTTTCCTATCCAAAATTTTGTTAGAAAGAAAATATAAAAATTCAAATTGATTTGCAAGCTAAAGGAAATAACTATTACCATAATATTGTAGAACTGGTTTACCTAAAAGGAGAACTCTGAGTTATGCAGTATTAGGAAATTCTGGAATTAATCCTAGTATGGTACATGGTTAGGAAATAATATAAACATACAAAGAAATACAGGATTTTGTTGCTTCTAAGGATAGTTGTTTTATAAACAATTTCTCAGTTTTTTTTTTTTTCTTTTCTAGTAAGTACTGCTACTCTCGGTATCTTTAGCATGATGAACCCAAATATACGTTATAACTTCTTCAAGGACAGGGACAGGAACCACGGGAAGACAAAGTCTGAAAGAACTCTTACCCGTGGCCACCTGATTGAATTTCAAATTGAATATGAGGTTGGCATGACCTACACAGCTTTTGATGGTCCCAGGGAACAATAATGAGGGAGTGGAGAAAATAAGACAAGAGACAAAGCCGAGGTCAGCTGGAGTCCTCTCTGCTGATTATAGAAGAAACACTGAGCAACAACGGTAGGGGCATTTGTTTATACCTTTGACAAAGTTAGTATCACAAGACACGGTTGCAAAGAGACTAATGACTGGAATTGACTGAGGCAAGGTGTTTTTCTCAGGGCCACTACAGTTGCCAGCTTCAGACCCTCCCTACATCTCTCTCTTTTCTGTTTTGTAGTGTAAGTGATGGATGTTAAGTTGAACTTGGAGAAGCAATGTTTGGAGAACTCTGTTGAAGATCTCATTCATGAACCCTTTCCATTCTAAGTGAACTTACTCATTTAGGCTAAAGATTTTCAGTCCAAACATTTTGGTACCAGTATTCAGCAAGTTATCCCCATACGGTCCAATAATCCACAACAGTAGTGAGTTGCCAATACAACTGGCAATTGTCAGAAGTTGTAAGTCATTTGAACATTTTAGAGCTAGCATATTATTGTGGCACTGTTTTTTATATTTTGTGGTTACATTTTTCTGCTGTATGTTAAAGATCAAGTTAAGATGAGACCTGTATTAATCAATTTTGCTATTAAGGTCAGTTAAATTGTCTCAAGATTTACCTTGGAACCAATTACAGCACGTCTTAGTTCTTCTGTCAGTGTCAGCCACCTGGGTGAGTCATGACCATTGCTTGACCAAGTTGCTTTCTGTGAAAGCTTGGGAGATTTTTTCTCTCCTGGTGACTCTTCTTAGACACACTATACATCACTGAATCACTGTCTTCTGTGGCCCCACAATCTCCTCCAGAAGATCAGGGTTTCGACTGAGTCATAGGATGTCACAGCAGAGATTCTTTTATGTCCTGGGTGCTCATTGGTCTTGGAGGTCTAGAGCAAAAATATTGGCTATGCTTTTAATCCATGGATCTTTCTAATTTTAGGTCTCCAAACTTCAGTGGTTAAATATCCAGAAGAGAAGATTAAAGATATTACATTTTAGTAGAGGCAGCAAGCTTAATATTACTATCTTATGTGAATATCAAACAACTTAGAACATAAAATGGAGCCATTATTTCCAGATAACCATGGATATTCTAATATTTAAATCCTTATAGAATGTTAAGAGACAACAGTTACATATTTTTGTACAGAAATTTAAAAATCAAAACCATACATAACATTGTAGTATGACAATAATGAAGACATTTTATAAAATACTTAAATTTTCATTTTGACATAGCATAACCCTTTTAACCAATCATTTTTATCTAACACATAACAAGTTTTTATTTAATTTGTTGTCCTTTAATAGTATGTACATCACATTAGTTTTTTGTTAAAGGCAGAGTTCTGAGTCTGAAAGAAAAGTCTTATCACTATAAGTAATCCTTTTTTACATTTTGGAAGACTTGAAAATCTGCAATCATGAGTACATTTAATACACTATGAGGTTAACAATAATGAACTGTCATATACATGTGAAAACCTTTGTTTCTTCATTTAGTTTTTTTTACCGAAAGCATGTTGTATGAAAAAACTTTATTGTATTTTTTCTAGAAAACTTTCTTTTGACCATGACCAAATTCATGAGGGTATCTCCCAAGAGACTATGGAGATCACTGGGGCTCCTTGTTCATGAACAAAGGTTGGCTACTCCTCTATTCACCAGTTGGAGTCCTGTCCAATAATCTCTCCCCACTTCAAGAGATATTTGTTTAATTATCTTAAAGTCGTTGATGAGCTATGAGAAAGCCAATTTAGATATCACTTAGACCAGCTAGTAACCCAGGTTGGAAACATGCTTTTAAGTCTACAACTCAAATTGTATTGTGAACAAAAGGCCCAAAATTGCAAGAGAAAAAAGGAAAAGAGAAAAATTGTTGAGCTCAAATAAAAAAGGAACAGCTGTTCATGGAATGAACAAATGAGACAAATAACACAAACAAACAGACAAAAAAAACTTACAAAATCAGAGTGCAGGGGCTGGGGATGTAGCTCAGTGGAATAAGCGCTTGCCTAGCAAGCGCAGGGTCCTGAGTTTGAGCACCAGTACCGCAAAAAAAAAAAAAAAAATCAGAGTGCACTCAAATATATTTTTGACCAAATTGAATTATAGTAAATCTAGTACAATTTTTAGAAGTTTATAAGTATAAATAGACTAGTTAGGTTTTGTTGTTCATCAATTAGCAGAGATCTCTTAGAAGAAGAATTTGGAAGGAATACAATCTTTCATCTATAATGAACATACATTTTTAATATTTTATTTGGTCTTAAGAACGTTGGTAACTTTCAGCTCAGTTGTCTCTATACACAGTATCACCTACTCAGACCTTCAATTCCCACTCTGGTTACCATCTCCTGGGCATTTTGTGTCAGTTCCTTTAATTGTCCCCAGGTTGGATCTAGCCTCATCCTTTTCAACTTCTTCTCCAGATCTGGATTCATAATATAGCCAGACAGTATGCTCTAGGAAAGCACAAGTATATCCTTGACCTTAAATTGGCTTTTTTTGTTTTCCTGATTGAACTGTAATAGTATACACTGCCAAGAGAAGTGGAGGGATTAATTTCCCTTTTGTTTTTGTAATATAATTTTGATCATATGTTGAGAAACCTGTATCCTATATTTTGGAAGAAGAAGCATCGTATAGCCCCTGTACTCTGAGATGACCCATTTGTGAAAACAGAAGCAAATTGAATTAATCTGTCTGAAGGATAATGACCATCAATAACACCAGGAAACTCAGCCAATGTCAATTGCCAACAGGATAAAAACTGTCATAACCACTGCTGTTGAACTGAAGGAAAAGTAATCATAAGATGTTGTACCTTGTGACCAAAGCCATTAAAAAGGACCCCAACGATGTCAAACTGACCCAACGGACATATGTTGAGTTGGACAAAGCCAACTAATATTATCAAGTCTGAAAATCAGAGTTCTTCTGAACATTTTGGGGCACAATATATCTTTGTAGGATAAGGTGACCCAAACATGAAAAAGTCACAGCTGTTGTCTCTTTGGAGGCCACACTAAGCCTGTCATTATTTAAATGAGATACTAAGTCATGCGGCTGCTCAAACCCAGTGTTCTCAGATCATACTCCAAATCTGTATACCTGTTTGTAAAATATCAAAGCTTTTCTATATCAGTTAAATTTAGGAGTGTAAAACAGGCAGTCAAACTTATTAGGAATCAAGAGCACACAAAGGACTTATAAAAACTTTTAAAATCAGTAACATATCCTATATATGATGTTAAGAAAAAACTGTAATTAAAACAAGACAATTTTATCAGCTGTATAACCTAAAATAAGGAAATTTTGACTCTAAAAGACCAAAGTTATAGCTGAACTATACACTTTTTGAGACAAGGGGAAAAGTTTCCATTTATGGGAATTATGTTCTTTTAAGTGATCTTTTACACATATCTTTCATAAGGTAAATATTAGGAGATATGACTTTTTAACTAAAGGCAAAATGTTTTATGTCTTGAAGATGAAGACAGTCCTTTAAATCAATTACCTTAAGGGAAAAACATAAAGGCTTCTTTTGGTGCCAGTTATAATGGAGAGGGAGAAGACTGCTGTATTCCTGGTGAGGTTGAATTGTTGTTTGCAGCCCTGGAGGTCAGAGTATAGCACTTCTGCTACTGTGGGCCTGTAGTTGCCATAATTGGAGGCCATCCATACCTGTGTCTAAAGGCCCTTTAAAATGTTTTTGCTTTCAATAATTAATTCCTATTTTTAACCGAATAGGTCCTTTTTTATCTAAAATTTCTTAAATTTTTGTCAGCGGGAGAAGGACCAGTTGAGTGATAAGAGAGTCTAGGGTGATTTGAGCAGTGTAGTAAGTAAATTGAATCATAACTTGAGTTTTTCTTTTTGCATCTGGGCTCCTGATTCTGGCTGCAGCTTCCACTCCATTGCTCAGGGCTGGGCCAGTGGCTGGCACTGGCTTATTGACCTACCTGTCGGGAATGGGTTCCATTCCCTGCCCTTCCCCCTACCAGGGGATGTGGCAGTAACCTCCTCTGCAGCCACGGCTGCCAAAATATTATTCTCATTTTCCCTTCCTCTGATCTGGGCCACTGTTGCTTTTACAGAGGAGTATGCATTGCTAATGCATGGTGTGCCCAGCTGGTAAGTGGGCTGCATGGTGGAGGTGCCCAAGAAATTTTCCTGGGATCCAGTTTGCTGGGCAGAAGGGAACAGGGAGGCATGCAGCCACTGTCTTGGCCAACTGACCCCAGGCACTAGGTATGCCAGCTGTAGCTCCCACCCTGACTGCTGAATGTCCCATTTCTGTCAGGATTCCAAGTGCAGGCACTGATGGGGCATGTAAACTTTTGGTGCCAAAAACGTGCATGCCACATTCAGCAGCTCCAGGGTGCACTGCAGTCATGTCCGGCCTATTCAGCTGCAAGCGCCCAGGCCTGTAGTTGGCAGCGTGTGTAGACGTGTGGGTGGCAGGGAAATCCCAGCTGAGTCTGACTAGGACTAGAGCAAGGGGCCCTCCCTGCACACAGCCTGTGCTCCTCTACCCAGCAGCAACATGCTGCTGCAAGCCACCTGCGCAAAATTTAAAGGAATTTTCTCTTTTGTCTTCCTTATCTGATTGAGCAAAGCTAAAGGGTTTAAACTCTACCTGTTCTATCTTTGTTCCACACTCTCTTTCATGATCCAGGCTTGATTTTAAAGTATTGCTTGCTCTGAGCCAAATCCTTCGTAGTGATTTTAAAAAATAAGGTAAATACACAAATCAAGAACACAACAAACATTTCTATATACATCTATGTACATCTGTGGTTCTTGAAATTCTATTTGTCCCATTTTTAACTACCAGTAATTCTATATACGTTTAGGCTCTTTGGCTTCTCTTTATGCTCGTTTACTTCTCTGGCCCTAGTGAACCTCTATCCCCAAGTTTTTTAACCTGATGATTACCAATACCTGATGCATGCCTGTGCTGAATGCTGGCCTTAACCAAATTTGCTTCTCCCCGCTGCTGCGCACAAAATTGGGAAGTGTCCTGATGCCTACTAATCGTCCTTACTGGGTGTCACTGTTCAGTGCCAGTTTGCAGAGACCCGTGCAGCTCTCAGTGTTGCGGGGGGAGGGGAGGCGATGGAGAAAGTAAGATGAGAGCCAGAGACGAGCGCAGCTGGAGCCCTCTCTCCTGATTAGAACAACAGTGGGGCAGTCATTTGTACTTTTGACCAAGTTAGTATCACAAGACAGAGGGTTGCCTAGTGACTGATGACTGCAATGGTCTCAGGACCAAAGTAATTTCCAGCCTCAGGCACTCCCTGCAAGAGGTCTGAGGAGCTACGTCATTTACAAAATGCATGAGGGTGAGGTACAGTACCACCAAGGATTGAAGGTTACCCAAAATGTGCAGATGATATGAAAGAACTCTTCCTGAATCCATAAAGTGCTATTGGTGCCACTCTTCCCTGGATACTTCTGCATCTCTGGGCTGCAGAGACTATGTGGGTCACTTACAGGATCTGTTGCCTTGCTTACTACCCCAGCATTTCAGGGGCCGTTAGGAAAACTATAGCTATGTCCAGGTGATAAGCTCAGCCCTCAACTCTTCTGTTCCGTTATAGAATGCTCTCTCCCTTCTTTCTCGTACTCTTTCCTCCTCCCACCTGCCACTCATTCAGGGCCCAAACCCTAGTTTGCTTCATACTTTTAAATGCCAAAATACTAATACACAACTTTTCTCAAACAATTTGTTTGGGTTGCCATGGATGGAGGGCTCCCCTTTTGATGTATTACTGACCTAGCTTAGGGAATGTCTTGAGATTTAGAGTCTGTGCCCACAGTCATAACTTTTTTCTTAAATTGAGGCAAAAACACATAGTGAAGATTTTAATTTTTAGAGCAAGCACAAAGTACTGTTTGCTGTTAGCACAAAGTTAAGACTGGACCTTTGGAACATTTTGATCTTGTATGACTAGAATTTTGTATCTGCTGACCACCAACTCCCCATTCTGTCCTTTCTCCAGCTTCTTTATTTTCAAAATCATACACTACTTATCCCTGCATTCCTGGTTTACTTCACTTACCATGAATTGTTATAGCTTCATCCATGTGGTGTGCACATAATGTTATGGCTTTTATCTAGATGTCCCCCAAAGTGTCCTGAGCCCAAAGGAGGGGAGCTTTAAAGGTGTCTGGATCAGGGTAAGTAAATAGGGATTAAGGATGTAATACTGGGATTGAAGATGTGATTAATGGAAGCCTCACCCAGGATATGAGTGGCACCAAGCAATAGTCTTGTGGCCTGGATAGAATATCAAAGGAAAGAAAGAAGGCAGGCTTGCTGCTGCCGCTGCTGCCGCTAAACTGCTTGCTGCCCTCTGCCCACCATGCCATGAACTGTGTCTCTTTTGTGATGCCTCTCTGCCGTATCATCCCACCTTGGAGCCAGCTGACTGTGCACTGAAACCTTTACAAACTGTGAACTGAAATAAATCTTCCTTCTTTTAACTTGTGAGTTTTGGATATCCTGTTTCAGCAATAGAAAAGTAGCTAAGACACAAAATTTTCCTCTTTCATATAGCTGAATAATATTCCACCACTATGGATATTTATATCATATTTTATCTCTTCATTTGTTGAGGGGTATTTAAGTTATTTAAAACTCTTGGTTATTGTTAATAATGCAGCAGTGAATGTGGAAGAACAAATATATCTTTGAGATCCTAATTGAAAATCTTTGGATAATTACTCTGCAGTTGAATCTTAGGCCATATATTAGTTCTAATTTAACTGTTTGAAAAACTTCCTATTTTCCATATCACTCCTTTACATTCCATGAACAGTGCACAAAGGTCCCCTTTGCCTTATTTTTGTCAACACTTGTTATATTCTGGGTTTTCTTTTGTTTTGCTGCTTTTCATGATGGCCATCTTAGCAGGTATGAATGATATTTCATGGTGGTTTGACTTGTATTTTCCTGTTGATTGCTGATGTTGAGTATTGTTAGCACTGGATATGCTGGTGCCTCCTGTGAAGAACCATATCCTTATATATCTTTCCTTTTACTGGCCATGAAGCGAGGAAAAATACTGTATGAGAAAAAATTGGACCATTTTATTTTGTATTTATTTTTCAGGACCTTCAGGACTTGTAAGAAGGTTGAGCCGTCTCAAGCACGCACTTCTACCTCGTTGCAAGTGCAGTGACCCTTACGCTTGCTCTTTCACGGTGGTTTTGGTGCTCTGAGAGCATACGTTCACGTGCTTGTCTTCTCTGCTTTCATTATCACTGCGTGAACGTCCTCATACGGCCGCCTCGTCTTCCAGTCCTGGTATCCTTCCTTCTGCTTTTTTGTAGAATCTCTGTCTCTTTGCTAAGGTGGACTTTCCCGTCATGCATTGTTTTCCATCAGTCTTAACTGCTTATAGTCTTTGAGCTTAATGATCATTTTAGTTATTTACTCGCGCATCTACGTACTTGTCTCTTTTCCTATCACACTGATCACCTTAATCATCAGCTTTTAAAATTATACTGAATTTCATTCACTTCAGTATCTGTCAGATCAGCTTTTGAAGAACTGTGTATCACGGAGTCATCGGATTGCCTTATTTTCTCACTTTAGTTGTGCTGCTGGGCTGAGGTTTATAGAACAGTTGAAAAGTTTATCTCCTCTACTTTCATATATGTTTATAGGGTTTCCATGAAATGTGGCATATTGGATTGTATCCTCAGTCACGAGTATATCTTTCCTTTGCCCTATGCTGAGAAAAATACCCATGGACACACCATACTACTAGCATCAGGTCATTTTTATAGCACCACGGTATCAGAACACAAACCATTTGGTTCTCATTATATCAAAGGACACATACAAGAACAGGGTGGCAATGGTGCAGTCATCCTGTGTTACATGTCCTACACAGCAAGAGGATTAGAGGATATGGAACACCTAGGTCAATGTGCAGCATGAACCTCTCAGTCAAGAAGATGACCTGTCAGAAAGGAGGAGCTGGCAGAGCTTTTGTGATAAGCCTGCTCCTTATTAAGTTCTTGAAAGCAAGTAGGAAACATGGACTCAAGTTTCTTCACATCTGTCTCTGTTCAACCTACTTATGGGATTGCTATAATAATTAAAATGCTCAGCAAATAGACTAGTATATGATAGACTCTCAATCATGTTAACTATTGACTTCCTCAGTCTCTTAGGTAGTGTTCTTTGCATATTACTAATTTATGTTATTCATATAATAAATATAGGTATGTGTTATATGTTATTGTCCTTGCGGTTGCATTAAGTATTACTTGCTAACAAACAGTAGCCGATTGTTCTCATGGATTAAAAATCATGTTAGACCAGGTAAGGACAGGCAGACCTAGCTTCGGGTCAGTTAGTTTGCTTTCCCTTAGCACCAAATGTTTCTGTGTTTCTAGGAGCAGCAATAAGATTTGGCATACTCTCCTGGTACTGCTGGCAGAGTAATAGAGAACAAGCAGGAACATGCCAGAACTCTTGAGATCTGCGATCAAAATCGGCACACTGTCAATTTTATATGATACTGTCATATAGTGTTAATGCTATTTGTCTAAAACACACAGGAGAAAGATTACACTTCACTTCTTTCGTGGGAAGAACTACAAAGTCATGAAAGGAAATATTAGCCATCCTGTTTGTCTTTCTCCACATTAAATCATTCATGATGACCGGTTACTTCTTTCTCATAAGTTACATTTGATTAGCTACCACTGTTACTGCCTTAATCCAAGCTCTGATGTCTTGTGAATGATACTGATTGATCTAGGCCTCTTCCACAGCAGACTTATTGAAACGTTACATTTGCTCATATCACCGTAAGGCTTTGATGAAAAAGAGGGATTTGAGGATACCAAGAAAAATAAGGAGCATTTTATTTGACAGTATGGCTGTGAAGAGTGAAGTCTGTGTTCTTTTCCTTTGAATCTGGGTGGGTCTTTTTGACTCCCTCAAGAAAGAGTGAGACCGAGATGATGATATGTAATTCTGAGGCTGTGGTGAAAGGTCGTACAGCATCCATATGGTGCATCCTTTCAGGATGGGACACACAATATATCCGCCATACTGAGATGAAGCCCATGCCATATGGAAGAGCTGATTTATGGAATGGAATTTCTATCCCTTGGTTATGCTGTGCTTCCAGCTCACAGCCGGTATTAGCTCATCAGCTTCGCTGGCAATGGGTTGCACAGCTTCGGGTCAAAGTCTAGTGCCACAGAGACTGAAAATGAGCCTTCTCTATGCAGACATACACAGACTTATAAACAAAATATGAGTGTTATTAAGTTTTAGGGTGATTTATAGAGCAATCAAGAACAAAATGAATCGTTACAAAATCTGAATAATAAGAAATTTTTAATAAAAACCAGTAAATATTGGGTAAGCATTAAATAAATACAGCACAGGTATTGAACTTTTGAAGAAAATCAATGTCCAGGCAACATCTTCAAATGGAAAGACTGGGCAAACATTTTTAAAAAATTATTAATTAACTTTATGAATAATTTTATTTCTTATTTAAATTTGAGGAATGAATATATTTCAAGTGCAAATTACAAAGGTGTGTGAAGTGGATTATCTGGGATGCACTTCCGGCTACACATATCCCAAGAGCTGATGTTAAAAATCAAGAACACTCACTGGGCTCAGAGGTAGCTGGGTTATTACAGTCTTCTGAGAATGCTCATCAGATATCTGACAGTGCCCTTTGGTCTCTTAGGGTGAGCAAAGTGTTTGAAAACCAAATCTAGTTCCCTCCCTGTTTTAGTAAACACAGTTGTGCTGGAACACAACCACTTCCACTCATTTATGTGTCGTCTGTGAGGACTTTCACACTAAAATCACAACAATAAATTGTCATAACAGATGGTATGACTTGTGAAATTGAAACTGTTTATTAGCTGGCCCTTACAGCCACTGTTTGCAGATCCTGTCTTAGATAAAATACTTTGGGGTTTCACAGGAGGATTGTTGACTAGACTCGACTGAGCTCATTGTCATCATGTCCAAAATTTCAGCCTCGGTAAAGAGTTCAATAGCGCAGAATCCAACCCTCAAAGGGTTGCGGGCTCAGAAGTGAGGGGAGGTGACGAAGGTTAGAGGAGGGCAGGAGAGGCACTGCACACAAGCATGAGCGCCAGGAAGACCCGATTAATGGACAGGTTCAAAGGGTGTGGCACATCTGAGTGCTAATTCGAAACTGATTAGTTGCAAATGACAAAATCCTGCCTACACACACAGAAGTGTACCTGACTTCAAAAGTACCTGAAACTAGACACTCAAATAGTTTCACAAACACACAATCTCCATTTGATGTTTCCTGTCATGTGGCTGCACTCTAAAGAAAAATCCCACTGTGAAACTCCAGACTCATTTTGCCCTGACTTTTATGTATTTAGTGAGAAAAGATAATCTGCACCTCCATAGTTCTATCAAAATCCTGGGAATCTATCCAGTGGGTCTAGACTGAATAACATGCATGTCATAGAACAATCCTTGTGGCCTGAGAGATGGAATCCTTTGACTGGCAGGGTCTTAGCAACTTCTAGCTTTGGAACTTAATCACAGTGGTTAAGCATAAAGAAGGAACACTTCACCAGAGAAATACTGAGTAATTTTTTTATACATTCATCACTTCTCCTTGGTACCAGCTTAGCCTTACTAGATAAGTATAGTTACACCTAGTTAAAACTGAATTTCAATAGAAGCAATGAATAATGCACCCTAAATATCATATGGAAAACATTTGTACTAAAAATCTCTTTTTCAAAATTTCCAGCTTAACTGGGTCTCCTTTACATTCAGTTGAGCAACTATATAACAGACTCAAATTCTTCTTCATTGATCCAACCTAATTTAGAGTGGTTTAATATAAACTTAGAGATTATTTTGAGAATTAATCAAAGTAATGGTAACAAAAATATTTAGTAAACTATACAGTCCCATAAAAACTTAAAACATTATTTTTTCTGAGTTGGTTTCTTGAAGTTTTATTTCAATCTTGATGGTAGCCTGAGACAGCCATATACCATAGTCACACTGTTCTAAACCTGAAGAAACTTAACTTCCCTGAAAATTAAGGGACCTAATGCACTGAATTTATATGTAATTACTTCATGTTAGCATAACTGAATAGATTTTTCTTTAGAGACAGTGAAATAAAGCAGTCAGCATGATGTGTGTGTGCGCACGCACATACACACAGACACACACACAGACACACACACACACACACACACTCACACACATGCACGCGCACACACACACACATTTTCTCAGTCCCAGGGAGAACTAAATTCAGTGTTGTCTACAATTAGTAGTGAATCTGAAATTCTGTCACAAAAGTTTTCAAAAGGTTTGGCCCACAGTTCTGCTTTGGCGTTTTAAGAAATTGCTAATGTCCTTACTGCCAAGATTTAATCACTTCCTGTAAGGGCTTCTTCTCTTCTTTAGTCCCTCAAATTACTCAGTGGAGAGACATCTGCTTACTGCTGAACTGAACTGCTACTGCCAGCCACAAGATGTTTTCTTTTTTTTTATATTTTCCCTCCAATCAGTAAAAGTCTATTTTCTTCTAAGGAAAAAAGGCCACTCTTTAACACCCGCTTCTCTATGCTAAGACCTAGAGGACGTCTTCTTGTTATTCTCTCATAAACAGACAACTTTACCTGCATTTAATGGCCAGGGTTAAGTAAATAAAATCTCAGTTTCAGATTTCCCTAGAAAGCTGAGAAAACAGTATCTTTTACAAGTTGTTTCCATTAGAGAGTAAAGTGATAGGTTTGATTACAGCAGAATAGCAAATTAAACTGGAAACACATTGCTTGCTTTCAACACTGCACATGGAGATGACAGTGCTAAATAGTTCTAGATAGGCAACTAGGAAATAAGATACTATGAAAATGTGTTAATTATTACACAAATATGCTTATTGCCAGAAAATGAGAGAAGGAAAGATGGGCATGAATCACGCAGCTAGAATTCATAGAGCAGCCAGGAAGAGGGAACGGCAAGTATTACAAATGGCTTTGCTGTTTCCTTATGGAGTGGGTAAATAATTCAAAATGGGTTGTTTAGTCTCACTACCGAAGAAGAATGCTTCGATGGCCACTGGCAAATTTATTACAAGAACATGAATTGTACAATTTCTGATTCATCTTGGAAGTTGCTTAGCATGTAGCAGATCTGAGCTCTAGGTTATTTGTTGCTTTCCATTTCCATTTGCTGTATTGTCCCTGTTAAATGCTATCTTAAAATGACTGCTTTCATTCCTAAGTAAGAACTAGGCACTAAAATGCACTGTGTGCAGAAGTGAATTTCAAAACAAAATGCCTGTGGATCAGCTCTTGGCTATGAGATATGCATAAGTCAATGTTTTAAGCTCTTTGTTCATGGGTCTTCTGATCTTACAGAGGAAAATATGCTTGGGAGGAAGTGGGGAGATGATCTGAACTTGGCAGTTACCAATATGGACTCAGGACTCTTCATCTGCATGTTTTTAACACTGTGTTCTACATTCATTTTCCACTCTTGCAGTGGTCATGAGTTTAGAGGTTTGTAGTTGAGGTGCTTCACAGAATGAACTTGGCATATCCTTTGCTGATTTGAGTCAAGAACGGACCTAAGAATATGAACAATTTACACAAAATATTGGCCAATAATTTGGTCCATTATGGATTTATGCATCCAATGAGATTTCTTACATATATGTCTGTAAGTTCTCCTTCTATTAAGAAGTAAAATTAAATTCTCTTACCCTTGAATATGGACTGACATTATTGATATGTGTCTAACATACATAAGACGGAGAAAATTAAGCATGGTGACTCCAGAGGTTAAATTATAATAAGTAACTATAACTCTGCCAAATTAATATGTTTTCTGAGACATACTCATTTTGAGTACAGTACACAGCCATCCCCTATAAAATATTATAATACTATAATATTACAAATATGTCTAGCCTCAAGTTGGCATGATCAGAGGAAAAGACAATTCATAGGGACAGAGAGATGCCAGAGAAGATTCACCTATTCTGGTCTCCATTTGTTTAAATCTCCCCAGCTCAGTTGTCAAATGACACAAGTTAATAACCCCCTCTGATCATTCCAGTGGTAGTCATTCTGCGATGACAAACATGGAGACCCAAGTGGGAACTTCCAAAAGTCCAAGCAGCTTTAGTAAATTTGAGGTTATCTGTTGTGCAGAGGGAGGTAACGTGAACACTTAAAATGTTGAGTCAAATATGTACTCAACATGTAATGAAGGGAGCATTCCAATGGAAACTTACTTAGGAAGTGCTAGACTAATTTAGCAATTTTAGAAAAGAAAGTAACAAATTCTTCAAATCACAACTTCCTCATTTTAAAAAATGAGAATGATTTCCTGTGTGGATATTTTCTGTTTAAGCAAGAAAAAAAAAAAGGGAAAACTCTAAGTATTTCAAACTTTCTATAAAGTTGTGGAGGTTTATGATAAGAAGCACTTCCTATGAGAGGTCATTGAATAGTTTTTAAAAACATGGCCAAGGCTATCTTTCCTCAATGGTTCAGATTTAGGAGGATTGTGTCTGTTTATGTAGTCGCATTAAAGTCTTTATATGTAATCCTACTTACATTTTTAATATTTGGATTAATGTATAAAATCAAAAGAAAAACTATTATGTCTTCTCCATATTTAGGAAAAGGTCAGTAGTATTGTATTCAGGGGTAGGATTGTAAGGAATATATGAGAGTTCAGTGAATGTTGGTGATTAGATGTTTTTGCATGAAATGCCGGGATGTATGGTCACCATGTTTTATGTTTTCTTAATGACCATATCACTTACCATGCTCTGATGCTTGCTGATTATACCAGGCCATACTTTGAATGCTGCTGATTTTAAGATGAGAAAATTAGAGCTATCTAGTTTACTGAGAGAGTAGACTAGCTTAGAGAAAAATTTTACTATGAGAAACTGCATTGTTCTGTATTAAAACATGCAACAAATAGAAAAGGTGATTTGAGAAGGAATATAATTAAAGTGTCCACTTTAATAGATCTTAGGACATGCTTTCATTTAATTAATTTTCTTTTTTAATGTTATTTATTACATAGCTATTTAATTTCATAAGCTACCAAGCAAATCAGTAAAATGTGAGCTAAATAGAGAGAAAAGCTTTATTTCCCTTTTTATTTTAAAGAGAAAAAAGATGAACACACAATGAAACTGAGTTTCAAAACAGGCTAGTATTCTGTTGTTTTTTTTTTTTTTTTTTTTTGTGGTACCGGGGATCGAACTCAGGACCTTGCACTTGCCAGGCAAGCGCTTATTCAACTGAGCTATATCCCCAGCCCCAGGCTAGTGTTCTGTTGGCAATTTTGTTTGATATGCAAAAACTTTTCAGTAAGATGAGATCCCAGTTATTCATTCTTTCAAGTATTTCCCATGCAGTTTGGTATTTGTTCATGAACTCTCTGCCTACCCCTATGTCTTCAAGATTTTTACCTATTTTCTCTTCCAATAGATTAAGTTTCTGTTTTAATATTTGGATCTTTGATCCTTTTTGACTTTAGTTTAGGGCATGGTGATAGGCGTGGGCGTTTAGTCCTCAGCGTGTGGAAATCCAGTTTTTCCAGCACCACTTATTAAAGAGGCTCTCTTCCTTCCAGTGAACATGTTTGGCCCCTTTGTCAAAGAGAAGGTGGCTGGGTGTGTTAGTAGTTGTATTTTTACCTAATCTGTTCCACTGGTCTTCAGGTCTGTTTTTTTTTTTGGCCAGTATCATGCTGATTTTAACAGTAGCCTTGTAGTGTAATTTTAAGTCAGAGATTCTGATGCCTCCTGCTTTTCCTTTGTTGCCCAGGATTGCTTTTGCTATTCTAGGCCTCTTGTTCCAGGTGAATTTTAGGAATATTTTCTGTAGATCTGTGAGGTATAATAATGGTATTTTAATTGGGATTGCACTGAATCTGTACAATAATTTTGGGAGTATGGTCATTTTGACAATGTTGGTTCTTGCTATCCATGAACAAGGGATATCTTTCCATTTTCTGAAATCCTCTTTGATCTCTTTTTTCAGAGTACTGTAATTTTCACTGTAGAGATCTTTTACTTTGTTAGATTGATTCCTAAGTACTTCATTTTTTTTAGATACTATGATGAAATGTGTGGTTTTCCTAATTTCTCTCTCAGTCTGTTTGTTGTTTGTGTACAGGAGCACTATTGGTTTTTGAGTGTTCACTTTGTATCCAGCTATACTACTGAATTTGGTTATTATATCTACTAGCCTTTTGGTGGAGTTTTTGGGATCGCCTATGTAAAGTATCATGTCATCTACAAATAATGATAATTTCACTTCTTCCTTTCCTATCCTTATTCCATTTATTTCTCTCTTTTGTCTAATTGCTCTGACTAATATTGAATAGGAGTGGTGACAGTGGACATCTTTGTCTTGTCCTGATTTTAACAGAGTAAAAGAACCCCACGAATTGGGAAAAAATTATAGCCAACTGCCTGTCAGACAAATGACTTCTATCTAGAACAGGTAAAGAATTTTAAAAAATAATGCCCTCAAAATTCAATGATCGAACCCAAAAATGGGCATCTGAGATGAATAAACTTCCCAAATGCAGAAACAATAATGGTGAATAAATATATTAAAAAGTGTTCAACACCACTGGTCATTCAAGGGATGCACACTGAAACAACCCTGAGATTTCCTCTCACCCCGGAGAGAGTGGCTGCCATGAAGAAATCAACCAATAACAAATGCTGGAGGCTGTGTAGAAAAAGGAGCCCTTCTCCACTGCTGGTGGAAGTGTAAATTGGTGAAACCACTGTGGAAAATAGTGTGGAGATTCTTCCCCAAACTAGGATTAGAGGTCCCACTTAACCCAGCTATTCCCCTTCTGGATACTTTCCCAGAAGAATTAAAAGCATCATATCACAGCGATATATGTGCACCCATGTTTATAGCAGCACAGTTTATCATAACTAAATCTTGGAAACAACCCAAATGCCCAACTGAGGAATACATAAAAAAGATGTGGTATTTTTATGCAATGGTGTATTATTCAGCTCTAAAAAAAGACACATTTGAGGCTCTTATGGGAAAATAAATGCAACTTTGGACCATCAGACTCACATATGTAAACATCATACGGCCTCCCTAGCATAAGAACCTGAAAGAGTAAATAAAACTCAGAATTGTACAATAGATATTATGAATGGAAAAGAAAATAAAGAAAGAAGACAACTGAGATGAGGGAAAGGAGAAAAAGAAAGAAAGAAGGAAGGGAAAATATATGTACATATGGATATCTGGGAGAACTGTGCTGCTGTTGTCTAATGGTTTATTAAAAGGAACAGTTAATGCCTACCTTTTTTTCTTTTTGGCCAATTTTGCATGCTTATATCTGGTAATCTGAACAACTAACTTGAAGACAACAATATGCAATATAACTATCATTAATGAAATACTATCATCTTGTCTAGTGAAACTCAGTATCATTTCTACTTTTTTTGTTTTATTTTTTATTCTTTTTAATGGTTTGTTCAGTCTTACATTCCTACATCTGGTAATCTGAGCAACTTCATTGAAGATAACAACGTATAATATAACAACCATTGTTAATTCCTCGCATTTTGTTCTGAAACCCTGTACCATTTTCATTGTTTTTACTTTGTTTTTTTTTCTCTATGTTCTTGCTATTTTGCTATTGTCCTTTTTATTATTCTCTTCAAAATAAAAATTAGAAAACCAGGTTAGTAGGACAGTTACAATAGTTGACACACCGTGTATTGTTCTTGTGGTCTACCCTTGGGGAGAATGGATCGTATACTCCACTTTTCATTAAAAAAGACACACATTCTTCCAGCAATAGAACAAATGGAAAACATCTCATCACACTTTCCTGGATCTGAAACAACCACTTGCAAATATACCATCTCATGCTGATTTATATCAGAGCACATGCCAGATACATCTCTCTCTCTCTCTCTCTCTCTCTCTCTCTCTCTCTCTCTCTCTCCTTTTCTCTCTCTGTCTCTCTGAAGTCTATGGGATACCTTCATATATAATTCCTTTCTACATGCAGAAGGAACTTTTTTGCTGTTTTCTTAGAATCTGTTGTGTCTGTATTGTGTGGTTTACCAGTTAGTGTTCTAATGGACAAACAACTGAGAAAAAGAGGAAACAATAGTATAATTGTTTGATAATAAAAATTTCCAAAGACTTTTTTAAAATAAAAAATTCAACTTACGACTTTAGACATCCACACACAAAGTTAGGCTTCCTCAGGACACATTCTGAGATCTTATTTTTGGTCTTGTCTCTCAGGTTGGTGAAAATAGGGTATCATATGATTCTCTTTGAAAGACGATCACAAAAATCCATGTGTTCTAGGTGTAAATTTGTTAATGAAGCAGGGCACTAGCTTTGCAGTCACATGCTTTAAATACATTTCTGACTGACTTTAAGTAAATGTCCACATTCAAAGTATTAGAACTTGCGTGAAGCACTTAAGTTCTTTGCTTCAGTAAAGTGGGGATAATAAAGCCTGTCTCCTTTGGTGTGGGGGATCTGTATATAAATGAAGCACTGAGCACTATGCGTGCTTAAGCGCTTAGCAAATCATAGTGTCTTCCTCTCATTCATCACAGTTTGTTGCCCCTTCTGTCCTGCCTCTTTCCGCCCCGTGCCGACGGCAGCCTTCCTTTCCTGGCCACTAGGTGGAGAAAGCAAGCCTTCGACATTAACCGAATTAAACACAAGGACAGTTTCATTCTGACCTAAATGGCTACTACAGACATTTAGGAAAGAGGGGAAAAGTTCAGTGTTTCAGAGCTTTAGAAGATATGGGCAGCAGTCCATAGAGATACTATGGGATATTCCAGCAGTTCACACTGAAAGTGTGTGAGTTTTAGGATGGTTATGCCTCGAGGCACTGGGTTTTACTCCGGGAAGGCCCTGGACAAATTATGACTTTGAAGAGCCTGATTTCTATCACTTTCTCATCCTCCGTGCTCCAGTTTCTTCTCACCTGCATTTCAAGAAAGCAACAATCCAATATTCTTTTCTACCCAAGGTAGTATTTTATTTGTCTTTTATAGTTGAATACTTTGATAAATTACCTTTCAAAATATCTGTAATGTGAAGTATGCTTAATCCATTAGACCTACTTCACAGAGACTTTAAGCACCATTTAATATTTTTAGTGATTAACTACAAAAGACTTGATTAGTATAATCTTTTTGTCAACTGTAAGATGTATACAAAATAAAAACATTCTACTTCTATCGAAGGCACCAACATTCTTCAAGAAAGAAGCCACTGTGATAGAAGGGCACAGCACCTGTAGGCAAAAATGTCTTGAAATCTCATATTCAGGTGAATCACGAACAACCACAATTTGTTACCTTTATTTTACTTGTTTATTCCAATGTTAGTTTGCTATACTTTTAAGCAGTAACTTTACATTTCAAGTTTAGAGTCCAATAATTCTTTTTTGGTATTTTCTCCCTAATTTCTGTCTTTCAAGAAACAAGATGGGACATCGAAAACATTTCTGAGAAAGAGTCTAGGTGCATAGGGCTGAGATGATGTTGATGTGGGCGAAATGCAGCTTCCCACCTGGCAGATGTCAAATGTGCTGAGTTCATGATCCACAACATCAAGGAATGAAGACACGAACCAAAGGAAGAAGTTAGGACAGTTTTATGGCAAATAAGGAAAGAAGAACAGTTCCCAGATTTTGAGGAGGAGGCCCGAATGGTGACTACTGAGGCTCTTTGTCAGGAGTAATTTATGCAGCAAGTCACAGCAGGGGTAGAATGTGAGTCAAGATACAATCAACCTATAGGATTAAAAGAATAGCCACTTACCTAATACTGAACCAATAGGGAAGTGAATTACATAGCAAGGTTACATGGGAAGTAGTCTATATTTCCATAAATGCGTATGCATTTCAAAGCAACAAAATGTTCCTGGAGTTAGTCTATATTCACCACTGTATTGCCGCCCAATACTGTGCTAGTAGACACTCTAGAAAAAGATTCTATAGCTTCATGTTTCTTTGCCTTATGTTCCCTGTGCTTCCTTCTGATTTGGCTTCCTGTGTTTCACTTTCTTACGTGCTTTTATTAACTTCCCGGTCCTGGCCCTTCAATTGAGCTACTTGGAATGCTCACCCGTCTATTGGTTCGTCCTTCCCAGCAATTACCCAATTGGCCCCAAGTGGTTTAGCTACCATCTTCCTTCCTGATTCAGCCTCAAAACTCTATCATTCCAGGTAAGTATCCTGCGACTCCTTGTATACAACGTGCTCAGAAAGCAACCATGCAAATACGTATCTAAGCTTTCACTTATAAGCGCAAGATTTTCTGCTTTTCATGCTGGAAAATACCCAAGTTACATACCAATGTTGGCTCGATTTTACTGCAAAAAAATCATCTTCTGATTTTAAAATAGTAGTTCTGTTTACTTCTCCATCAGTGCTACTCACAGGTACTTTTGTTGCTATTTTGGTTTTCCTGTGTTATTTAAGGAAGAAAAAGGTTATGGAGAAATTTTAGTTTATGTTCATTAGATTTTCCCTGTAGGACCTGAACAAAAGATCCCACAGGTAGTCAAGAGCATGGGTGGAGCTCTGGAATGCAATTCCACTTACATGATGCTTAGAATAGCACATTTATTTCCACTGAGTTTTCTTTCATTATATCCCACAAAATGATCATTTATGCATTAGACACATACACACAAAATCATTTAGGATGGAAATATAAGATATAAATATAAATTACACCTTTTCCACTTACAGTTTCTGATGATCAGCTTATAGCTTCAATTTTCCAGCCCAATATTTCATTGCATCAAATTCCCCACTGCCGGGACATAATACTCAGCTCCCATAATTTAAAGCTGGAGAGTTTTAATCTGGTTCCAGGTTTCAGGGCACTCAGTCCATGGTCGGATGGCTCTGCGGCAGGAACATCATGGTAGAAGATACTTAGTTCACGTCTGCTAGGAAGGTGAGCAGAGGGACAGTGCCAGAAAGAGAGGGCCCAGGAACTAGACAAGGTGTCTAGAGTCCCACCCCCTCACTCACTTGGATACACTTAGAAATGTGCTTTACTACTACCCGAGGTGGTTCTCAAGGCAATCAAAGCGGCAAGCCTAACTATCACATCTACATATATAAAGCACTCATATAGGATAGTAACTGTTTTATGTGGAGGATCTCCTCTACAAACACTGAGACAAAGATTTGAATGTAAATAGTTTATTGAGGACTGTGAGAAAGAGTAGGTGAGAGGCAGAGAGCCATGGGGAGCGGGGCGAGGAGCCATACAACGAGTACACGATAAAGCTGGGTTTTGTAGGGATAATGGGGTGTAATCATGTGGACACACTATGAAAGAGATAAAAATGTATTTTTCAGTGCTGTCCGGCAAAAGATGAGGAAACTGCTGTACAGTATTCCTTTCTTATTTATAGTTTTGCTTCCTATACTTTTAATTAGCTGTAGTCAACTGCAGTTTGAAAATATTGTTATAATTTTCTATTTTGCTATCAGTTATTGTTAATCTGTCTAATGACAAATTAAATTTTATTATACAAAATGCAATCAGAAAATATGTTGAATATTTAAAGTAAAATAAATTACAGTAAAAGACATATTACCATTACGCTTTTACAAAATACTCTCCCTTGCTATCAACGTATTTGTGTCAGCACTCTTTTCCTTTGTCTTTCTGAGGTAGTGATTCACCATGCAGCTCAGGCTGGCCTTGAATTCATCTGGAGTACAGGGTGACCTTAAACTCACAGCCATCCTCCTGCTTCAGCCTCCCAAGTGCTAGGATTACAAGTGTGCACTACAACTCGCAGCTTTGGTGTTCTGAATTAGTTCAAACTGTTTACTTTTCATGGTCATTTTGAGTTAGGGGAACAGGGAAAAGTCAGGTGCTACCAGATCTAGCGAATAAGATGGATAAGAATACACAGTAACGGTTTCATATGATAGAAACTGCAGTAAACACTTTCACAGATTTTAACTGGTTCAGGACTTCAAGGCATCCAGGACAAAACACGCAGGAAGGAGTTCCAGAACTGTCTCGGAAAGCAGAAAAAGGATGCGATAAGTGCAGTAAGGCAGTGTATTTTTTACTATTATAAAGTTATAGAATTAAACATTCGCTGTATTTTCTGGGCACGTTTCTGTTTCATGTATGTACAAAACAACACTAGCATTGCTAGTGTTTACTGTTATTTTTAGCTTAAAGCACGCAGTGGGGGCTTGACTGCATCATGTGGCTGATGGGCACCACTGCATCCACATCCCCATACCTGCCAGTAATTAGCTAAGGGATCCTGGGGAGGTGGGTAATTAATTTTCATCAGCCTCGTATGTGAACCTAGTGGATTTCAGCAGCCCAAGGGCAGCCTTCTAACAGTGAAGTGGGTGCCACTGGTCATTAGAGGACAGATTGCTAAGAGCAGAATTGGAAAGAAACTTTAATAAAGGGTAAGGCATTGACGAGCCTGCCAAGTCACTCTCCTGGACAAAACTGACACTTATGGATCACGGTTCATACATTTCTATCAAATTCACAACCGAAAAATCAATGTATAGTCAGGCATTGTAGTGCATGTCTACAATCCCAGCACTAGGGAGGCTGAGTCAGGACATTCACAAGTCTGAGGTCAGCCTAATAAATGTAGTTGAGACCCTGACTGAAAAAAAATCAAATTATATATCTCCAATGAAATTAATTTCCAAGCTCAATAATTTCACTGGAAACTTCTACAAGACGTTTCAAAAGAATTAACAGTAATTTTATATAAACTCCTACAGACGAAAAGCAGAGGAAATACAATTTACAAGGTCTATTTCTAACATAATACCAAAATTAGATAAAGAGTGTAAAAATAGAAAAATGCAGACAAATAGCTTTCCAAAATTACATTAAAACTTTCAACAAAATCCTAGCAGAATGAATATAATAATAAGCAAAATGAATTATAGGCCAAGTAAAATTTGTTCCAGGCGTGTAAGACAGTTTGAACACGTGAAAACTAATCAGTGCAATCAATCGAGTCCACAGGTGAGTGGAAATGAATCATACTGTGAGATCTACTGATGTAGAAATATACTTGGCAAAATACAAATTCCATTCATATGTATGTTACGGTCTGTGTCTAAATGTCCCCCGAAGCCTCATGCAATTTTGAGGAGTAGGCTTTTTCAGAGGAAGCTCAACCTGAAATGTGGTCCTGATTCATAGTGCAATGCTGGGACTAAGGGTGAGGGGATTAAGGCTGGGTGATCGCTGGATCAGCCCACTGATTTTTAGGTTGGCACCACCCTGAACCCGGCAGTGTGGATAAGATAAAAGGGGCAGAAAGAGGCTTGTTCATTCCTTCTATGCTCCTGCTGCTTTTTGCTGTCTTCCTCCGCGGGTAGGAGCTGTTGCCCCTCTGCCAGGTGCCACCCTGCCTTGGAGGCAGCTGATTATGGACTGAACCTCCACAAACTGTGAGCTAAATGAAGCTTTCCCCCTTTAACTTTGGGTGTTGGGTATTTTATCTCAGCAATGAGAGAAAAGTAACTAAGACAATGCAACTCTTAGCAGTTATAAACAGAAGAGAATTATCTCACCTTAAAAGAGATCATCGATAAAACACCTACACCCACTCTAATGTAATAGAGTAAGACTCCCGTTTCCTAACAGCTTGAAGAAGGCAATGATGTCTCCATTCATTTGAGATAGTTCTGGAAGTTCTCCTCTTGCAATAAAGAATGAGAAAAATATTTATTTGCTTATTTATCTATTTATTTGGTACTGGAAATTGAACTCAGGACCTTGCCCTTGCCAGACAGGTGCTCTTGCTACTGAGCTATGTCCCCAGTGAGAAAAAAATTTAAATAACACAGATCAGAAATAAATTAATTAATCTGCCCCTATTTGCAGGCGATATAATTATCTACATGGAAAATTCTAAGAACTATACTATCACATCAAAGACTAGAACTTATAAGAGTTGAGCAAGGTTGCCAAATACAAGAGTGACAGAAAAAGAATCCACATTTCTATCCTGTAATAGTGGATATACAGAAGCAAATTAAAAACATCATACCATGTATAATAAAACACAAAACTGAAAGAGAAAATGAAACAAGGAAGTACACCTTAAATGTCTAGGTTCTGTGTGCTTAAAATTACAAAATCTTGTTTAAAAAATTAAATAGAACAGCCTATACTCATGGATTAGAAGACTCATATAGTAAAAATATTAATTCTCCTAAATTCAGCATAAATTTAAATTTAACATAATTTTCAAAATCCAGCAACAATTTTCTAGACATTGCTGTCACAGTAAAATGTATATGGTGAGCACAGGTCCTAGAACGGCTTAAAAAATCTTGGCAATGAGAATGAAGCAGTAGGAAGCACCTGGTATCGAGACTTCTGGTACAGTGACAGTAACCAAGACTGTAGCATTGGTAGAGGGACAGAAAAATAGACCCGCAGAGTAGAAGAGAAGACCCACACATAGGCCTGAACAAAAACGCTCAGTTGATTGTCTAACAATGTGAACGGTAACTAGTTGGATGAAGGAAAGAGAGCCTGTGACAAAGGGCACAGGAGTATACCCACAGGCCAAAAACACTGAGCTTAAAGGCACAATTTATAACTGTACACAATGTAACTAAAACTTATTATTTTATTTTGTGCTTTTGATTTCTAAGAAGCTGAAACACTTCAGTTCACATTAAATGCCTGGATTGCACCCACGAATCATGGCTGCTCTACACCTCAGCTCTGCAAATTTGACTATGGTCCATAAATCCTCTATGTAAAGTTCTTCTCCCATCCAAGGCCCGACCCTGCTTAGCTTCCGAGATCAGACGAGATCGGGCACATTCGGGGTGTTACTCTATGTGAAGTTCTTAATCTACGAAATGACAATAAGATCAAAGGGAAATTAGATGTTACCTCAAAGGGAAATCAGAAGGATCACATTAGCCAACATGGCAGCCTATAGAATTGTACTCAGAATGTAGTAAGAACACTCATTAATTGATTTCTGATGTTTAATTTTAAATATGTTCATATTATTCATGAAAAGTATGTTTGTCAAACACATCTAATAAAGTCCTATTGATTGAAAGCAATAAAAACCTGCATTTTAGGGGATGGGGATATAGCTCAGTGGAATAATGCCTGCCTGGCAAGGGCAAGGTCCTGAGTTCAATCCCCAGTACTGCAAAATAAATAAATAAATAAAGTAAAAACCTAAATTTTGATCTCTTGCCTACCACAAAAGTCTATTTAAAATAATTGAATGAAAAGACTTCTATACTTAATAACCAAATTCAGTAGCATATCTAGATACAAAGTCAGCACTCAAAAAAATCAATAGGACTCTTGTACACAAATAACAAGCCTACCAAGAAAGAAATTAGGGAAATCACACCTTTCACAATAGCAGCAAAAAAAAAAAAAAGAAAGAAATACTTAGGAAAAAATTTAACAAGGAAACTAAAAGACCTTTATAATGAAAACTACAGGACTTCTGGGAAGATGGCGACTGGGTAGGCAGCAGAGAGAGAACCTCCCAGAGGATTACCACCCAAACAATGAAATATAGCAATATGAAGACAGAAATGAGGACTTCCGGGAAGAAGACGACCAGCCGAGAGAGCGAGTGCGGAGGGAAGAATGGCTTCAGCTCCTGAACCCAACAGAGAACGCGCTACTAGGACAAACTGCGCCAAACCGGCCAGCGCTCTGGGATCCCACTCAGAACCCCACCCCCGCAGTCAGCGCTGCACGAACTGGAGCAACAGCGACCGGCCGGCGGGATTTCTGAGTCGGGGAAAATCTCCATCCAGGGAAAAACATCTGAACGGCACTCCTGTCTGCACGATCACAGGGTGAGTTAAGTGCGCGCTCTAACCGGTTTTTCCTGAATCGGGAAGAAGCTCAGCCCAGCGAGAGACATCAAAGCAGCTTCAAGGAC
>PVLD010000964.1:136842-231532 GCA_004027595.1 Dinomys branickii | reverse complement strand
CTGAACACACACTTCGAAGATATCAATATGTAAAGCAGCAACAAGCGGTGTTTTTTTTCTGTTGTTGTTGTTGTTGATGTTGTTGCTGTTGTTGATGTATGCCTGTTTTCTTTCTTGTCTTTGGATTTTTGGTTCTTGTGTTTTTTTTTTTTTTTTCTGTTGTTGAGAGGATCAACTGTCTGACTAAATTTGCATGTCTATATGGGTCCATACATCTACAATTCGAAGATATCAATGGATAAAGCAACAACAACTGTTGAGACCATATCACCTTGTCTATAGATTAGTTGTGATTGTACTATTTTCTATGATAATGGGTGTCTGTTTGTCAATAGGTTTTTGTACTTTTATGTTTCTAAAATAAAAAATAAATAAAAAATAAAAAAATATATTGCTTATAAAAAAGCATCAACATTTTCAATATCCACTGGCTTTTGGTGTACAAAGTGTAAAAAGGAACACCAAAAATAAATTCCCTTATGAGCTACAATGAAAATACCAATAGCACTCTAGAAAACAAAAAAATCTTTGTTTTTCATCACACCTAAGGCAGGCAGTCTGCATATATGACAACAGCACATTCCATACACATGCATTGTTTACATGGACAGCACATGTCTTTTGCTTTTCTGGCCTATGTGTAGGACACCTTGATATCTCAATGGTCTTGCTCTTTTGCCAGGAGGTTCTTAGGTTATACAATGTGTAGTTAACAGGAACATAAAATATCAATAAAATTTCAGTTTATTAAGATATGTATTGTGTGCTTAAGTAGACAACAACATTTTCACATCAGCTGTGTATTTCCTAACAAAACCTAAAGGATAAAATCAGAAATAAATCCCTATATGAACTAAATGCAAAATCAAAGGAACTGTACCACGAAAATAAGTTTTGCTTCAACTGTCACACCCAAGGCAGTCTTCTCTAATGACAACTGTATGTTCCATGCACACATCTTATTTACACTGACATGTCTAAATTGAGAGCACAGACTCTTGGAATTTACAAGTTCATAACTTTCATGTTACATTTTGATATAATGACTTCCCATAAGTCTTTCACATTCCTGTGATCACCATGAGAAATCCCTGCTAAGTACAGTAGACCTATGAATGTTTTCAGTTAGTGAGGTGGCATAATAAATATATTTTGAATATGGCTACTGTTGCACACAGGACATTTAACTTGCATTTCAGCCTTTGTGTATTTCATAGCATCTTGTAGCATTTCATGTGTTATAATTTCCAATGCTGAATGGCAGTGCTGGCATTCTGTCCAAAATGTTGCACCCCAGCCAAGACTTTCAGATCTAGTTCTAACACTGGATCATTCAATTTGATTGTATGGCCTTTTTGCAACATTTCAACAGTCCAATACATACTCACATTACTGTTTTCTTTGTCATCTGAATCAAGGAAGTATGCATTCTCTGTGTCTGTATCAGTCAATTCTGGCTCCATTTCACTGTCACCAGAACTTTGGTCCACATGGCTAACATCAAATTCATCACTGTCACTGTCATCATCCTCATCCTCATCCTCCATCCACACCACTTCTCTGTTATCAAAGCATGTATTTTACCATACAGATCATCACCCTCCACGCATGAGTAATCTCATGATTCACTTTTTACCTCCTCCAAAACTTGCAAATCTGGTTTCTCATGTCCTAGTGTATTGAATTGGGCTACTTCTACCAGAAAAATCAAAAGAAAACTTTTCTTTGTTTTAAAGAAACTCTAGAGTGGTGTGGGTCTACTGGACCTTCTGTGGTGTTTGGGTAAACATACACAGAACCAGTTAAACCATAAAGGTGGGGATAAAGGTGGGTCCAAACCCCACTTTGCCACTTTTGTACATGTGCACATTCCTTGCCATTTGTCATACTAAGTGGGTAAACAGAAAGGTTGCTCTCCTCAGAGAAAGGTACTGAGATGAGCAGCTGTATACTACAATGCTAAAATACATATTTACTTTTGTAAGGGTTGGGTCCACTGGACCCAGACTTATGCCCTAAGTATTAATATTTATCTGCACATGGCCTGACTATCCCCTGGAGACACAATGGAATGCAGAAACGTGGTGATTGTGGTTCTGTTTTACAACTGGAGTTGTACTGTAAGAGAGAGAGGGAGGATAGCTGGATATGCCTTATGTTTGGGCTTTCTTTATGTTGAGAGGCAATCCTGATTTGTATCTGAGGTGTAGACATGGGTCACTGGAATGCCTAATGCCTCTGGTCCTTGGGGCATGGTTTGATGTATCTATCATTACTGAGCCTGAGGTTACCCTTCCTTCTTCTCTGTACCCTAAGCACAAAGAACTATGTCCCTCAATTTCTTTAAATTGTCAACTACTAGCCAGAAAAAAGTTAAGCACCCTCTGAAAATAAAAATAGTTAAGATTACCTTTAACAATCTGTCTCTGTAGAGAAAAGTTACATGTGGCTATCAAACAACCATAGCTATCAAAGCAAGCCTGACGATTCCAAAAACAGTCTTTTGCTTTCACAGGCTTAAAAAAGGATTTTTCTTTCTTATGCTTATTAGCAATTTCTGTTAATTGATGACCTACAAGAAAAGTTCTGACTAGTGTATTTATAGTTAAAAACCTAAAAATTGTGAAGGGATTATTGTACTTCAACTTGGCCAAGTACAACTGAGAGAGCACTGATTAAAATGTGTCTTGTGTACGTCTGTTTAACATGTGTCAATAATGGGTTAAAAGAGCTGCTGCATTTAAGAAAAAAGTTTTACCTTAACAATTTCTTTTTTTTTTTTTTCTCTGAGATTTCCATGGAAAACAGTTTGTATAGGTTTTCAGGGTAGTCAAACTTATTTAAAACACTAATAGATTAGGACTGACAATCTCAAGGCTTACATAGGACTTACAAATAAAAGCTGTAAAATTTTATAGCATAAAGGTTATACATGCTTGGATTGCTGTATATGTTTCTATGTATGAATTTTCAGATATAAGTTCAATTTTAGTAGGTATATAGATAAGTAGATACTCGTGATATATCCAAATACCTTGGTTCACGGGGTTATCAATGAGTTAACAAGATAAAAAGAAAGGTGTCTTTAAAGTTGGCAACATTATTTCCATCCAGATTATTAGCTAATTGAGATAATGTCAAGAGATTGGTTTTATAAGTGTAATATCTCTTGCTGTTTGTCTATAATAATTTAAGAATTTTTCCTTGGCTACAGATAGTATGCATAACTTAAAATATTTAAATGTTATGATTTGGTTCTCATAAGTCATCTAAAGCAATAGCTGAGATATATTTAAATTGGTTATAATTAAAGGGTTAAGCTAAATTTAAAGCAATAAGATTTTCTTAACATATTAGAATGCTTTTGGTTAAATTTATACAACTAGACATTAAAGCAAAAGGTTGTATAGTTTATTAAATTAAGTTTCTGGTGTTCTCATTGTTACGTGTTTGGTTACTAAAAAGTGAGCTTTCAGAGATAAAGAGTGTTGTGGTGCACACCTGTACTCCTAGCACTTAGGAGGCTCAGCTAGGAGGATTGCAATAAATTTGAGGCCAGTCTGGGCTACACAGTGAGTTAAAACAACTGAATGTTAACTTGTAAGATGGTTTTAATAATCATTTCATGATTCATTAAACTACTTATCTTTGTTTATAACACAACATATATTTGGATGTATGTGTATGTATGCATCCAAAAAAAGGTATGCTGTGAGTCTAAACTCAAGTTTACAGAGTTAAGATACTCTTAATTGGATTGCTGTATATGTTTGTGTATCAATTTTCAGGTGTAAGTTCAATTTTAATTTGTATATAGATAAGTAGACATTCATGATATAGCCCAAACACCTTCGTACACAGGGTTAACAAAAAGATGTCTTTCTTTGGAACTTAGACTATGTCTTAACACTGTAAACTTAGCTTTAGAACTTAGACTCACAGTATACTTTTTTTGGTCTCCTTTGAACAATGCATGTTTAGATCTTAAACATATAAAATGATCCAAGTTTCACATCTCTTTAAATATGGTCCCGACCTTTAAACTTGATCTACTTCTATTGGTTTTGAATAAACAGACATTTTGTCATTGTATAAATGTGGCAGTAACTGGTATATTGGTCAATAAATCTACTTGCAGTCATTAACAGTTTTCTAAACTCATCAGCTGTTCTAAATTTTGTCAATATCTAGTAGTTGGACCTTATAAAGGAGTTTAAAATTTGTCTTAAGAGTAAAAACTAAATATGTAAAGATTTCTATAAAGCTATAATACCAAGTATTGCTAATCTCATGGCATATTTGCATTTCTCAAGTATACTGGCCTCCAAAAAAATAAAACTTAAAAAAAACTTATCCCACTGGTAACTTCTAGCTAAAGTTGTTTAACTATACAAGGGCAGCAAAGGGAAGAATCCAGGAAATGAGATAGTACCTCTAGTAGACCTGTTCTTGCTTATAACTCGTATTTCCCTCCCTTCTCATATTTTAAAGCAAAGGTAAAGACAGTCAGTATTAATAGTACATCATGACAGAATGAAAAAAAAAAACTTCTTGGCATTTTTATTCAGAATTAATTCTAAATCTTTTTGGTAGATTCAGAGCCAAAATAAGGTATTGCTTTATTTTTGTGAACTCATAGCCTCTTCATTAGTAAGGATGTTCTCCAGAACACTGATGAAGACCTAAGGATTATGATTATTACACTATTTTTAAACTTCTTTCATTGTCCCTTTGCACTGAAAGTTAAGTTAAAGCTGAAAAGAGGAAAAGTTAAGTTAAAGTTAAAAGGAGGAAAAGCTCATTTCAGTTTAGTATGTACAGGTTTCAGTCCACAGTCAGATGGCTACAGGAAGGGTGGTAATGCAGAGAGGCATTAGAGAGGAGAAACATCTCATGGTACAGCAGAGCAGGCAGATGGCAGCAGCAAGCCTACCTTCCCGGCTCCCTTTATAGTCCATCCAGGCAGCAAGCTAGACTGCTGCCACCTACAGCCAGTGTGGGGGTTTCCTAATACACACTCCTAATTGCAGTATCACATCCTTAATTCACATTCACGTACCCTAATTCAGCCACCTTCACAACTCTCGACCTGTAACCACGTAAGATTTGGCAGGGGCAACTAGATACAAATCATAATGCATAGCTTACTTTTTATTAGTACATGTTTGCAGTACACAATGATTATATTCATTATGGAGAGCTGATACATGTACTTAATATATCTTTTAATTTTCTTTCATCCTCTTCCCCTGCTCTCCATTTACTCCCCCTTTCTCTTATGAATATATTTCAGAATGGTCTCTTACTCATGGTTCCTGAGTTATATCTAAATTATAACAATGGCCTTTTATTTTCACCACTCTTACATTTTCCTAGAGCCAATTTTATAAAGTATAGAATAGCTTGAACACATTTCTCCCTGCTGGAAGCACAGAAAATGAATTTGGAAATCACTTTAGACCAGTGTTTACTTAGGACTTGAATGCTCTTATCATTGCTATAATTGTGACATTCAATTCCTTGGAAGTGAAATCCAAGCTCTTATGTGATTTATCTTTTTGTAAGTTAGACCTATGTATTCAATCCCATCATTCATTTTCTATCCCAACTAAGAAAAACCTAGGCAATTGCCCACTGTTCAAGGACTTGCTCCCTCCCACTTCAGTGCCTTTACATATGCTATTCCTTTTCTGGATCTGTCCTGTTTCTTTTCACTGTCTGAACTTTTCTACTAAATGATACTCAAAATGCTATGCCTCAGCATGAAACCTTGTGATTCAATCCCTTTAACTTGGCTTGGTTACAATTAGTATCTTTTTTAATATTTAGAAAGTTATATTACAGTATGTTATTTTAAAATGCACATATACTTCCATGTTTCTAATAGTTTCTTAAAATTATAAAACTTAGCATACTAACCATTGAGTGTATGGTTCTGGAATGTTAAGTATAGTCATACTGTTGTGCAACCAATCTCCCTAACTTTTTCGTCTTGCAAAACTAAAACTGCACTTTCATTAAACAATTCCCAATTTCTCTCTTCCCCTACCCCCTGGCAAACATCTTTCTGTGTATATGAATCTAACTATTTTACATACTTCATGTAAGTGGAACCATAATTATTTTGACTAGTTCATTTCCTTCAGCACACTGTCCTCAAGATTTATTCATAGTACAGCCTGTGTCAGAATTTCTTTTCTTTTCAAGGCTGAATAATATTAAAATTACTTGACCATTGGTTCATCAGTGTATATTTAGGTTGCTTCTACCTCTTTTCTATTAAAAATAGTGTTGCTATAAACATGTGTGTGCCAATATATTGTTAAGATAGTGTTTTTGATTATTTTGGATATCTCTAAAAGTGAGACTGCTGGTTCATGACTTTTAATTTTATTTTTTGAAGGATATCATACTCTTTCACAAGGTGGCTCACAATTTTCTATTCCTATCAATAACACACAAGGATATGTATGTTATTTTCTTGCAGCCATTTATAAGAAGCCCCTCTGGACCTCGTACTCTGGAGGAGTCCACATATGTAATCCCAAGGAAAAGTTAATGGAATCCAATAAGTAATTCCAATCTACCACTCCCAGTGCAATCCATGATGAGAATAAAGACAAGGCATATCTGTAGTTGTGGGGAGCCAAGGGGGTCCTAAATCCAACTAGAAGGATGGCTAATAGACCCACAAGTGACCCAGGGCCAAACTTCGTGGCTCAGGGATAAGTGACTGAGAGAAAGGCAGGAAGTATGTTGGGGAGAGGGGGAGAGGGAGAGAGGGAGAGAAGGAGAGAGGGAGAGAGGGAGAGAGGGAGGGAGGGAGAGGACAGAGAGGGAGGGAGAGAGGGAGAAAGAGTAATCTGCATATCACAGGTTGAGTAAGTATCTCCTATTTAGTGGCCTGTGCTTTGGCTCTGATGTGTAATCTTCATGCCCTGATAGGTCAGGCCTCTTCTTTGAGGCTCAGTCAGCAGACAGCACGGTAGCATCACTCAGCTTAGCTCATGCATACTAGTTGGGAGCTATAGGTGGGGTACCAGTGATCTGTCTCATTGCTTTAAACACTACACATCAGCACCTGACTAGACCCATTTGCATTGCTTAAAACCAATTGAGGGAATAAACAAATATCCCAGCCAGCTCTGTGCATGTCAATACACAGAAACAGGGCCAGTCTAGCCAAAATGGAGACAGATGCTCTTCTTTCAAGGAGAGCTACCTGGTGGTCCTCACAGCAATTCTCATGGGCATCCAGTGGTTTATCGTCGTGGTTTGGATGTGCACTGAAATCCTGAGTGTCTTTTCATTTGTTTGTTGGCCAGTTATGTATCATCTTTTGAGAAATGTCTGTTCAAATCCCAGGCCCAATTTAAAACTACATTTTGTTGTCATTGACTGTTAGGAGTTATGTATTTTAGGTATTACCCTTTTATCTTGTGAATTTTTCTTCTGTTCCATAGGTTTTTGTCATTTGATGCCTATAAACTAAAATTTGCGTTTTTTTCCTCTGTAATTTTGCTGTCATGTCCAAGAAATCATTATCAAAGCCAATGTCATTTTTATATGGTGTAAGGTAAAAGTCCAATTTCATTCTTCAACACAAGTGCATTCGGTTTCCCCAACAGCCTTTGTTGTACAGACCCTCCTTCCCCTTTTGGGTGGTCAGGGCACCCTTACTGAAGACAATTTGACCATACACCCTGGGGTTTATTTCTATTTTGTTCATCAATGTGTCTTTATGCTAGTATACTGTTTATATCATAACAGCTTTGTAACATGTTTTCAAGTCATTTTTTAAATGTGTCTTTATGCTAGTATATTGTTTACATAACAGCTTTGTAACATGTTAAGTCATTTTTTAAGAGCCAAGTTTTTATTTCTGCATTCTGGAACACTAAAGTTCAACTTGACCTGATTACTAGCTACTGATCCTTCAGGTCTTAGACTTTATCCACTTTGAAAAGCTTTCCATGACCAGGCCACCATCGCTCCAATGCTCACACTACACACAAGACTTCTATCACAGAGTTTACCTTCCTTTACTATAATTGAATTGGAATTCTCAGGGGTCACAATCCCTACAGTAGAAAGGCGTACCTTATCAATTTAGCTTTTTTTTGTGTGATACCGGGGATAGAACTCAGGATCTTGTACTTGCCAGGCAGGCACTTATGCCACTGAGCTATATCCCCAGCCCTCAATTTAGCTTTTATGGTGTTAGCTCCTAGTAAAGTGCTTGATCCATAGTGATAATTAACATAATACTGAATGGTAACAGAATGCCCTGAGTTGGGAAAAAGAATGAACAGAGTCTATACTGATTTAGAAAATGCTCCTAAGATGCATGCACTAAAAAAGTTATATAGAACAGCATTCATAATCATTTTTATAAAGGGAAAATATATATACTGAATTTCATACACACAATATCTCTATAAAGAAAACAGTCAAGGTCGAGCCTTTTCATCTATACAATTTTTTATACCTTTAAAATCATATGAATTACTTTCTGTTTTTAAAAACAAGTTTACCTTTTAAATGAATGCCCTGTGGGCTGGGGATATAGCTCAGTGGAATAAGTGCCTGCCTGGCAAGCTCAAGGTCCTGAGTTTGATCCTCAGTACTGCCAAAAAAAAAAAAAAAAAAAGAATGTTCCTAAAGAACACCAAATGTAAACTGCATAAATTATGACATTTTCTTCCTCCTTCATAATAAAATAAAATTTAGTAGAATCTGTATCATAAGTGCTACATCTGAACTGAGTTTCCCCCCTCAAAGAACTATGTATTCTATGAATTCTATGGATAAAGTGATTGTTTTGTGTAGTACACCAATGTTCGCATTGCATTTTAAGTCAACATTTGAATATTCTTTTTAAAATCACAATGAACAGTGCATGCACTGCATATTAAACAAATATGTACTGCTTGTTTAGGCAAATATTTACATACCAGTGTCGAATGATCCTCATTTCCTAATATGCACATCCTTATGCAATTACTTCCTGCAAAGAAATACCACTGGTCTAGTGTGAAGTAGTTAAATATGCTGGAAGTCCATAAAAGACACTGCGGCTTCCATTTTGATGTCTCCTGGGTGACTCATTCTGGGGCAAGCTAGCTTCTGTATCATGAGGACCTTCCAGAGCCTCGTGAAGAAAGCTGCCAGAGGAAGAACTGACAGTTCCTTCCAACAGCCAGAAACAACTTGCCAGCATTTGAGTGAGCAACTGTGGAGACGATTCTCCACCCCCAAACCTTGCCATGCCTGCAGCTCTGGCCCACATTAGATCCGGACTCACAAGAAACCTCAAACTGACAACCAAACAACTTCCCTATCCACCCTGACGGAGACTATGTGAGATAATTGTTTTACATCATTCCAGTTTGAGATGACCTGTTACGCAGCAATGCATAAAAAACAATGAGTTTATTTTCAAGTAGTAGTTTCATTCAACTTTAACTTCTGTAAATATAAACAGTACTATGAGATTACTATATAACCAATAACACCAACATATCATAGAATCAGGCAGGTTTAAAGTCCAGTGCTTTGAAGGCAGCCTTTCAATAAAATGTCAGATGGCATAAGCAGAACTATGTTGTTTGAATCTCTCATTCAGTCTCAAAGGTGACCGCAAATGGCAGTAACAATGTATCATCTACGTTTGTGTTTCTTACTAGATTTCAAACAAGTACTGTACTATGCTTTACTTTTTCTTAACTTCTTTCCAGGAAATTTGTAAATCAAAACACACTGTAAGACATTTGTAAGCATATGCAAAAGCAGTGATATTGCATAAAGATAAGCAAAAAAGCCTAATCAGTGGTGTAGGATGGTGTTTATATATATATATATATATATACACACACACACACACACACACACACACATATAAATAAATAAATAAAATTTATCTGGCTAATTTGATGAAAATAACATATATCCTAAGCATTTCAGAGAGCTTCAAAAAGAAAAACATAACAGCACAATCAAAAGCAAATGAAATATGCAGGATTTTTTTTTACTTATGTAAGTCAAAGGACTAAGACTGCCATCCTTTGGTAGGCTTTCCGCTTAGTCACCTGTCACTGATAACGCCACTGAACACTGAAGACTGTACTACTTCTGTATCTTTGGTTCTATGGTAAATAAACCTTGCTTAGGTGAAGGTTTTCTTGTGTATAAATACAAGCTACACATCCAAACGGCTCCTTCCTAGCTCTCACTTGAAAGTTGTATCCCAGAACTTTAGATTAAGAACAATCTAACCTCTGTTTGAGTAGCAAATCTTTGTGCTTCATTGTTTTTTAATAGGAAGAGCAGCTGAACATGGTGGCATGCACTTGTAAACCCAGCACTGGGGAGGCTGAGGCAGCAGTGCCGTAAATTCAAGGTCAGCCTGGGCTACAAAGTGAGATCCTGTCTCAAAAACCAAAAAGAAAAACAAACAATAGTAACATCTAACTAAATACTCTACCTGAGCTCTCTGTTCACGTACACAAAATAAGAACAAACTCTAGGCTTATAATTTAGTTGCACATCTGTAAATAATCATAGCATCTTGAAATAAAAGATGTAGTATACAAGAGGAGTTTGTTTTCCTGCCGGATATGAAACTCCATGACAGAATTTTGTGATTATCTCAGAAGAAAAAAAGATGTGTTTTTTGCAGGAAGAAAATATAAAGGTACAGCGATATAAAACTTCAGTAGCAAGCAGGAGGCGATACGAGATTTCTTCTAACTGTACTACCACATCAATGCACTTTTACATGAACTTTGCCAAATAAACATTAACATTTCGTCACCCCTGAGTCAGTAGCCACTGCTCTGTCAAATAACATTCCACTGGTTTTCACCTTCAAATTAGAAATTTTATCTCAAAGACAATGTACCCTAATAACACTAATATGGCAACGTTTTCTTAATAGAAGTAACATTCGTAAAATTGAGCACATTTTCGTAAAAATAACATCTGATTGAATAATGAAATTTTATATTACAACTATGGCTTTCTTTCTTCTTCTTCTTTTTTTTTTTTTTTTTTTTTTTTTTTTTTTTTTTTTTTTTTTTTTTTTTTTTTTTTTTTTTGTCTCTTTGAGACTGTCTCACTGCAGTTCAGGCTGGCCTTGAGCTGACTTTGTAGCCCAGGCTGGCCTCTAACTTCCAATGATCCTCCTGCCTCAGCCTCCATGAGTGCTGGGATTACAGACGTGCGTCACCACACCAGGCTTTTTCTTGATCCTTAAACAGAAAATATTCTGGGGAATTTTCAAGTCCTGATCATTTCCTTCTCTCTCAAACTTTGGGCCACCAACAGGAAGGGGAATGAAACCATGGGGTCAGCAGACTGTGCCTGTGCACTGAGTCAGACGAAGGAGTTACTCCCTCTTCCTTCTTTCAGTTTTTAGAATGCATCAAAACTAAAGTCTCAGTTTAGTGTCAGGATGTTATCAACACCCTGAAAATCTAGCTGTCTCCTTTTTAAACAAAGGAGATAATTAGTGGATAATTTTCCAGCTAGAAATTAACAATACTGTTTAGTTATTATTTTTAGGTATACACTTCTGTTTTATAGCGAATGCTACCTGCTTTTAACTCATAATTATTTCAGTTTTCCTTAAACTGATTTTAAAAATTACACTGATGTAATGATATACAGAAAATATGCAGATAATGCCAAAATTGTGACTTTAATATAAGAATGACTTAAGTTTTCCACATTAATCCATTAAATGTTAATAAATAAGTGCTTGCTATGTGGATGTCTTTGTTTAGCCATCATGAAGGACAGAGAAGGATATTTTTAAAAATATAGGAAACTTGGAGGAGGAGAATATTAATTCAAAATGAGGTAATCAAAAAATTTCCACAGAAAAGGTAACATTGGGCTGGGACTTTACACAAAGGTATAATTTAGACATGTAGAGATGGAAGAAATTCTAAGGAAACAAAGACATAAAAATACAGACCTAACTGGTAGTATACTCTGAGTCTTGATTTTGGTGGTGGTTATATGGGCATGTATATATGTGGAAATTTATTGAAATGTACCACAAAATGATTGTACAGTGTATGTACATTTTTCCTTAATAAACGTGATAGTATGTTTGACCTATCCAATGAAAGGAAATTAAAGTTTCAAGTTTAGGGAGAAAGAGATACTTGTAAATACAATAAAGAGAAAAAAGAAATCATAGTTTAAAGACAAGGGAATCAAAATTTTTCTTCACATGTAATAGCTTCTCAATAAAAAGCTATTAGCTTTACAATACAAAAATACTAGTTTCACACTTACTGGTTTTATTTCAGGGAGGGAACTTACCTAGCATTTACCCTCAACAAAGTAACAACAGACTAAATATCCAATTGAAAGCATACTAATGAGACTTAACAGAGCTTAGTGAAATAATTTCAGATTATATGTAACACTCAGATCTTGTTTCAAATAACTTATCTCAGAATTTGTTCTAACCTTTACCTCTTTTTGATGACCAAAACTCTTAAAATTATGCAGCTATTAAGTACATAAGGTATCTTCTGTCACATTTCACAGTTTTAAGAATTCATAGCTAGAAATGGAGATCGCTGTAGTAAAAGTACTATCAGCAAGCTTTGTTGGGAACTTAAAATGGCTTGTGAATAAAATCAGCAATTATAAAGTCAAACCGAAAACAAAAGTCAACTATGGTTTAGAGAAGCACTGAGAGCCCAGGAAAGATAGCCTTCTGCCATAAATTATAACCCTAAAACTCGTAAGAAACACGTGCATCTTAATATTTTACGAAGGAAAACATGACTTATTTGCTCATATCACTGAGTTACCAATTTTCAAGCCCCAAAAGGTTAAACATTTGGCAAAAGGCTTAATGCATGGATTTTCACAGTTGAAGGCAGACACAGCTCAAGGACAGCAATTTTCAAAGTGACAAGCTATTTACATTCTAAGATAATTCACTGCCTTGATAATTATATTCTAAGAGATATTAACCAGTTGGCCATGAGAAAAGACATTCTCTGGCTAGGTAAATTCAGGAAATGCTATGACAACCTTCCCCTGGAGATTATATACTTGTAAAGCAGACCAGTAAAGGATTTGAGGAGTCCTGCCTTTATAGCAAAAATAGCAAAAATAGCAAAAAAAAAAAAAAAAAAAAACCCAAAATAAAATCACCTTGATTTAATGCAGTGTTTCTCCAGATCATTTGTCATGTTTAGAGCAAGTAACCCCATTACATCGCTTTAGAATAGTCTGGCCTCTTCAAATTCTCTCAAATTACAAAACTGAGGCCAACATGCACAAGATCATGGATTTTGATACCCAGTAGCATCCAAAAAAAAAAAAAGAAAAAAAAGAAAAAAGAGAGAAGAAAAAGAAAACAAAATCAAAGAAACTAACGCGAGGTCTAGAGATCCTATCTGGCTAGAAGAACTTCAACCTCATTTCTTCATCCTCAGCTAGATAATGTACTTCAACCACAAAACCGGACTCCTTGGTACACAAACATTTAATTTATAGTTAATTTTTTGAGTGTGGTGCCCTATTTTGTGTCTTGTGCATTAACTAAGGTGTTAATTTTTTTTTTTAATCGGGTCCCTAATAATGAAGTCCACCTGGGGACTTACTGCCACTTGGCAATTTTAAGGAATGAGTAAGTTTAGCTGAAAGTAATCATTAAACCAGTATCTGAATTATGTGTGGTTTTAACTTACCCATTAGTTGTTAGCCCAACTAAATCACTGTTGACTCTCAGGGGTGGGGTACTTAGCACGTAATGCTGAGATGCTATTCCCCGAAGGTTCTATTAATATTTACAAATAAAATTCAAGTGTAAGAATTCATGTCCGCATAAACAACAGCCAACAGCATGGAAAGAGAGTTTTTCGTTATCTATATAGTTCAGGGCTTTTGGATCAGGCAAACCTTTTCATATATTTTCGTAATCTCTAGAAATGTTTGTTTTAATGACAGCCTCCCAATCAGATTTTCCCAGTCTGTGTATTTCCCAAACTCCACACGACTCTAAGGAAATGCGAGAACAGCCGTAACATAATTTACTCAGCTTTTAAAAAGTACAACTGCGTGCCTTTCCCTTCTCCTCGGGTAGAAGAGAAAGGAGCCAGCCCAAGGAATGAGCTTACGTCGCAACTTCAAAAGCACCGGGAATCAAAGGTGAGAAATCGTCCCCAACTTCCTGGAGCGCACTCCGACCTCCTCCGGGCGCTAACTTCGGCGCGCCGCTCTACGGAAGCCCCCGCGGGACGAGCTGCCGCCCCCGTCAGCGGGGCGCAAGAGCCCGCGGGCGGCGGGGCCACTCCATCCTCGCCCGGCCCTTCAACAAAGGGGACCCGCGCCTCCTGCACAGGTGCGGCCACGACCCCGGCGGCGCGGAGCGGGGCGTCCCGCAGGCCGGCGGCCGCCTGGGCCCCGCCTCCGGCCTCCGCCCGCCAGCCTTGTACCTCGCCGGCTCCGGCCCGGCCGCGCACAGCTCCCGCTTCCCGGAGACCACGGGGCGGCCGGCGGCGTCGCGGCTCCGGGCCGGGCGGCAACACCCCGACTTGACGGCGGCCGACGCGCGGGGCGTCCCTGCGGCCGCCGGACGAGCGCGTGGAGGAGGCTGCGCGGGCTGGCGGCCGGCCTCGAGCCCGGGCGGGGTCAGGACGCGGTTACCTGCCGTGGGCGCAGACGCTCCCCGCCGGCGCCGCTCTCCTGGCCACCGAGGCAGCGACGCGCAGGCCAAGAGCCGCAGGGCCGAGTGACAGCTCCCAGCGTGCACCGCGCACGCCGGCGTCAGCGTCTGGGCTCTCGGGCCCCGCCCCCAGGCCCCTCCACGCCGGCCGGCGCCGTCGCCACAGCGCCCTCCAGTTGCCATTGGCGGGAAGCGGCCACGAGGCTAACCACGGAATGCGAGGGAAAGGTGGTGTTCTTAAATCTCCAGGACTAATCCCATTTTGATGGAGCGTTTGAAAGGATAAGAAGAATTTAAACTAGCTTTAAATGTAATTAAGCAGAATGGAAAGAATTCTTCACATTCTGTATGTGTAACTGCATGTGAGGTTAGAGCACGAGGTCAGTGTCACATTCAGCAGGACCGCGTGCCCGAGTCACCGTCTTCACACTACGCTGCGCCCTGCAGGGGGACGCGCCGCTCCCCACACGATAGAATGCAAGAAGTGTGTGCGAAGGTGCGACTAGAAAACATAACTATTTTAGATTTAAAACAACTACGGCCGGAGCATAGTGGTGAACGCCTGTAATCCCAGCACGTGGGAGGCTGAGGCAGGAGGATCTTGAGAGTTCGAGACCAGCCTGGGCTACAAAATGAGCTCAAGGCCAACCTGAGCTGCATAGGGAGACCCTATCTCAAAAAGACCAAAAAACAAACAAACAAACAAAACCTAAAGAGAGCATGCTGTTCCCAGAATACTGTGTATTTTAATATGTCTGCTTATGCATTTGAAAATCTTGCCGGGTGTGGGGATGCACACTTTTAATCCTAGCACTCGGGAGGCTGAGGCAGGAGGATCGTTGTGAGTTCGAGACCAGCCTGGGCTAAAAAGTGAGCTCAAGACCAGCCTGAACTGCATAGAGAGAACCTGTCTCAGAAAAAGACAAAAAAAAAAAAAAAAAAAAAAAAAAAAAAAAAAAAAAAAAAAAAAAAAAAAAAAAAAAAAAAAAGAAAGTCTTGCAGGTTAAAAATGGAAGAGAATATCAAAAACTGAGATTGGCACCCTTCAAACAGGTGAACTGTCACCAGTCAGTAATTAACAGAGGTATCCTGTTATTATTTCATTTACTGCAGTAGAACAAGAGTGTGTGCAGTGACATGAAACAGTTAAAAAATTCCAAATACTGGCTTTAGAAAAATTGTCTTAAACGTCTATCTATAGAGATGCTAAGGGATTTACAGTTGTTATTTAGAACTGTTTCAGCTGGATGTGGCGGTACATGCCTGTCATCTCAGAACTGGGAAGGCTAAGGCAGGAGGATCATTGTGAGTTTGAGGCCTGCTGAACTACACTGTGAGACCCTGCCTCAGAAAACAACAAAATAAATACAACAAAAAAAGCCCGTTGTGTTTGTTGCCTGGTAATCAGTAATTATGATTTTGAAATGATAAAACAGAACCTTAATAAGCAGGATTTTCTTTAACAAGCCATCATTTTAAAAAACCCTTTTATTTTTAAAGAAGTACTTTGTAACTCCACTGTGGCTTTCTATTTTTATCTTTCTCCATTTAAAGTATTTACACTGTATCACACCCTTTTCTGTGCTAAACTTTCAAAAATTATCTTGTCAGGTTAGTGACATGATTTCCCTGAGTCAGTTTTTATCTCTGAGGATATTGGGAATGGACATCTGGAATTAATTTCACGTTCCTTTTTCTCCTAAGGAGAATGATGAGTCCTGGGATTCAGGGTACAAGACTTCAATCACACTGCTATACATTGGTAGCAGAAGATTGCAGCTGTTTTAGCTACTGTTTCAATTTTGGAAGTAAAATTGAGTCAACGCTGAATCAGTCCTTGACATTTCTGGTCCCAGAGCTTAAGAAAGACCCTCAGTCTTGAAAAGGGGTGATAGAGGTAAGGTGGGCTACGAGGCGGAGAACCCAGCTCTTGTTTCTGCTAAGGACAGTACTGTTACAGGCAGCTGAGTTAGAAATAGTGTAGGCAGTCAGACAGGGCCAGGCCCTCTGAAGGCGCCAATATGGAAGACAAGATACCTTGTGTAGTGGATTGATAACCGGTGGTCGGCTTGTAACCCCCAGCTGAACTGAGTAAGCGAGGTGCTGGGTGTGGGAGGCCACCTGGCGATTGTTGCCAGCAGCATGAGAGGCGGAACTGGAGAAGGAGAAGGAGCTGCTGGAGCTGGTAGAAGCTATAAGGAGCTGTTGGTTCTGCTGGAGGAGCTCGTCGCGCGGGCTTTCCTGATGAACTGGCTGTTTTCATCCTCCGAGAAGCTCAGGACCTTGTTGGTACTGAGAATGGCTTTGGCTCATGTTGGGGGAGCTCTGGTCCTCACTTTGAGCATCATTTCCTGGCTCCTCCTGCACTGCCGGTCTCCTAGAGAAGCTTAATGCGTTGGGTGACCTGATGGGAACTCGGCCATCTTGATCATCAGAGGAGCTCGGGACCTCACTGTTGCTGAGGGTGGCTGTGGTACCCCTCGGGGGAGCTCTGGTTCCTCTGAGCATCGCTTCCTAGCTCCAGTGCAGACCCCTCAGCCTGCTAGCACAGATCCTTCATCCCATTGGCACAGACTTTCTAGATTCCACCGCTGACCTTTGGGCCTTCCCAACACATCTGTGAAACAGACCTGCATGAGACGTTGTTGTGGCCTCTGGGCCTCCAGTTGGATTCATGGGAGGCATTGTTATGAACTGTAGGTATTCAGCTGGATTCATGTAGGACATTGTCACTGGATCCAGGCCCTCAGCTGGATTTCTTGGTCTTAGTGTGTGGACAGATTTCCTGTACTCTTTTGTGTATCATTCTTTGGGTGACTATTAAGAGTCACTAACCCAACACCTTACAGGAAAAGGCCCTGTTCCGTATTCATGCTGCCTGCTACGTGACTCGCTTCCCCACTTGGTCCCGATGTGATCAATTTTACGAGCAACTATACTTATAATCTTACTGGCTGAGCATACTTTTGTCCCATCTCATGCCCACCTTGAGAGTTCCCATTTCCCCCCACCTTGGCCCACCTCATCTCCTGGATTTGCTCTATAAAAATCCGTGGAAAAGACAGGTTCCTAGGTAACCCGCTCGGGGCCCCCTTCTCTCCCTCTCTTGGACAGAAGCTTTCTTTTCCTCAATAAATATGTTCTGCTCTTAACCTCTGCTGTTCCTAAAATTCATTCTTCCATTTTAGAGAACACGAACTCGTCCCAGATATCGTTCAGGTTGGAGGGTCTTTCCCCTATACCAGTACCTCCTGTGCTGTCTCTGCTCCGGATCTCGTCCCTGTCCAAGTCAACCAAGGAAGTGCACCCCAGTCCGAGCTTCGGGTCTTTCCCAGGGAGGCTAACGCTCCAAGTCCAGCGCCCAGCAGGAGCCCGCGCTCTCCGCCCGCGAGGCGGCGCTGTGGGCCGACAGCGGGCCGGGGGCGGGGCCGGGGTGGGGCGGGGCCCGGGCCGGGGCGGGGGCGGGGCGGGGCTGGCGTCCGCTTTGGGCGCGCGCGCCCGGCTCCTGTCCGGCTGGCCCGGGTGCGCGGAGCCGCAACCTCGCTCCCGCGTGGACTAGGGCGCGCGGGCGATGGCGGCCGGCGAGGCGGGGGCGCGCGTGTTCCTGGAGGTGCGGCGGGGGCTGCAGAGCGCGCTGCTGATCGCGGGGTAAGCGGGACGGGTTCCTCCCAGTGCGCCTGTCTGGGCCTTGGCCTCGGCCGATCCCGGAGCCTCTGGGACGCCCGGGGACTGCGCTCGGAGGCCGGCGCGGAATTCGGCTCCGTGACGGCTCCCGGGACCCCGCTGGGCGCGCGCGCAGGAACAAGCGTGCGGCGCAGTCCGAGGGTGCGCGGCGTTTTAGGAGCGCGCGAAGACTCGCAGGAGGAGCCCCGTGCGCGCGTCCCCCCGCGCTGCGGGTACCCGACGGCCCTGCGGACAGTCGCCGAAGCTCATTTTTTAATTCCAAGTTCTAGTGAGAAACCTGCAGACTCTTAACTTGTTCACGGCACCAGCGAGAAACATTTAGGGAAAACAATGTCCATTTTGTTTTTCTGGCCGCAAGTTTAGTGTTTTGCGATCCCCTGACTGCCTCGCTGGTGACCGCGGATTCACGTAGAGGAAGTTGGACGTCACGGTCGCGAGCTAGGGGGATGCTTTGCTTTTTCTCTTTTCCTCGAGTCTTCCGGGCACCAAGTAGGCGAGAGAACTCAGCTTAAATCCTGGCTTCCTCAAAAGGACGGAATAATGTAACCTGAATTGCTTCAATTTTAAAATGAGGATGTACTGGATGTAGTACTTTCTGGACTTTTTTTTCCCCTTCAGAAACCGTGTGTTCCAACAATTTCAATTCCAGTTCTCGCTGTAGGGTACTTAGCAGCGCAAACTTTACCACTTCCAGGCCCACAGCCCAAAAAGAGATAAACCCTCTTCTGGCCAGGAGGTTTACTGGTTCCTCCGAGCGCTCGTCATTCATTCAGTCATTCATTCATTCATTTCTTATCTTTTTCAGACAGGGCCTCACTATGCAGTTCAGGCTGGCCTTGAGCCTTTGTAGTCCAGGCTGGTCTCGAACTCTCAAGGATCCTCCTGCTTCAGCCTCCTAAGTGGCTGGAGCTACAGGCATGTGCCACCACACTGGCTTTGCACTTATTTAAACAAATTAAGAAACCTAACTTTATTGAAATGACTGCACATTTGTCCCTGGTGATCTTTGACTGTTGGGCTTTCTGATCAGTCAGTTGCCCTGCCCTAGAAGAGCCCACTGTTGTGGTTAACAGAGTTTGCCATTTCTTGAATTACATGTACTGTGTGGATTCAGGCTGTGTGTACTTTCTTGTTTCTGGCCGCCCCCCCTTCAACATAATGTTTTTAGGATTCAAGTTTATCTATGTTGTTCAGATCTCAGAAGTTTATTCCTTTTTCTTGCTGTGTGGTTTTCCACGCTGTGAATATTCCACAGTTAATTTATGTGTTCTCCTGTTGGGGATATTTTGCACATTTCCAGGGTGTGCTCATTATGAATACAGTTGCCATTAGCGTAGTTTTATATATATATTTTTATGGACATACCTTGTTTTCCTTGAGTAAATGCCTATGCATGAAATTGCTGGATTATAGGATAGAGATGGGTATAACTCGGTGAGAAACTGCCAAGAAGGCCCTAGTTGATTCAACTTTGTTCCTTGGCATTGCCAGTGGTTTCGGTTGGGACCATTCTAATGGCGATAGAGTAGTATCTCCTGGTTTTATTTATTTATTTTTTTTGCGGTACTGGGGATCGAACTCAGGACCCTGTGCTTGCTAGGCAAGCGCTTATTCCACTGAGCTATATCCCCAGCCCCTCTCCTGGTTTTAATTTGCGTTTCTGTTGGTGACTAGTAATGTTTAGCACATTTTCACTTTTTCTTGGCAATTCATATAGGTTGTAAAATTGTGAATTTTTTTTCTAGGGTTTTGTCCTTGCTTGTTATTGTGGAATTGAAACAGTGCTTCGTGTGGTGTACAAACAGGATTATAGATAGATAGATAGATGTCCCATGAATATGCAAATATTTTCTTCTAATCTGTGACTTGACTTTCCATTTTCTTAAAACAAGTTGTATATTCCTTCAGTGAAGTGTTTGACCCTAGAATTGCTTCAGATTTTAGAGTTTTTCAGTGTGGAATATTTGCATAGACTTCACTGGCTGAGCATCCCTAACTCCAAAATTTGAAATCCAAAGTTACTTCAAAATGAAAAACAAACAGTTTCAGATTTTAGAGCATTTATATTGATGAATAGAAATTTTAATTAAGCCCAGCTTATACCCTTTTTTCTTTGAAACTTAGTATTTTTTATATTAAAAGAAAACTGCCTACTACAAGGTTGTAAAGATATCTTGTTTTTCTTTTCTAGGAATTACATAGTTTTAGCTTTTACATTTTGATCTGTGATCATGTAATTTTTGCTTGCAGTGAGGTCGGGGTCAGTTTATTTTTCCATATGAGTATCCAGTTGTTCCATCACCCTTAGTAAGATGACCATCGTTTGTCATTGAAATAACTCAATACTGTATTTTCATTTTCAGTTGACTTTACTGTTTGCATGGTATATCTTTTTTTACTATTTTACTTTTAATCTATGTCTTTATAATTTATTTATTTATTTATTTTGTACTGGGAATCAAACTCAGGACCTTGCACTTGTATAATTTATTTTCATTTTTTATTTTTTGTCTTTTTCAGACAGGGTTTCACTATGCAGCTCAGGCTGGCCTTGAGCTCACTTTGTAGCCCAGGCTGGTCTTGAACTCACAATAATGCTCCTGCCTCAGCCTCCCCACTGCTGGGATTACAGGCGTGCACCACCACACCTGGCTTATAATTTTAAAGTCCACTTTTAGAATCTCTGCATTTTAATTAGGATTTTGAGTACATTTATAGTTAGTGTAAATCTTGATACAGTTGTGTTTTATACTTATTCCTAATCTTAAAGGCTGCTGGATTTCATCCTGAGATGAATGTTGACGGTAAATTGCACAGCTTTTGAAGTCCTTTGTTAAGGGTTTTGATTGTGCACAGATACTGTATTTTCTATAGTAGCTTTTTGTATGTGTGGGTGATATGGAAAAATGTAACTGCCAACCTGTAAATTGTCAAATGTGCTGCGTTACTCACAACATTGAGGAGTGAAGTCAGAAACCAAAGGAGGAAGTTAGAAGAATTTTGGGGGGGAATAAGGAGAAAAACAGGTTCTGAATTTCCAGGAAGAGTCCAAAGTGAGTGGACACTGAGGTCCTTTGTCAGGGTTAATTTATATGCCACGGTCACAGTATGCGTCTAATGTAGATCAGACTATAATCAACCCATAAGGTTGCAAGTACAGTTGCTTAGCTAGTTTTGATCCAGTAGGGACATGAGTCCCATGGCAGTGGTGTATGGATGATCAGAAGGATTGTTGGGCATGCAGGGGGGCATGCGTCCAGAAGTTCTGGATGTCCACCAGGGGCTGATGGCCGGAGTGGTGCAGATGACAGTATAATCTCAAGCTGCTGTTGATCTCCTGCAGTTCTTGCTATTGCTTCTCCTTCCTGAGGCTGCACCTCCTCCGGTTTGCCTCCAGCCACAATTCTGATGTCTGTTTCTTTGTGCTAGCTTCCTTAAAGGTCCAATCCCTCTCTGACTACATGTTAATTTCTGTCTAATTTAGCTGTCTATAATAGGGAGAGGGTCTCTCCCCACTTTCACCTTTATATCTGTGAGTTACATTAGGAAAACTCTATTCATATTGTGCCATTTCAGCATTCTTAGAAAAATTTTAGCTATCCATTTATTCAGTCCGAAGATGTTTATGAGTTTCTACTTTGGTGCCAAAATCTCAAATTCAAAGTGCTGGAGATGTAGCTGTGAACAATAACAAGAAAAAAATAAATAAAACAGAAACAAACCTTGCCTTAGCTTACAGCCTAGTGGTGGCAGAGGGGCAGCAGCAGGCAAAAGACACACAGTGCCAGAGTGCTGAGGTTACAAGCATATACTGCCACACCCACCTGTGTGTGTACTGCCAGTTATTGCCATGTTTCTTCAGTCCACTTTATAAATAAAAAATATAATAATGTACAATGTTGGATATAAAAGAAGTACCTGGGAAGAAATTGCAAAGGGGAATATCGAAAAAAAATATTACGATCTCCTTATTTCAGACAAGAAAGTAACGTTTGGTTAATATACCTAAAGGTGTTGAGGCATGGACTGTGACAGCCTGTGGAAGACTTCCCCCTCGGGAAGAACAGTCTGGTTTAAGGGTGCCTAGTTCCAGAGATTTGTGAGTGGATCCGGAGAGCACACACTGAAGGGTCTTACTTTGGTGTGCTGGTGAATGGCCAGCAACCTACTCTTCAGGAAAACAAAACCAAAAAAAAAAAAAAAAGAGAGACCCTGCTTTGCATTGTGTGCTGATTTCTGTAGTGCAATGCTCCAGCAGGGTTAGTAAGACATGAGTTAAGTGTCTTTTGGGTCGTAGGGGCAGGGGCCCCAAAATGGAGTTGGAGGGCCAAAACTGGAGTCTGCTGAGTTACGATCCTCCAGGGATCTCACAGAACTATTTGTCTGCGGTCTTTTGGCTCTCTGAGAGAGCCAGATGGGTCAGGTCGTTGACTCAAGAACGCATGGACCCTGTGAAATATGTGGCCTCCTGTGGGGCAGAAATGATACCGCTTATACAACTGCCTGGGTTCCCTTCTGCATCCCATCAAAGCTCTAGACACAGAGCCCTGGGGGTACCCACTCAGAGCCCCCTCCCGGCTGGCAGGAGCTTTCATTCCTTCCTTGATATCATTTTCTTTCTTGTCTTTATATCTTCTAAATAAGTTTGCTTGCACCCTACCTCCTCTGTGGTTTCATTTTTCATCACCGTAGCACACAACCTTGGCTGTCAGGTGACGCTTTCACTGTGGATGATAATATGGTTTGTGTCTGGATGTCCCCCCGCAAGGAGGACAGCCTGCATACAACGTAAGGGGACAGAAGGAGGCTTGTTCTCTCTTTCTCGCTCTCTCTCTCTTGCTCTCTCTCTCTCTCTCTCTCTCTCTCTCTCTCTCTCTTGCTCTCTCTCTCTCTCTCTCTCTCTCTCTCTCTGCCCTCCTCTCTGGCTTTCAACTCAAGGTGATCCTCCTGGCTCAGTCTCCTAGATGCTGTGATTCCAGGCATGCACCACCATGCCGAGCTCAGGAAGAGACTGTTAAATAACCACAAAGCAACTTCAAACTTGGGAAATATGTTACTGCCAGAGCATACTCAGACCTCCTTCATGTTTTGCCAGCTTTCCATATAGTATTTCTAACAGCAAAAAAATCTCCAGGTCGGATTCATGTATTATGCTTTTAGGAATTGAACCCAGGACCTCTCACTGAGCTTCGTCCTCAGGAGCTGGCTGAGTCACTACATTGCCTCAGCTGAGATCTTCCTGCTTCAGCCTGCTGGAGCACTGAGATTACAGGCATGTACTACTATGCCCAGCTGTACATGACCTTTCGTTGCTGTGCTTCCTCAGTGCATTTCAATCTGGAAAAATTGCTCTTTTTCTTCACTTTGGTGATCTTAAAACTTTTAAGATTATAGCATGGTTGTTTTGTAGGATATTCTCCATTTGGGTTTTTGTACTTCCTCAAGATAGGTTCAGGTTATGCATTTTCAGCAGGAACAGCATAGTGTTTCTGGCTTCTTGTGTCCTGCCAGGTGGCTCATGATTCTGAGTCACTGTTACTGCTCCTGTTAACCTTGAACAGCCAAGTAAGGTGGTGTCTGTTGGATTTCTCTGTTTTAAATTGCACTTTCTTTGGAATCAAAAAGTATTAGATATGAGACTGTAAATACTGTATCCTGTTCCTTATTAGATGTTACTTTTCTTTATTTGCATTAGGAAAAGCACGTAGACATTGCTTTTTTTTTTTTTTTAATCAAATTGAATCTGATGCAGCCAGGGAAGTCGTGTTTTTGAGACAGGGTCTCACTATGCAGTTGAGGCTGGTCTTGAACTCACTTTGTAGCCCAGGCTGGCCTTGAACTTGCAATGATTCTCCTGCCTCAGCCTCCCAATTACAGGTGTGTGTCACCATGCCTGGCTATGGGAAGTCTCTTTAGGTTGTCTTTTTGGACATTTCCCTATCATTTTTCCTCACTTTGTTGCATAGCAAGATGTTCGGGGCTTGTCCCATTCTTTTCCTGTTCCAGCCCTGTTGTAGTCATTTTTCCTCAAGGAGCTGTGGTGGTTTATTTTGTTTTAGTATGATGTGGCCTTTAGACAGGTGTGTGTGTGTGTGTGTGTGTGTGGTGTACATACGATGTTTGTATCTTATTATGGCTTGTGTCTGGATGTCCCCCCCAAAGCCTCCTGTGGTCATGGGTGGAGGTTTTTGGAAGTGGCTGGATCTAGGGTGTGGGACTGTGGATTAAGAGTGTAACACTGGCATTAAGGGTGTATGTACTGGATCAGTCAATTGCTTTTGCATAGTTCTGGGTGTGGGTAATGGGAGGCCCCACCCAAAAGGCTTGGAGCCTGGATGGGAAGGGGAGGCTGCTGCTGCTGCTTGCTGCCTGCTGCCTCTTACCTGCTCCGCTCCGGGCTGTTTCTCCTCTGCCTTGCCCCTCTGCATGCTGTACTGCCCTGCAGCCAGCTGAGTATGGACTGAAACCTCCACATACTGTGAACCGAATAAACCTGTCTTCCTTTGGCTTGTGGGTGTTAGGTATTTTATCTCAGCAATGAAGAAGTAACCAAGACACAATGATGCGCACACATACATACAAATGCATTTACATTTACTAATGTTCTCTCTCTATATACTGAAAACCAGAACTTCACACACAGATATTTCTAATTCCAGTCCCTTGCCACGGTGTCCAATTTAGTTTTCTCCCTTTCTCTTTGTAACTATTTTCTCCCTCGGTGAGATTCCTGGCCCTCATTAACCTCACGATTTTTATTTCCCTCCCATTCCTCTGGGGGACTAGTTTCCGCTGGCATCCTTTGCCACTCCCTCTCCCCTCTCAGTATTGACACTCATTCATCTCCTTGGACCCTGTTTTAGGCTGAATGTTTGTATCTACGAGAAATTCATGTGTTAACACAGAGCCAGTGATAGCCCGCTGTGTGTGCCACAGTTTGGCCACCACTGCCCCAAGCCCTCAACGGAATGCTGTTCGAGGTGGGGCCTTTGGTTGGTAATTAGGTTTAGATGAGGTCATGAGGCTGCAGCTCCCATGAGGAAGGCTGATGTCCTTATAAGAGGAAGAGACACCAGGGATGAAATACGTCTCTGTGGTATCTTACTCAGGCCATCTAGCAATGGTACAGTGACTCTCCAAATACTTGAGTTCAGCTTCCGCAGATCAAAAATGTTCAGAAAAGAATTGCATCTATAGTAAACATATGTAGACTTTTTCCTTATCAGTATCCCTGAATGAATAACAACTATTTGCATAGCATTTACTTTGTATTAGGCACTAAGGTAAGGACTGTAGAGATGATTTAAAGCTTACAGGAGGCTCTGCATAGGTCACATGCAAACACTGTGATACTTTATGTTAGGGCCTTGAGGAGCTGGATTTTCTTTTTTTTTGGTACCGGGAATCGAACTCAGGACCTTGCCCTTGTCAGGCAGGTGCTTGTGCCACTGAGCTATACCCCTGGCCCGAGGAGCTGGATTTTCATATGTACTGGGAATCTGTGAAGTGTTCTCCATGGGTCCCAAGGGAGGACTGCACTTTCCAATGGCAGCTGTAGCCAAGAAAAGCTCTGAAAAGCTGTGCTGAGAGGCTTTCCCATCCGCAGCCCAGTTAGCTCCTCTCATGCTTGGTGGTCCTTCTGTTGGGCACTTCTCACCCTGTTTGGTTTCTCACTTACTTCCCTGACCACTGTTTTTCCCTCATGTTTTAGACACCTACCTTCTGTTGATTGAAGAGTTCAAAGCTGTCTTTTCTTCAGAAAACCCCCACAGATTCTTGATGTTCTGCATTGCCACTTTAGTGCAGATGCATGTGCTTTGAAAGGGGGCTCGCCAGAAAGCAGCCTTAAGACAAAGGCAAATTAAGAAGCCTGAGCGAGATTCAGGTGTGAGCACATGGTCTGCCCTCTGTGAGCACCTAGATGACGCTGAAGTGGATGGGCTGTCTGCATTTGAGCCACACAAAGTGGGTCACTTGCCATCTGCATTTAAGAGGGAGCCACAGGGGACCTGCCTTGTAGTTCAGTGCTAGAGCACCAGGCATTTAGCATGCTGGGGGTCCCGGGTTCAATTCCCAGCCCCCCCCAAAATGAATAACACCAAAAGAGGAAGCCACAGCACTTTGCCCTTCTGTTCCCATGCTAAGCACATTTCATCTCAGGAGGGTCATATCTGTAGGTGCTGCCACCACTTTTGTGTTTCTCAGTCATTTCCACACGTGCCTTCATTCCCGCTATGCCCTTGATGCCTGCTGGCGAGGGACTGTGTTTTACTCACTGTTTTCTACACCGAGTACAGAGATCTGTACTGTGTATCCAGAATGGCATTAGTGTGCCCTTTCCCACCTGGTGTTTATATTTCGCTGTGTTTTTGTTTTTTCTTAAACATGACATGAAAGTTTTTCTCCTGTATCTTTTATTTCACTTAATCATTTTTTTTAAAACTAAAATCCTGTGTAGCAGTTGACAATACTGACTTACTGTGATGTTAATGCTGGCCTCAGACCCGAGAATAAAACTGAATCGCAGGTCTTTCATGATATGACTGTGCGAGGTACTCTCTGACCTGCTCTAAATCCTTTAGGGTCTATTCATGCTGTTATTCTTGAGTGAGTTTTACAACCTCTGTGGAAGAGTCACAGAGAGATGCTTGGCCTTTTGCTTTTCTTTTATCATGTTGTTTTCATCAAAGAGAACTAATGTGTTTGAGTTTTGTTTTTGTCAGTGAGCCGAAAGGAGAAGGAATGACCATGGACATTACAATACGGCCCTTCTCCCTCCAGTTGGTAACCTCTGAGGGCTGCACAGAGATCTGGCTGCCAGCAGAGGTCAGGCTTGTACCTTCCTCTTGCCGTGGGCTGCAGTATGTCGCCGGGGATGGACTTCACCTGCGGCTGCAGGCGCAGACAGAGTTCAGCACAAGTAAGACCAGCACTTCTGTTCTGCATTTCCTTTTTTGTTATAAATCAAAGGTAATTTTTTCTCTAATTGAGCTTTTCCCAGGTGAAAAGACTGCTCATCAGTGGCCTGAAAGAGCTAGAAGGTTGACAGGATCCAGGGTCTTTTACCCAGACACCCGAATGAAGCAAATTGTACATGGAGAGACTGTTTAGAATTAAGCAACAATACATATCCTGGAGTGTGACAGACCATAATTTGATTTTGCTTGTCACTATGACTGTTACAGTTGCCATATTTTATAAGTGGAAAACAATTCAAATTGTGTATGGATTAAGGAAGTAGGAACTTCTGTGAGATCTTACGATTATTTGTTCATCAATGTAATTATTGGCTTATTCCATCCCTTACAGCGTAAGAAATAATACTTTGCAGGAATAAAATGTGAAGGGGAACAGAGGCTGTAAAAGCCTGTCGTGATACATATTTGAGAAATATGAGGGGTCATGGCTGCTTCTCTGTCATGAATCTTCTGTCTAAGCTGCATGGAGCCTGGAGTGGGGAAAACTGGGTTTCCTGAGGAGCCAGCCATTTAGGAGGTCTTGAGCAGTTCCCTGACTTTTGAAAGGAAAGAGAAGATAAACAGCCTTTTACTGCTTTTTTGCCCAAGAGTAACTTTTGCCAAAGTTCTGACCTAGTGAGTAACTAGTTTAAGTTCCGCAGCTGGCCGTAGGAACAGGAGGTAGGGACGTCACGGAGCTTAAACGGCATAGGATAAACACTGAGAATGACGGAGGGAATAATCATGGAAAGAGGATGAGGTCGCCAAGATGGAAAAGAAAGACAGCGAGCTCCCTGAATGCGCCTAGCCGTGGGCTGAGGGAATTTTGTTTCGGGGAGGAGGCTGGGAGCCTGGATCTTTGATGTCATCACTTTCTCCTTTAGCAGCAGTAACCACAGCAGGAATCCTGTGCTGAGCCTGGAAACTGGGATGCGGTGGGCGTGGAAGCCGCAGTGGCTTCTAGGGTGGGAGATGGTGACCTCCAGGGACACCTCCTTTGCTTGTTGCCCACCCGTATTCGGTAACTCTGGATGTACAAAGAGCAAAACGGAAATCATTAAAACTTTAAAAATCAACCAGTACTGTTTAGGGCAAAGTGGACTGCCCTGTGCCAGTGAGACCATTGTCTGTGTTCACTGGTCTCCTATTTCTGTACACTTTTGAAACATTTTGCTTAAAAATCAGAAGGGGAAAACTTTTAAAGGCTTGTTCCATGGTGCATGAACGTACATGCAAACTAGGTTCCTCAGCACTTAATTGCTTTACTGCTCTCCACATAATAGGTGGAGAATAAATATTTGCTGAATGAATAAATATCAGGTAGTTAAATACTGAGGAGGACTTGGATCAAACTGTGTGGTAGGAAATGACTTTTGAAATTTAACATTCAGTGGTGTTTCAGGGCTTTTAAAAAAAATTTTAAAGTCAACTTTTTAACTATAAAAACACCCCCTTAAGGTCAACCGTATTAGATGTCATGCTGTACCCTATCTTGAGGATCAGGTCAGTCACATCATAAGCCCCAAGACAGGACTGGTTACAGTAGCTCTAACGCTAGCCCTAGAATTAGTCTCCGCACAGGGCTCTTCCAGAATTCCTGGGTAGTAGAAAGTTCTGCCTTTTGAACCTGACCCAGTGGCCAGCAGAGGGTAGTGTTTCACTGAAAATTTATTTATTAGTTCTTAAAATGTATTTTGGGTGTCTCATCTGGGTGTCCTTTTTATCTGTGCAAAGTTAAATAGAAACCCTCTATGTTGCTTGGTGCTATAGGAATTTATGAGCACCTTTAGAAATTAAACTGCAGAATTTTTAATTGTAAAGGCTGAGACTTTCTAGCATCAGTGTTTTAATTCTTAAAATACACACAACATAACACAAACCAAAGTCAGATTGCTTACTTTTAATTGCCATGACCTCAGTTCTTTAACTAGGGACAATATTTTAGAGTTTTCATTTAAGTGAAAGTTTTCTTTTTTTCACCAATGAAATGACAGACATTCAGGGGAGTATGCTTGTGCTGCCATTTCACATTATCTGGGAATATGTATTTCCCTCATGGCTTTTAACATTTCCTTATTGCCTTCATCAGAAATTGAATTTCCTTTTGGAAGATAAATCCTAGGGGCTATCCTGTTTCCAGGCACCTGGAGGTCCCTTTTGTTTGTATATGTTGGTAAGGTGCCAAGGTAGACATAAACCTGGTTAAAACCAGATTAAATTTACCTTTTGGGAGCTCTGTTTACCAGCAGTCATGCCGATGACAAGCATACAGTGAGATGGACCAGAGGAGAGCCACGGCGGGGGAGGCCGGGGTAGTTAGCTGGACGGGAGGGAAGTGATCCCTCCTCTTACCCACCCTTTATTCCTAAGCCTCATGCGTAGAACCAGAGGTAATGTTCTCATGTTACATAGGTAACCAGGGCACTGCCTAGCTATGAAACATTTAGCAAAGTCTGTCTTTGAAAACACTTCACCATGTTTACTTCTGATTGAGTCACCTGATAACGCTAATTAAATGTGTATTTCTGGGTAGATCATACACAGTGTGTATTGATGGTAATTTACTGTGGCTAGTAAACCTTTTAAGCATGTTACTGTGTCTCTTCCAAACCTCTAAGATTTTCTGTTTCATTGCTTTTCTTTTAGAACCGATTTTGGTCTTTAATCAAAGCCCGCAAGCCCAAGAACGTTGCACATTTCATTGCCAGTCCTGTGGTGAAGTCATAATAAAGGCCAGGTAAGGGTGCATTTAGGGCTGATTAATTCTGTGCCCGGCAATGGCTTTTATCTTTATCAGAATTTGTGAAGTAATTGCAAGAGGAACAGTGGCGATGCCCTTAAAAGGAGTAAGTACAGGGCCTTCATGTCTCTGAGCAAAAGCGGCCACAAACCTCACCAGTGACGAGACTGGACCTGTCCCCCAGGTGATGAGGGCAGAAAAGCGGGCTTGGGAGGAGCCTGGGCCCATCACGGAAGCACCGCTCTTCCCGAAGAGACACGGGGCCTCCCTCTCCTGGGTTTTATCCATGGTGATGGTGACTGAGTTTCCACATAAATGAATTTGGTGCCTCACAGAAGCTTGTGCAGCAGGATTTTTGATCTGAGCTGTTTCTGTCAGTGCCTTCCTAAACTCCATTTCCTATTCCCCCCTCTTATGAAAACAGAGCATACAGAGCACGAATGAACCTTTTCTCAGTGATGAGGTTAATCCTGGAGGCTGTTTTTGTGATGTGCTGTGATGACCCTACTGAGGCAGGCAGGGCTCTCTGTTACTTTCTTTGCACTGCCAACTTGGCTTTTTGAATTATTTTTTTGTCTTCTGTCATCCTCCTGTCAGATTCTTCTTTTTTTTTAAGAGTCTCTTTTCTCTGGTACAAACCCCTCTCTCTGAATTTTCAGTTTCAAATCACTCATAGGCTAGAAAGTCAGATGAAAACCTCGTTCCTATTGATTGCACCTAAAGAAAGAAGTTACAGTTCTGCGTGCATGGGTTTCCTGGGACAACTGCCTGTGAGTGAAGAGGCTTCATATGTGCACCCTACTCCTTTTCTAGTGCCTTTGTCTCAATAATGCCTTCCCTCTACCTGCATCTTCAAGGTAGGAGCCTGTTGCTGTTGCCGTGGGTTCCTCCGTGTCTCCCCAGAAATAGTAGGTATTTTGGCCACTTCCTTTAGATCACAGCTTTACCTTCCTCTCCCCACCAATGCCACTGTCTCCTCACCTAATTACAGTTGGTGCCCGGCTGTGTCTGGTTGGCCTTCTAGTTCTTCCCTCCTCTGATCAGGTGCTGCACTGCTGAGCAGTTGTTATACAGTGTAGCTAGTCTCCCTGTTCCAACCCTGTCACGGTCGCCCATTTCAGGATGCATTTTTTAAAAACATTGGTATTAGTACATGTTTGCTGTTCCCCATGGGGAGTTGTTACATGTACTTACCACATCCTAATTCTTTCTTTAAAATCCCTTTCTTGGGCTGGGGATGTAGCTGAGGGGCACAGCACCTGCCTTGCAAGCAGGAAGTCATGAGCTCAACTCCCAGTACCACCAAAAAGAAAGAGAAGGAGAAAAAAACCTGAAAGAAAATCCCTTTCTTTCCTCCTTTCTCATTCCCTTTATCTCTTGGTCCCCTCCCTTTTAACAAAAGATCTATGTCCCTTTTTCTGTTATTTTTTTCTCTTGTTCTTTAATTTACTTGTATTTTGGATTTCTGCTATAAGAGAAACCATGTGAAATTTCAAGCTTGTGTGTGTCTCATCTGTTTCCCTCAATCAGGATGCGGTCTTTGATCCTTCGTGTGCCTTGTTCACCCCTCTTTGAGCTTCTCTCTCCATCCCCACTCTGCAGCCCTCCCTGCACACCCCGTGCACCCACAGTGCACACAGTCATTGCTCGTGTTCTGTGCGCAGCCGTGGGGATCAGTGTGGAGTCTCATGATCTTCTCAGTGCTTTTCTTCACCCTGCTCATTCTGAGTGCATACCCACCCCCATAGCTCCCCTGCTTGGCTCCTACCTGTGTGCTGCCCAGGCGTGCTACAGAAACCATCCATGCCTCTGGCTTGTGTACAGTGCTCTGTTGAGCCTTGTTTTTGCCTGCCAACGTAATGAAACAGTAAGCCCTACCAGCAGGGATACTTTTATTAATCTCTACATTCTTATTCCCACTTCATTGAAGTGCAGTATATGGTAGTGGCTAGTGAACAGATTCAGAAGCCATAATTAATTTTCATCTACTACTTACTGGTTGGGTGATTGTGGGTGCCTTGATTTCCTTACTGAGATAATGTGAATGACAAGATGACTTAGCTGCTAGGCTTGTTGGGAGGATAGAATGGTTTTAAGCATTAATAGCAGTGCCTGGCACATGGCAAGTATTCAATATATGTGAGCAACTGTGATAATTATCTTTACTGTCATCATCATGAGCATCAGACACAGGGCCTGATGAATAATACGCTCCCAGTAAATGTTTCCTGGGTTGAGTGGACTAGACTCCAGTGTATTTATTTTGGGCTTCCACCAGCCTTTCTTGTTTGCTCTCTGGTTCTTGGCAGTATTCCAGGTAGATGAGATGGCCCAAATTACCCCTGTGTTTTGGGAAGTTGACAGAGCAACATCTTTAGAATGACTTTTTTGAGTATGGAAGCATGTGACTTTCAATCTGCAGAGGAGAGAGGAGCATCTTTGTTGAAGTTACCTAACGGTTACAGTTGCCACAGAGTAGGGACTTGGGGACAGGCCCACTTTATCTGGAAATGTCCAAGAGGTCCCAGCTTCACTGCTGTTTAACCAAAAACCTTGTCCTTCTTTCAGCCTATTTCAGGTTTTGGTTTAATTCTCAGATGAAGTTTCTGAAACCTTCACTCCTATCCAACATTGATGTGCCCTGGAAGCTAATATTTGCAAGAAATTAAATCCAGTGTAACTGTATCTCCCGCTACCCTTTCTCATTAGGGATATCACTGGTACTCATGCTTCATTGGAAAGGGGTGAGGATATAAAAGATGCCTGGGGTTCCTGCCTAGGGATTATGTCTTCTCTTTGTCGATCCTTTCCACCACCATGGAGTTGACGTAGAAGGCCGTGGAGGCTGACAATAGAGGACCACTTCATTTATTCCCCATAACCAGAGCTTCAGGAGGCCCTGGAGTGCACAGGCAAGAGTGAGAAAGGACCTGGCAAAGCGCTTCAGCTTTACCACTTAGTAGCTGGGAACCATATTCATAACGCTTCAGCTTCTCATAGGCCCCTTTTCCAAACTTGTCAGTAGAATTAAGGAATGTAACATAACAGTAAGTGCTCAATGAACTCCTTTTAAATATTTTATGGACTCCTAACCTCCTTTCCAAGTGTCCTTTTTACAAAAGTAGCAAATAATCTAGTGTTCGTATCTTCTGAGTAATGTGATCTATATATATGTCAGAAGTAAATCACCTCTCTCTGGGATGATAAACAGTGCACTTGGTCCTTGGCTTGTTTTCGCAAGGCTTACCTGAAAGCCTTTGCTTAGCACGCCTCTGTGCCTGGACTGTATCTGCCTCTTAAACAAAGGGACAAACCCTTGATGTGTGACTGAAGGCCATGCTCACACCTCATCCTTGTGTAGCTTGCTTCAGACAGTGGAAAGATACGCTTCCTCTGGTCTCAGCATGTAGGTCACATGATGACCTGTGTGGTCTTCTCACTTTTCTCTGGTTACCTATTACTGTGTGTGGGAATGGGAAGGAGAACTTTGGTACTCTTTAAGTAGCAAGCAAAGCCAAAGTGTTCCAGAAGAGCTTGTGTGTGTGCTGTCATCGCAATCCGCTAATTGTAAGCATCTTTCTTAGGAAGAGGCTTATAACCTTGGAAGGTTGACAGATCCACACTGGGAGATCTCATAATGGGAGTCATGGGATAGAGTTACAGTCTACTGACTGACTAGCCTGCCTGTCTAGAAACACGTTACTTTAATTTTATGGGCCTCGGTTTCCTTCTCTATAAAATGGAAAGCTTGGAATAGATAAACTTGTGAGTCTTTGCAGCATGAAACTTCTCTGATCAGTGAGTCTCATGAAGTTTACTTTGAATTACTGTGTTGATTCAGGACTCTTTGGATAGTGCAAGGCTAAAACCTGTTAACTTTCTTTTTCTTTCTCTCTTTTTGGTGAAAAAGGTACTTGTCAAGCAAACTGTAGAAATAAGATATAGAAGACAGTCGAACCCAGTAAGACTTATGAATGCCACTCAGCACCTAGCACCAGCACATGAAGTCGGCTGATTTTTAACAGCCCTGTTTCTTTATGTAGGGTCACAGATTCTCAGTTAATTTGTTATGGTTTCCTGAAAGTGGATAATGCCTTGTTTCTGCATAAAAGTTTTCCAATTTACAGTTTCACGAAATGTTATGGTTGATACATTGTGTCAACTTGGGGAATCTAGAGGTTTAGCTGAGCGACTCAAGAGGAAGCTGGGGTGCTTACTTTGTATACATCCTGAGCCTGTGGAAGAGGAGGGCATGGAGATTGTGTGAGAGCTACACGGCCCCTGGGTGGGGGTAGGCTGTTTACAATGTAGGGGAGAAAAGGAGGTTTTTGCTGTGATTCCTCCCTTTTGCTGGTTGTTTTGCTGTGCTCTGCTGCCTTGAACAGTTTTTTTTTTTTTTTTTTTTGCGGTGCTGGGGATCGAACTCAGGACCCTGCGCTTGCTAGGCAAGTGCTTATTCCACTGAGCTATATCCCCAGCCCCTGCCTTGAAGTTTGCCCTCTGCCATGTACCACTCTGCCTCAGAACCAGCCAAGTATGGACTGCAACCTTCACAAACTGTAAGCTAAATAAATCTTTCCTTCCTTCATTTTGGGCATTGGGTATTTCGTCTCAGCAATGAGAGAAAAGTAACCAAGACATCAGATCAACGAAGTTTTTCTATAAAATATGAATGTGTTCAAGTTTTGATTTTGCTCCTTTGAGACTACGTAGGTCATAGGATCCAGCAGTAATAATGACACTTACTTCTTTGTGAGTAGTCTTAGAGATAGTCAAGTGGGCTGGGTGTAGAACTCAGAGGTGTGGCTCCTGCCTGGCAGGCGCAAGGTCCTGGGTTCAATCCCCGGTTCCAAAAAAAAAAAAGTCCAGAAAGAAATAGCCAAGTGGTCGGTGTGTTTGCAGTTTGTTGTGTTTTCTTGAAATGCACTCAGTGTCAGACTGGAAAATCATCAGTTGGCCAAATAGATTTTCAAAACCAAGCCTTTGACTTTCAGACTATTGGGGTAGGACTCCTGAGGTCTCTGGATCAGTCCATCCTGTTCTGCCTGTACCAGCAGGAGCTCATGAAGATATTGAAACTCTAGGAGGCCAGCAGGATTGCCTTCTCAGAAATGCAAAATACCAGAATATCAAGCCACTTAACTGAACTATTTGGCAGATCATCTGTAACCGTAGTCTTACAACTACTCTTGTGAATGGAGTTACTTTTTAATGAAACAGAACAAAGAAGTTAAAAAAGAATGCAGAACCTGGGGTATAGCTCAGTGCTAAAACACATGCGTAGTATGTTCCTGGGCTCTATGCACCGTAACAGTCACTCCCCAAAAAAGTGCAGAACTTGACTGACCATTGGCAATGTTGTGCAAACTCTTAGAATAAAATTATAGTACTTTTATGGGCCTAATCATACTGTGTACATAATAGTATTAAAGTGCAAAGCTAGTTTTATGGCATTTGTAGCCTACTGGTTGGAGAATGTTACTTAAATTTATGCAAATTTCAGCAGCCATACTTTGAGCTTTTTTTGGTATGTGGTATCAGGAATTGAACTCAGGACCTTGCTCTTGCCAGGCAGGCACTTATGCCACTGAGTTATATCCCCAGCTCCTTCAGCTTTTGATATTTGTTATTCTTAAGGCTATTAACACTCACTTTGTCATGATTCAGTCTATAAAAGCTGGCTGTTATTCCCTGTCATTGTTTTTATTGATTAATGGCTGGTTTTAAAGTGATGGACATTTTATAATAACTTTTTATTTTAAATTTTTAATGTCACACAAGTAGATATTAATGAAGAAAACATAAAAAGTACTCTTCTATAAAAAATTTTCAGAATAAAATAATTAGAAAATAACGATAGTTAATATATTGTGTATCATGATCTTAAAGAATGGTTAAAATGTTAGTACAAGTCATAGACAGAGTCTCTTACCAAGTGGAAAAAACAAATAAAAAACAAAGAACACAGCTTTCTTTTCAATTAACAAAGAGAAACTAGTAGTATAAATGAAATAAATTAGCATACATCAAAATATTTTTGAAACAACCAGTAGATAATTTGGGGAATTATTTGAATTTCTCCCTACCTCTTTTTTTTTTTTTTAATCTATCTTCTATTTTGCGCTCCCTCTTTTTTCTGTGTACGGAGTTTCTCATATAAGAGAAACCATGGGATATTTAAGCTTGTGTGTCTGACTCATAGCCACTTAATAGTATGTTCTCAAATCGTGCATATTATGTGGTATAAATTCCACTTTTCCTTATCCATTCATCTGCTGATGGACATACAGTTTCCAAGATCTAGCTATTATGAATTGTGCTGTTATAAACATGTGATGCATGTATGTTTGAATATCAAATAAACAATAGCAATGAGCAGCATTTATTAAAATTGTGTGTTCCAGTTATTATTTCCCCAAAGGTATTCTCTTGATGCGTTAAATATAACTAACAAATTTTAATTTATTATAAATATGTATTCACGTAAAACCCTAAGCTCAGAGAAACTTTAAGAAGTCATTTCACTCTCTTTTGAGCATTAGCAGGTTTTCGTCTAAATTACCTTGGAAAAAATGGTATCTGTTTTGTTTTGAAACTGCTTCTCTTGGGAAGTAGATCGTATCAAAGTATGCTTTTCAGGGTTTCAGATATACTTACAGGAGGACTGCGATTAAAATACATCTTTTGTTCTTCAATGTTTTATGTTTTTTAAAATATCAGAAAAATTTCTTTCTGCTGTAAAAAAACCTTTTATCTTTGCAGTGACTTGCAGATTAGGCACTTTCTTGCTCCTGAAGTCTGATACAGCTGATTAAAAGATGTATTACAGGACCAAGGATATAGCTCAGTGGCACAACGCCTGCTTGGCAAGTGCGAGGCCCTGAGTTTGATTCCCTCTACCAAAAACAAAAGTATCCCAGCTTTCGTTCAGTGTGATATGGGGTCAGGTCAGGTATGAAACACCTTATTTGGTGTTAACGTGCGTCAGGTCTCCCACGCCTCTGTCGGCGTGCTTTCACTTCTCTCACCACACGTGGGGTTTTGCTGTCCTGTGTTAAGGGGGCTGTTTATTGGCCCTATGTGCAGAATGTCAAGGGACTGAGAACCTTAATGATGGAGAAGATCCTCAAACCTATTGAGACCTTATTCTTACTGTACCTCTTGGTAAAGATTCTGAGAACCATATAGTATAACCCTGTCTCAAAACAAAACAAAGCTAACTTGATTTGTCCCCTCTTGATGCTACAGTGGTGCCCACTCCTGTATAGGACCAGGTCTTGTCCCTTGGCATGGCATGTAACACCCCATGCAAAGACAGCACAGACAGTAGGCACATATACTTTACCCAGCTTTCTCTAAAGTTAATATAGTATCTTATACAGCCAAGGGAGAGTTTTCAAAACTAGACTATGTGGATTTCATCCGCTTTTCTACACTATCCTTTCATTTAGTTCATTTTACAATAACACATTTCATTTAGTTACCATCAATTTCCTTTTACTGCAGTTTGCCACACCCCATCTGCCCAGTCTTCCCTACTAAGTTTCTAGGAAACGGAATAGATTCCTAAGAAAAGAATTTAGTTTTGGAGTTAGGAAGACCTGGGTTAAGATCCTGACATCACTTCACACCTTTGATTCTGTGAACTTGAGCAGATTATTGAACATTTCTGAGCCTCACTTTTCTCCCCTGGCAACAGGAAGATGGTCATTCTTATCTCACAAAGTCTAAGGCAATGAGGAGGGTGGGTGTCCCCCAGGGCCTTCCTAAATTTATTTACAGGATGAGACTTAAAGACTCCTACAGGCCTCAGTTTGCCAACCGGGAAGCGTAAAGAATTCCTCGCAGGAGGGGCTCTGCAGGGGTTCCTGCCAGTTTCTGTACTCACCTGGGGACTCTTGTCTCCCCATGTGACACGATTCCAGTCTCAAAGCGCAAGATCTGTACCAGGAAGGTTTAGTGGCTGCTCTGACTTAGAAGAAGCCTCAGGTTCTAAGCAGTGTCTCTGGTACAATGCTTTGGCAATAGTTTCTTGAGTTCTCCACAAGAGACTACATTCAGGGAAGCACAAAGCATGGAGTTGTTGTCAGGTGTTTCCAGCCCATCCATGGTTCTTCACAGTTCAGATGCAGTTTACCAATCAGGGATCATTTTTACTGTAAGCAGTGTTGCCTAGCAATGTATTTGATGCCTGTGATCTTACCTGGTTTCCAGGGTAACAGAAGTAGGCGGTTAAACTAAAGGTCAGAGTCTTAAGCAGCAAGAGAAAAGGATTTGTTAACCCTTTGATCCCAGTATATAACAAACCTAGCCAGGGACCTCACCGTTATAGTTACTCAAATATGCTCCTTCATTCCTTCAACAAATACTCAAGGAGCTGTGTTAGATGGTCGGTGTGCAGGGCCCGGTAAGCAGTGCAGTGTCTGCCTTCACACTGTTTCTTCCCTGATGCCCTAAATTCTTTTCATTGCCAGGGAAACTATCCCTCAAAAGCCAATTCAGATGTTACCTCTTCTCTGAAGTTCATTTATCATCTGCTTCCCTAGCACTTCGTGTGTGTTGTTCTGAATCCCCTAGAATAAAGTGCAGATTTTGTGTGTGTGGGATTGTGTGTTTGAGGAAAGGGCATAATATGCTCATTAAGGGAAACTGTGTAGGCCCCTGCCTTGAAGGGTTTAGAACCACACGCCTCTCATGTAATTTTGTTATTGCGTCTAACTCTATACTTCTATTAGAATGTGAGTACCTTGAGAGGAGGGACTATGTGCATTCATGTCTTGTGCCAACAGAATGCCTGATTAGTAGACTTGAAATGTGTGTTGAAAATATTGCTTCTCAATATCCTCACAGTCTGCATCAGTGGGGATGATGCCGGTGATACAGCATTTCCGAATTTGAAAGGGAAAGTTCTTATATCCCTGTAGTTCTCCCTAAAATTGGCCTTTGTTGTTCCTAGCTCCATCCTTTGGGGTTATAAATCACAGGTCTGCCCACTTCTGAGCTGTAATTGATTGCTCTTTTGTGTTATTCAACAGTTGATCAAGGAGGCAAAGAGGAATGGCCAACATGGGTAAAGATTTTTCAAAAGGTACAAACATGAATTTAATTTTTAAGGAACATACAGTCACATTTTAAATGTTTTAACTTCAAACTTATAAGTAGTGACTATCTTCATTTACTAGTATTTTATTGATGGGAAAAGTAAGACCTACCACTTTAAGCAGGTAATCAAGGTTGAGATCTAGTGGTCAAGGGCCCGTTTGATGGACTACACACAACATGATGTAAGGAGCCAGGACCCTCACACCTGCACACTCTTTCCCCAAGACCGTAATTACAGCCTAACCTTGAGGCAATACCTATAAACCTAGATTTCGAGATATTTGTAGGTTGCCTTCCTATTACTCTTTAAATAGCTCAAGAGCCTCAAAAATAAAGATGGAGCAACTGTCACAGACTCGGGGAGACCAGAGACAAGTGACGACTAAAGGAAATGTGCCATCATTATATGAACTAAATGAAAGGGTCATGCAGAAAAGCGGGTGAAACCCATATAATCTAGTTTTGAAAACTCTCCCTTGGCTGCATGAGATACTGTGTTACCCTTAGAGAAAGCTGTGTGAAGTGTATGTGCCTACTGCCTGTGCTGTCTTTGTAACTTCTTTGCAAATCTAAAATCTAAAATGATCTAAAATAAAAAGTTTATTAGAATAGAATAATGGAAGAAATCACAGAAGAAAGTGTTAGATGATTTATAAAAGACAGTAACGCTGAAAAAGTGAAACAAGGGGATAATATTCTTCATATAGAGTATACTTTTACAAATTTGTAAGAACATACTAATATCCTATTCGACATGGTCACTGCTCACAATTCACAGAAGAATCTTGGTCAATAAATATAAAACTTAGCTCATTCTCACTAGTAACTTGAGTTGTCAAAGTAGCATTGAGAATTTTTTTTTTCATTATTTGTGCAAAGATAGAAAATAGTATGCATTTAAGAAGAACATAACTGGAAGAATTAAGGTTAGTCCAACCCTTCTGGAAAAGCATTCCCAAATCACCTGTAAAATGCTTATTATTTGTGTTTATAATCTATGAGATTTTTTCCTTAAGGAATAATTAAATATGTATGTAAATTTTCTAATAGAAGCCACAGGGTTATTGATAAAAAATTGAATATCTAAATATTTACCAGGGAATGATCTAAAAAGTTCTGATGTATAGTACCTATGAAATAGAATCATGATATAACAAAATATTTTGATGTGTATTCTGTAATCCCAGACTTTCTGTGCAGAATAAATACACACACACACACACACACACACACACACACACACACACAGTAATACCTTGGTTCATAAATGCTTTTGTTTGTAAACCATTCTAATTCAGGTCACAAACAAAAGCATTCAGTACAATTTTACTGTCATTCTCAATCTTCGCCTTGGCTGACAAACATGACCAGGTTGTCTTCCCCACACAAACACAGATGCAGCCATGTTCCCCCCAACTTGTACAACAAATTAAGTTTGTCAACCAATGTTTGCTTATCTTTGGCTAGGGAGAAAGGAATTATTTTATACCTCCGTGTTTTCAAAATTGTCTAACATGAGTATATATTACTTTTATAGTTGGGAAAAATTAACATTGCGAGCATGTGGCCAGTAAGCACCTGTTGTCTTTCATGCTGATTTAATTAAGAAAGTGTTAGTTCCTCTTTATACACTAAAAAGTAGTTTTTTCTTTTTCTGCTAGGAAACTCCTCAGAGTGCTCCCACTGCCCAGTGAGAACTGGGGAGCTCTAGTTGAAGAGTGGTGCTGTCATCCTGACCCCTTTGCTAATAAGCCGCTTCATCCACAAGAGAATGACTGTTTTATTGGAGACTCCTTCTTTTTGGTGAATTTAAGAAGCAATTTGTTGCAGGTGAGACCTGGATTAGTCTATTAAAGATGTGCCTTTTCTGGAATGATTTGAAGTTGTCAAAATATCTTTTCAAAATAAATATTGGTATAGGAGCTGGGTTAGATACTGATTTCCCCATTTTTTTCCTTAATTCAAAGTTATTGAAGAAACTGTTCTCAGGCCCAAGTCCATTATTTTAAACTGTTTGTTCCGGCTCTGTTCCGTTGAGACAGGGAGAACTTTAAATTAAAAGAGCCAGCAGGGCTGGAGGACAATGAAGACTTCAGGCATGGGTTTGGGAGTGCTATCATTTTATAAACCAAATGCTCTGCTTTTTTTATTCAGGGCAATATTCCATAATTGGGGTGCATTTTAACTCTAATAGTCTGATTTAAACTTTAAAACACATTCTACTAGTCCATCGTGTCTACTGAACAGCTAGTCACAGGTATTCTGTGTCTAGCCCTAGTCCAGACTTGTGCTCATTTACAAAAAAGGAGGCCGTCAAGAAAAAAGAGAAAAAGGGAAGCCCAAGAATGAACGTGAAGCTCGTGCTATGGGGTCTGAATAGGTATCTGACGGTAGGTCAAGTGGCTCTTCTTACGTGTGTTTCTTTAGGGAGAAGGCAGTTTTCTTTTACTGCAGAAAACAAGTAGTTTATTTTTAAAAGAAAATCAATGGCATTGGCTTGGTTCTTGTGAGGAATCATTCTACAGATAGCGGGTCAATACGGATGTGATTTAAAAAGTAAGGAAAACCATTGCCAGGGAATCTTCATTTTACCATCTAATCATTGGAAGGAACGAAACCATTGTACTTTAAATTTCAGTTAGAACTCATTTAATTTCTATAATAAGAACTCAACTACTGCAGAAAATGTAGTACTTGGACAAGTCTAATGTTGTAAATCAATTTATAGAACTATTTTGAGGGAGAGTAAGAAAATTTGCTAAATATATAGATTAATTTTGTTGTCAAAAGTATTTAAGTGCCTCATCTCTCGTCATGAGAAGAAACCCTTTTGTCTAAATATATGGTTCATTTTATATTTCATTACTTTAGTATTCTTTATTTTAAAAGGTAAATGGGAAAATGGAAATACAGTTTATAATATGATTATACTAGTTTTATATTTTAATCTTTGCTGTTTTATGCTTTTCATTTTTATAGTTATGTGATACATTTTAAAAATATTTGGACAGGACCGGTGGAAAAGGAGTAGAGAAATACTAAGAGAAGCCATGTCCCCTTTTTTAGATAAACTGCATTGTGTGCTGAAATACATTCTTCACGTTCATGTCTTTATCTGCTACATGATGACATTTATAAGAATTCCTCTTTACTGTTTACAGGTGTATATTAAAGTAAGGTTCTTTATACTTAGATATTACACTTGTGGTATCAGGGAGATTGTGGGAAATTACTGTCAGTGCAAGCTGCCGTGGACAGGATTGTTTTCAAGTTGGTCTAGATGGAAGTCTCTCTTTAATTGCATATTGTAGCGGTTGAAAGAGTGTGCCTGTGACCAAAATAGTAACACACATTTCGAGAGACTGCTTAAACAGTGTTCCCAAGGCTGCGGTCGGAACAAGGCTGCTCTGTGCTGTTGAGAACCTATTTCTCATATCACCCGGTCTGCCATCGAGCAGGGCTTTGAAATGTCATGTGATGCCACAGCCTCCTAATGGTATCTCTTGGGAAACATTTTTTTGGTGAGACAATATCAAGGGTCCTTAGAAATTGAAACAACACAAAAGAAAATAAAAATGAGGAGAAGAGGATAATCCGCCTCTCCGGGCAGCGCTGCCACCTCTCAGATATATTGATTTCATTAGGCCCCAACAATGTGTCTTTGAACTTGGCTCTTCAGGTTCCCACACTGTTAGGCTGCTTCATTGCATAACTTGCTTTTGACTTCCTTAAAACATAGGTAAAGAAATATGCATTACAAAGCAGAGATCCTTTTCAAGCAAAAGTAGTGTGTTGGAATATTTTAATTAAAAAGATCTGATTTTATGCCAGGTGTGGTGGCACACGCCTGTAATCCCAGCACTTGGGTGGCTGAAGTAGGAGGATTGCTGTGAGTTCAAGACCAGCTTGGGCTGCACAATGAGTTCAAGGCCAGCCTGAACTGCAAAGTGAGACCTTGTCTCAAAAAGAGCAAAAAAAAAAGAAAGAAAAAAGTAGTTTCTAAAAGAAATTAAAAAAAATAAAAGAAATTCAAGACTTAGAAGTATAGCTGCACTTTAAAACTTTATTGTATTTTTTAAAGAACAAAGTTGAAGTTTCATTATCATTTGCAAGTTTGACTAACAGGTTTATCTTTTTACCTGGGGGTATTTAATTATTTACTTGGATAATTTGGTTTTTAAATCCATACATACATCTTTTTTTGTTTTCTTGGAAAAATGTGTTGAACTTTCTAAACATTCTCAAGTATAAAAAGAATAGTATTGTGAACTGTAATAGTCTAGGCTAATCATCTTGATTTATCAACTATATTTCATCATCTTGTTTTTTTTTAATAAGGTGGTTTAAAGCAAATCTCAATCACCATGCCGTTTCATCTCTGTGTGTTATACAAATATGTATGAAAATAAGGGTTTCTAAAAACAACCTCACTGTGATGATCACACCTGATAATGATATACCCCCAGGCCATATAAAATTTTTCATTATTGTCTTAAAAGTAATTTTTACTGTAGATTTTGTTGTTTTGTTTTGTTTTGTTTTTTTCACACAGGGTCCTCCTGTGTAGTTTAGGCTGAACTTGAAATCACTGTATAGTCCCGGCTGGTCTCAAACTCTAACAGTCCTGCCTCCGCCTCCCAGGTGCTGGGATCACAGGAGTGCACCCCATGTGCAGCTGTACTGTGGGTTAGTTTGAATCAAGACATGATGGTGTTTGTGGGCATTTGGTTCTTATCAGATTTAAAGTCCTGATTACTTGTGCCTCTATGTAACATCTAAATTCTTTCTATATACACCTCTCCTTCCACTCCGTCTCTTAGCCCTCTTCACCTCTGAGAGCGATCTCCCTGCTTCCTGTTATCTTTCATTTTGCTCTAGTTTATTCGTACTTTGAATCTTTCATATAAGAGCAACTATGACATATTTAAGCTGTGTGTCTGATTTATTTCACTTAACATTATGGTCTCGGTGTGCATCCATTTTCCTAGAAATAACTCAAAGTTATCCTTTATAGCACAGTAGTGCTCCTTTGGATATGACATTTTCTTTATTGATGGACATACAGACCACTTCCAAGTTTGTCAGGAGTTGTCCTGCCATAAACATGTGTATGCATGTATTGTTGTAGTGTGATGCCTTTAACTTCTTTGGGAAGATACATAGAAGTGGAATAGCTGGGTCAAATGGAATTTCATTCTTAGTCTTTTTGTGGAATCTCCATACTGATTTCCATAGTAGTTGTACTGGTTTTTATTCTCACCAAAAAAGTAGAGGTGTCATTTGTTTTTCCCCCACATCCTTGCCAGCATTGGTTATAATCTGATTTCTTGATGCTAGGAAGTCTTTCTGAAATAAGATGGAAACTCAGTGTTATTGTAGTTTGCATTTCACTAATGTCCAGAGTTGTTGAAATTTTTCATGTGTTTATAGGCCATTTGTACTTCTAAGAAGCGTCTGTTCATTTCAGTGGCCCATTTTTCACTGGGTCTTTTATTTTGGGGAAGCTAATTTTTAAAATTTTTTTAAGTATTTTAAGTATTAGTAGTCTATCTAAGGAATAGATAGCAAAAATTTATTCCCGTTCTGTAGTGCTTTCTTCACTGTGCTGGTTGTTTCGTTTGCAGTGTAGAAGCTTTTTAATTTGATATAATCCCATTTGTTGATTCCTTTTTTATTTCTGGGTGCTTTTCAAAAAATTTTTTTATTAGTACATATCTAGTACATGTTTACATTCCCTGTGGGGAGTTGATTCATGTCCATAATACAGCTTAATTTCTTTTTTTTTAATACCCTTTTTCCCTTCTCCGCCTCCCTCCCCACCCATGTCTTGATGGCCTTCTTTTGGTATACTTTTGCAGCACATAGTCTTTACCTGCCTTGTGTGGAGTTGGTGCATGTAAGTGATGCATCTTAATGCCTTTTCTAATCCCTTGTCTCCCCTCCTCTCTCCATCTCTGGATTCCCTGACCCTTTGAGAAAAATGTACCTCCCTGCTCCTGAGTATCTGTCTTTTATTTTGCTCTTTGTTTATACTTCGGGTTTCTCACAGGAGAGAAATCATGGCTCTGATTTACTTCAGTTAAAATTATGGTATGTATCCACTTTCCTACAGGTGACTCATTTATTTTGACAGCAGAATAATACTTCCTGTGTGTAAATGCCACGTTTTCTTTATCCGTTCATCTTTTGATACACATATGGGCCAAGATATTGACCCTTGATGTTTTTTTTTGTGCCACTGGGCTCTGTTAAAAAAAAGTCCTTGCCTATGTCTGTATGTATTTTATGTTTTAGTATTTTGATTTTTGATTGATTTTGAAGTTAGTGTATTATATGGTGAGAAATAAGGGTCTAGCATCAGTCTTTTGCCTGTAGATAGCAAATTTTCCCAGCAACATTTGTTAAAGTAGCTGTCTTTTCTCTAGCATGTGCTTTTTGGCCTTTTTGTCAAAGATCAGATGGCTGAATGTGTCTGGGGTTGTCTCAGCATCCTCCTTTCTCTTCTAGAGATGCTGCTGTCGGTTTTTGTGCCAGTAACATGCTGTTCCTATCACTCTGGTTTTGTAGTATAACTTGAAATATGGATTGTGATGCCTTCTGCTTTGCTCTTGTTGCCCAGAATAGCCTGTTGCTATTCTCAGGCTCATTAAATCTATGTATCAGTTTTAGGAATATGGCCAATTTGACAATAAGAGTTCTTATCCTGGAGCAGGTGATATCCTTCCATTTTCCAAGGTCATCCTCAAAATTGTTTTTCTTGGTTCTCTAGTTTTCATTGTAGAAGTCCTTTACTTCTGTGCTTAGTTGAATTCCTAAGTGTGTGATTTTTCTCAATGCTCCTGTGAATGATATTGTTTTCCTAATTTCTTTCTTAGTGGGTTCACTATTGGTGTACAGGAATGTTACTGATTTTTTGTACTGATTTTGTATCTTTTTACATTGCTGAGTTAGTTATTAAATCTAGGAGTCTTTGGTGGAATTATTTTGGTCTCCCATGTAAAGGATCATGTCATGGCAAATAATGACAGTTTGACTTCTTCCTTTCCTATATGTATTTCTTTTATTTCTTTTTCTTTCCTTACTGTGCTGGCTAATGAATGTTTCGAGTACTGTAGTGAACAGGAATGGTGGTAGAGGTCATCCCTATCTTCTACCTGATTTTAGAGGCAAGCTTTCAGCTTGTCCCCATTTAATATGATGTTAGCAACAGATTTGTCATAAATGGCTTTTATCAGATTGAGATAAGGTCCTTCTATACCTATTTTCTTCAGGATTTTTACCATAAATGGATGTTGGATCTTGTCAAAGCCTTTTTCTGTGTATGTTGAGATGATTGTCTCATTTTTGTTCTTGCTTTGATTTATATGATACATTATAGTTATTGACTTGCATATGTTGTAGCATCCTTGCATCCCTGGGATGAAGTTGTGTTGCCTACTGGGTTATGATGTCTGCTCTTTTTGATGACCTGTTGCATTCTGTTTCCCAGTATGTTGTGGAGGATTTTTATTTCCATGTTCTTTAAAAAGATTGGCTGTAGTTCTCTTTCTTAGTTCTAACCTTGACTGGTTTTGGAATCAGGGTATGCTAGCTTCCAGGAATGAGTTAGAAAGTGCTTCTTCCCTTTCAGTTTCATTAAAACCCCATTAGACATTTTATCTTGGAAGTCAGCCATCAGGTCCTTGTTCCCATAGTAACAAACCAGATGATGCTGTGAGCAGACTTACTGCTTATAACTCTCAACCGGTTTCCAGTTGATGTTACATTTGCTAGTAGAACAAGTTGACCAGAGCAGGAACTGTACACAGGAACAAAACAGAAATTCCAGAAATGAATTGAAATTCAGAAGTGAAATGTTGCAATTTCAAAACAGAGACTGGTATAGTATAGTCTTTGAATTTCAGGCAGATATAACATTGGTCTCATATATGGCAAAGAAAAGCACACGGATACTACTGGCATCAACATTTCAGCATGATAGAAACATTGATAGGGAAACCTCGACAGAATGGAATCCTGAGATGGAAACTTTCTACAACAAAACCAAAGGTGGAGTAGATGTTGTTGATGAGTTATGGAGTACCTGTGATGTCACTTAAAACAGAAAGCACTAGCCAGTGGTTGTGTTTTACTCGTTCCTAAATATGTGTGGCATGGTTTGATAGTTTACCAAGAAAATAACAAGTGCAAATATCACAGAGAAATTTCCTTTGAGGATTGGGGCTAGCGCTATAAGAAATCATGTACAAGAGAGGAAAAACAAAATGTTTCTGCCTAGAGAAGTACACAAAAAACTTGTAGAGCATGCTAGTGAGCTGACAAGTGATAGGCAGGCGCAGCATCACAAGGACCTACCACGACAATGGGAAAACAAAATGATATCAACTTGCCCTACAAGAAAGTATAGGAAAACAAAACATACATGCTCTCAGTGCAGGTGGTACTTGTCTATGAATATGCAGTTTTCATGTGTGAAGACTGCCTGGGGTATGACAGTTGAAGCAAAGCTTATTTCTGTGGTAGACATTTGTTTGAGTTTACATTGTAGTTCACGTAGGTTTTTATTTTTGATGTTATCTTTTAGGTTTATAAATAAGTAAACAGTTGATGTGAAAATGTTTATTCTAAGCATTCATTACATTTTGATATTTTATTATATTGAAATATTATTTCCCTGTTAAGTGCATGTTGTGCATGTAGTAGGAAGCTCCTGAAAAAACAGGGAGAAAGGTGACAAGACTGCCACATAGGAAAGGAAAGCTAAGTACATGTGCTGTCACTGTAAATGATGTGTGCGTGGAACTTGCAGTTGTCGTGTGTGAGGATGGCCTTTGGTGTGACAACTGAAGCAAAGCCCTTTGAAGCAAGTTCCTTTGGTATTTACATTGTAGTTCATATAGAAATTTATTTCTGATATTATTGTTTAGGTTTTATAAGTACAGTGCTGATGTCAAAGTGATGTTTATTCTAAACACAGAATACATATTAAGAACTCAATATTTAATCTTATTAATACTTTTTGTTTCTGTTAACTACACTTGTATGACATAAGAACTTCCTCCCAAAAAACAACAAGACCACTGAGATGTCAAGGTGTCCTACAAAAAGGCCAGGAAAGCAAAGACATGTGCTGTCAGCATAAGCAATACCTGTATATGGAATATGCTGTTGTCATGTGTTCAGACTGCCTGAGCTGTAGTAATTGAAGTAAAGATTTTTTTTTTTTAAAGTGCTATTGGTATTTTCATGTGGGAATTTACTTTTGGTCTTCTTTTTTAGACTTTTGTACACCAAAAAACAGTCTATGTTGAAAATTTTGATTCTTTTTTATGAAGTCAATAAATATTAAAAATTGAATACTTTATTTTTGTGATTTTTTTCCTTTTAAGTGCTCATTGTTTAATATAATAAAACAAAATTAAAATTAATTCATCAGTAGAAGGATTCTGAAGAAGAAAGGTGGTTCTAACAAACTCATGTTTCTGCACCTAGATGACAAAATTAGTGTTATGCCCCAAGAGGTTGAGGAATATTGGTGTTAGATCTTTCCTGAACTATTCATCAGAACTCAGGCTTTTCTTAGTTGGTAGGTTTTTTTATTTATTAATGCCTCAATTTTATTCCATGGTATTAGATTATTTTAGTTTTTGTGTCTTCTTTGTTTTTTCCTGATAGTTTATAACTATTCATTTAGTCTGTATTCTCTAATTCATTGAAGTACATGTTTTTGAAGAAGTTACTAGTAGTCTTTTGGATTTCAGTGTGTCTGTTACGGTTTCATTTTATGAGCCCTTTCCTTTTTGTGATAAAATTGGCCAGGGGTTTGTCTGTTTGGTTATTCTTTGATTTCTTCTTTGCATTCCTTTTTAGTTTCAGTTTCATTAATTTCTGCTCTGATCTTTATAATTTTCTTCCTTGTACTTGTTTAACATTTGAATTGTTCTTGTTTTCCTAGGACCTTGAGTTGCATCATTAGGTTATTTATTTGGACTTGCTCCTTTTTTTCTGATGTGGGAATTCACAGCTATTAATGTCCCTCTGAATATTGCTTTCATTGTGTCCTATAGGTTCTCATACATTGCACTGGCATTAGCCTTTGTGATGAGTCAGAAGGCAGCCAGCCCCCCTGTGGGGGATTTATTAAAGACTCTTTCCTTCCCTTACCTTTCCACTTCAGTTCCCCTTGGCCACAAAGGCAGCCCTGCCCTCATCTGCTTTGGCAGGACTAGATGTTCACCTGTGATGAACAACCCACCCTGCTCAGGTTGTTCTGGCCCATGAACAACCTACCCCTTGCTCTGGCTGTTCTGGCCCACAGATACCCTCCCCGAAAAAGAGCTTAAAAACCCCATGCTTTGCTGAGCTCGGGGTTGTCTTAGTCCACTGGGCAGCCCGCTGTGTTGCTCCCCTGCCCAATAAAGACTCCTCTCACATCAGAATGTCTGGTCTGGTTCTGTGTGGGTCTCGGCCCAATCATTTATCACTTTAATTCTAGGAACTGTCTAATTTCTTCCTTGATTTTTTTTTTCTGTGACCTATTGATTATTTAAGAGTACATTGTTTAATCTCCACGTGTTTACCTAATTTCTGTGATTTCTTTTCCTTTTCAGTTCTAGTTTCATTGTTGTGTTGTCTGATAATATGTATGGGATAATTTTGATCCTTTTATCTTGATTTAAGCAGGCTTCGTGGGCTAGTATTTGGAGATACTTCCATATGCTGCTGTGAAGAATATGAGTTCTGTTGTTGATGGGTAGAACAATCTGTACATATCTATTAAGTCCATTTGTTCCAAAGTGTGGTTCAGCTATAATATTTCTTTGTTGATATTTTTGTATAGTGCATCTATTTGTGATAATTAGATATTGATGTTCCCCACTATAATGGTGTTGATGTTTGTCTGAATTTTTTGTCCAGTAGGTTTTTTTTGAAGCTGGGTGTGCAAGTAGTCATTGCATATACATTTATAATTGTTATAATTATAAATTGTATTTCTGTTGATTTATTCCCTTAACCAATATCTTTCCTTACCTCTTCTGATTAGTTTTGACTTGGAGTCCACTTTTGTTGAAAATAAGATAGCTACTTGTGATTGTTTTCTAGATCTCATTGCATGGGATTTTGTTTTCTCATCCTTTGATTTTTTTTGTTTTGTTTTGCTTTTAGTTTATGAATTTCTTTTTGGGTTAAGTATGTTTTATATGTAGCTGACCATTGGGTTTTGTCTCTTTGTCTAATCTGCTGGTTAATGTCTTTTGATTGGGAAGTTTAAACTGTTTACTTTTACTTTTGAGTGTTATGACTTAATTTGTGTCATTGTATTATTTTCCTATTGATGATTAATCATCCTCCCCTCTCCCTTTATAAGTGGTTTATTGTTTTTCTCTTGTAGCTTTGAGATTCTGTTCTTATGTTGGACTTCTGAGGTTTTATCTGTTATGTTTCATGGAGTACTTCTTTTCTGATCATGGCTATTTGGGATTCTATATGCTTTACTTAAGTGCATGTTAACTTATTTCCCCATTGCTTGGAAAGTTTTCTGCTGTTATTTCTGTAAATAGGACTTTTATTGCAGTTGGCCTGCCTTTTGATTTTTCACTAGTTCTAATTCATCTTAGATTAGTATTCTTTGTGTCATCTAGCAGCTGTTGGTTCCAGTTTCCTGTTCTCTTAATTTTTAAACTATCTAAGTATTTGGTTACCTGCCTCAACCCTATCCTCTAATTCCAACACTCTGTCCTCACATCAATCACTTCTGCTGTGCATACTTTCAGTAAATTTTTTTTTATTTCTGATATTTGTTTGGTACCTTTTCATAATTCTTTCTCTAATTCTTTACTAAAATTGTCATTTATGTTTGTATCATGTTGCTGAGCATGGGAGGCTTTTTATTATGTTCCTGTATGCTCACTGATCCCTTTGTTCATTATGTTCATTGTCCATTTAATTACATCATCTTTGAGTTCAGGGGGCACCTTAATGATGTTTTTGGTCTCCTTTTTTAAAATCATTTCCATATTAATTCAAGTGTTTGGCTTTTTATTTTCTTCTAATTGATGCCCTATTGATTAGTTTTGGGGGAACAGGAGTTCTTTTGGAAGCATTTTGTTGACTTGTTTTCTCATGTTGTTGTGTGTGAGTGTGTGTGTGTGTACTGAAGGTTGCAGATCTACTATATTGGAAAGATGTTATTGATAGTATGCAGATCACTGTGTTAGCATCTGCTTTCTAGTGATGCTTTAGCTTTGGCTAATTTTTACAAAGCTTAATAGTAAATCTAGTAAAAATGGAGGACAGGGAAGGGGAAAAGTGAAAAAGTAATATTTTAAAAATAAAAAAGAGAAAAGTGAGATAAAGAATCTTATTAAGGAATAGTGGAAAATTAATAGACTTAGATAAAAGTAACAGAAAAGAACAAACAAGAAAAGGAAGATAAAACAGAGCAAAAAAATTAAAAAGGGAAAAAACCCAAAATTAAAAAAAAACAATAAAAAAGATAAATGAATAAAAAAAAAATTCCTTTGTGTTTTTGAAGGAATGTTTGTTTCTTTCAGGGTCCGTAGTAAAACGGATGTTGCGTCATTAGTCAGACTCTATTTGTTTCCACACTCAACATATGTTGTTTTATATGTGAATGCTGAATCTTGCCCCACCTTACTGCTGGGTGTGGTCAGTGGTGTCCATCAGTAGTGTCCAGTCTCTCCCATTTTTCTTGTTCTGTGTACCCGAAATCGAGGCTTTCTGCACATAGGTTTATGGCGTGTGGGTTTGTTATGTGTCCTCCATTGTGCTCCAGAGGCCTCTCTGCCCATTCATCATAGGCTGTGTCAACTGTAGAGCTGAGGTGTGTCCCTGAGTACATTGGCAGATAGGAAAAGAGACCACTGAGCTGTGTATGGACATAGGCAGCAGTATGGAGTGGGGAGTGTGTCTAGAAGTCTGGTGGATTTAATGCCAGCACTTTCAGACCCAGCCCCCTCTGAAATGTGCACAGAAGCGGCTTGGTTTCAGGGTGGTGTAATGGAAAATGCCCCCCAGCAAGTGTACTTCAGCTTCTTAGTTGCCCTGTTCCAGTTCCGGTTGCTCCTGTCTCTTAGAAACGGCTGGTCACTGTGATGCATAGCTGTCACTCTGATGCACATTATGTAAACCAATCCCCAGTTGACAAGCCATTCTGCCTCTGTACTTCCTGCTTGCTTATCCCATATAAGCCCTAGACCACCAGAGATCAGGGCCTGATCCTTTGGGAATGATCCTGATCAATGCCCATTGACATAAATCAATCTGCCTCTAAACCCTGGGTATTGTTTTGGTGTTTCTGCTTGCTTTTGCAGTGAGACCCCTATGTCCTCTCTGGCCTGAGATTGAATGTCTCAGGTGGTCTGTCTTAGCCTGTCCGCTCTCCCCAGCTGTCACTTCTGGCCCTATGCCACACAGTCACTTCCAGAAATTCAGGAGTATAATTGTTCTCTAACACATTTCCTTTTCCTGGTTAACTCCTTTCTGCTGGCTTGAACTACCAGCGGTACATATGTGACTTGCCCCTTACCACTCACTGGACAGTCTTGCATGTATCACGAGGGGTTCATAGGTGCCCTTCAGCCAGACATAGAATTATGACCACCATTACAAACATGTTAAACACTCTCACATATGATGGACACTGCACTGGATATCTTCTCCAACACTAGCCTGCTACGAAGGAGTCACCTTTGGAGTAAAACCGTGTACTATTTTTGCACTTTACAATAGCCATGGCTTTTCTTGGGGCGGTCACTGTTGGCCCCTGCAATCAACAGTCTGCCGTTTTTCCCTATGACTGATGATCTTCTGCAGGCTTCCTTGTATTAGTGGAGATTGTTCCCCTCCCTGGGAGCCCTGTTAGATTTCTGGACAGCTTTGTTTCTTCTCTGTCTTGTGTACCATTTCTCCAGCTTCTCTAGATTCTAATTCACCAGCTTCCTCCAGATTACTAGAGATCTACTCTTTGAATTTCTTTACCAGGTTATTTCTCAGGTGTCCTGATTCCAGATCCCAGGGAGGCTGTATTTTCTTGCCATTTTCAGTCTCTAGAATCTTATTTTACAAAACAACAACAAAAAGTTCTTTGTGTGAAGGTGTAAGTGCAATGTTCTGTGGAGACAATTATAAGCAAAATGCATTGTAGAGCACCTGACTAAAAATATTTTGGCTTTGAGTAGAAAAATCCTTTCTTCTCAAGTTTTGTTATTTTAATACCTTATTTTAGCTTCTAGGGGAACTCTTAATTTTTGCTAAGATTTAGTGAGTGTGGTCAAATTCAAATGTAAAAACTGTTATCTTTAGAAAAGAATATCCATTTGGGGCCAGATAGATGTCTTTTACTGTAAGAAAGTGAGAAATTGCCATGTCAACCTCTACAACTGAATACTGGGTACTGCCTTTGTGCACTTCCTCCTACTCAGAGCAAATTGGTTTCTTTCTTGGTTTCCACGTCTGTTATCTCTGATAGGAATGTTCCCATCCTGTCACTCACCTTGGGCGGGTTCTGTTACCTGCCATCTGTGGTGTGCTGAGTGAAATGACCGGTGTCCCTCAGCTTAGCAATCAGAGATGGCATAGGCTGTGGTCTGAGTGAGCCTGGACAGGTGTTTGAGCCACATGTGAGCCATATTTGCTTGTTTCCTCAGCAGAGATTTTTACAGAGAGACTGGAAAATCTGTGCAAATCCTCCAGCTAGCCTAGGGAAAAATGGAATAAATGTGTATATTACTGAAGGTTAATTCACCATATGAAGGGATTCTCAGGAGTTCTTCCTATGGGAAGAGCCATGGGACATTTATGAAATTTTGCGAGTCATATGGGATTGGGGCCAGGCTACAAAGAAAACCCCAGATACAAGTTGAGCGGTTGTTTTTGGCTTTTTGACCTTTTACTAAAGGAGGATATGTAGTTTGTACATCAAGATCTGATCACACAAACACACACACAGGCATGCATGCATGAACACGCAAATGTATAAACACACCCAAAGTAAAAGTTTCTGTAAAAATGTCTACATGATAATATTTGAGATAGTCATATTTTCTATTCTATTTCATTTTTTTAAAAAATGCTGGCTATAAATAATGGAATTAATTCCATGAATTGATTCCCACTAATGGTATGTGACCTGCAGTTTGTGAAGCACTTATTACCTAGAAGCACAAGCTTTTGTATCAGAGTATCAGATTTAAATACCAGCCCTATTGGTTACTACTAACCCGTCCATGGCACTCAGTTTAAACATGCGTCTGATGCCACCTTTCAGGAAATAATTATGCCAAAGGAAAATACTTACACTCAAACTTACACCAATCACTTAAAGCCTTTTTTTTTATTTTGAAGAGACTACAAAGAAAACAAAAAAACTGATAAGAATTTCAAAACAAGATGGCAGGAAATTAACAATGGTTGTTATATTGCATGTTGTTATCTTCAAAGTAGTTGCTCAGAGTACCAGATATAAGCATGCAAAATTGAGGAAATAATACAAGCACTAACTGCTCCTTTCAATGAACTAATAGAATTAGTATAACTATCTTAGCTATTTTACATATATACAATTTCCCTTCCTTCTCCTTTCCCCCATCCCAGCTATTCCTTCCTTTTGAGCAGTTTCTCTCCCTTTCACAAGACCTATTGTACCTTTTTTGGCTCTTACTTTTTCCGTTTCTTACACTAGGGAGGCAATATGATGCTTATACATGTGCGTCTGATTTATTTCACTAATGAGTATGGTCTCCAGTTCCATCCATTTACCTACAAAAGCCTTGAGTTTATCTTTCTTTGTAGCTGAGTAATACTCCACTGTATAAAAATACCACATCTTTTTGTATCCAGTCCTCAGTGGATGGGCATTTGGCTTGCTTCCAAGATTTAGCAATTACAAATTGGGCTGCTATGAACATGGGTGCACATATACTACTGTGGTATGTTGTTTTCAGTTCTTCTGGGAAAATACCCAGAAAGGGAATAGCTGGGTTGAATGGGACTCGTAATCCTGTTTGTTTGAAGAATCTGCACACTGATTTCCACACCAGTCTACACTTCAACCAGCAGTGGAGAAGTGCTCCTTTTTTCCCACAGCCCCACTAGCATCTGTTATTGGTTGACTTTTTGATGATAATCATTTCTTCTGGGGTAAGATGAATCTCAGTGTTGTTTTAATTTGCATTTCTTGAATGACCAATGATGTTGAACGTTTTTTCATATATTTATTTGCCATTCATATTTCTTCATCCGGGAAATGTGTGTTCATCTCAGATATCCAGTTTTTGATTGGGTCTTTGAATTTGAGGGGTCTGATAGTTTTCAATTCTTTACATGTTCTAGATGGAAGTCCTTTGTCTGAGGGACAGTTGGCTATAAAACTTATTTTATAGATCAATCTATATGCTAATCCAACAAGAAAAAGTCACTGACCTTCCTCCCTCAACCCATACCCTGTTCTGCAGCTGCAGCCTCCAGAGTGTAGGACTTGTTTGGCCCAGGCCACCTCTTTATGGCAGGGGTGATAAGGTTGAGAGGCATGTTGTATGGTTTAGCAGAGGTGTGACTGAATTTGAAAAGAAGCATTCTTGCTTTAAGGGTTGGGTGAGTACTGTTTTAATACAAATCCTACATGATGAATTTGGATTTTTGAAGTTTTGAAGTCTAATATTGTTTGAGAAATTTGTCTCAGAACACTGTCTTTTCAGTTACAGTGCCTATCTTAAATACAAGAAGTAGAATTATATGAACAAGTTAGATATTTTTAACTTCTGAAATACAGGTGGCTAAGAGTTATAGGTTACTTTTACATAAATTGCATGGACTAGGAGTCAAAATACTATGATTTCAAATTCTGATTTTTCTATCTTTTTACACATGAATTGGGGTAAGTTATTAGCACTCTCTGCCTTTGTCACCTACCATCTCTCTGTTCTACATTATAGAGATATTTGCAAGTGCTTTTTAGAAAAGTAAACTGCATTTTGTTGAAATTATTTGACAGCATTTGGTTTATCAAGAAGTGGCTAGGTTTAGAAAAGTCAATCTGTTCATTGTTATGTCTTAAGACAAGAAAAAAAATGATCCCTCTGCATGTGAATTACTCATACAAGCTAATTGTATTCCCAGTATTTAGTAGAGGGCAGAATAAAATGTAAAGTTCAATGAATACTCTTGAGAGTATGTTAAAATTATATATTCCTTTTAAGAAAAGCTGAATGACATTTAAGTGACATTTTTTCTGTTCTACAGGAACCAAAAGCAAATACCAAAGTAATTTGTAAGCGTTGCAAGGTAGTGTTGGGAGAGACTATGTCATCAGGTAAGCATTTCATACCATAAAGCTAAAATGATTACCTCCTTATCTAAAGACAAAATGAGATTTTAGAATAAGTATATATGAAAGATTATTATTTTATAGAATTGATGCTTGTTTAAAACTAGAAACCAATTAATACATCATGTCAAAATATTTGTATATTTTACCTTTACAAGTGCACAGCGTTGATTTTTAAGTATTGAGAAATTGGGTCATTTTCCTTAGTTTGTGTCTTCTTTGTAGTAGAAAGCGATACTATAAAGTTTCTGTTTGTTTCTATCTGTCGTTCCCAGAGAGGGAGAAGTTGCTTTGCTTGGAGGCCATCTGCCTCCAGGCTCTATTTTAGCCCTGGAGATTGGAGAGGACCTGTTGAAATGAAAGAAAATATATTCAAAGTTTCATACTTTGCTCTGTATTCTTTTCCCGGTCATGTTAACTATATTTTCTGTAAACTCTGTGTTATACTACTTTAAAATATAATAATGAAAATCCTGATAATTAAAACATTGTTTAAAGATATAGTTTATAATGTCTAGAGAGGCTACCATATGCTGTATTAGCTTTGTGGGTGATGAAAAATCACTTTTAATGTAATTAATTAGAAAGTATAATGTAAGCGAGGCTGTTGTATTTAAGGGAAGGCAGATGGTGTTATTTTCTGTTTGTTTTGCAAAGCATCAAGATCTTACAAGTAGTTACTTGTTCAGAATGAGCAAAAAAGGAAGACTGACTAGTGGTAGGGGAACGCTATCCTCATTACTATTTTTGGAGAATGCAAACAAACCCCTTAAGCAACACCTTAGAAATGTAAAGTTTCTAATTAAATAACGTGAACTGGTTTTGAATCCTTTGCTCTTCTCCCTCCATGAAGCCCAGTGAAAATGATAGGTAAGGAATAAAAAGATAAGTATGTATCCAAAAAGACAAATGCGGAGAAGTCAGTACTAGAAACAGGAGATGTGAGCAGGCTTCTTTGGGACGCACTTGACTGTCTGCATGAGGTCATCTGGGTGAGGGCTGAGCCAGTGTTCACTGCAGAACTCTGGACCGGGTCTGCATGTGAAAGCAGCAGGTAACAGGAAAGGCGGTCTGAGGCGAGAAGCTGAAAGCAGGTTCATTAGTCCAGGCTCTTAACTAGTAGTCTAACCACTATAGAGGTATCTGACTCTTAAAGTTCCTCTTTCTCTCTGCAGTTTGCTTATGCAGTCCTCCAGATAGGACGGGGGACCTTTCCTAAAATAATGCAGAATACCAATAGGAAAAAAGACAGACCCCGATTCTTAGGGGTCATACATCAAAATGGGCTTATGTTGTTCGAAGAGTTTCTGTTCACTCTCCCTGTAGGCAGTAAACCATGTACCTACACCCAGGAGCTTCTTACCAACGTTTGGTTGCCTTACGCTTAAATATGAATGTACTTCTAGGAAACCAGAGACAGTATTATTGGAAATTCCTCATATAAAAGAGATTGAGGCAAACAAATTAGCAATCAAGAGAGTAGAATTAGAGAAGAAACAAGTGATGTACAGAGCACAAGAAAACAGAAGAGACCCTTGGAGACGTGACACAATGTACCTTTGATAATTAGAACATGGTATTAAAAATGTAATAGTTTAAGAGATCAGAATACTTCACTGGGAGGTAAGATTAAGGAACTACCCCCAAATTATACCAAAAGACTAAGATTGAAAATTAGGAAAGAAGTATAAAAATATATCATTATTTAAGTTTCCTGATGAAAACTTGCTTATTCATTTCTTATTGTTTAGATTACTATCTGACACACAGTCAGTACTCAGAAACTTTTTGTTGAGTGAGCGGTGAATGGAGACTTCAGAACACCCGATTATCTAGCAAACGGAAATCCTAGTGAGAACAGAGACAGCGGGATGTAGGAAATGATTAAAGAACAAAACTAGCAAAAGCACTTCGCATGACTGTTTTTGAGAGCTAACGCTTCAGTTTCTTAATGCAAAGGAATCACTACGTACCCAGTGTAATTAATAGAGGGGTAAAATGGAACAGTTTTACAATCTCAGCAATAAATTTTCCAGACGGGAAAAGCAGTTAGGGTACAATGGATAATGAACTGCAATAGCATTGAACTTAATAGTAGAACTGAAAACTGGAGGATAATGAAGTTATCTCTTCATAATTTGGGACAGAGTCATATCCCAGAATTCCATACCCAGTCAGATATGAAGTTAATATGTGTTCTTTTGGATAACTTTGAGAGGACATAGGAAGCAGGTTATCCAAAACAGAAAAACAAGGCAGAGAAAGCCAAGGGTGAGAGAGGTACAGCTGCTTCAGAGGAAAATCGGCTTGTATGGAAGCAAGGAGAGGGACGATTACAGTAAAGACTATTTTCATTATAAAGTGGAATTGGTCAATTCTGTTATGTGCACGTGTAACAAAACACCCTTGGGAGGAATGGGAGGAATTAGCTAGAGGTTCTTGGGAAGCTAAACAAATTAAAAAGGAAAGTAACTATTTGTTGCAGGAAAAGTAAAAAGCTGAGAAAGAAAGGAGACACCTTCATGGTATCATTTTGGTCATAATCATATGCATGCTGGATAGTCATTTACACGACACTGTGATGCACTGTAAGGACATGAGTCAGTGTAAGTGACTGTGTACGAGGTGTCTAAGAGCTGCATACACATCTGCTGTGAAAGTAAATTGATAGGACTCTATTTCTTAAAATGATGTTAGGAAAACGGACAGTTCCATCCCACAAAGAGCAAGTACAGAATTAGACAAGGTCACAGAATTTTTTTTTTTACTATCATAAATGCCAGAGAGTTTGAAAGTTTAGGAAGACTTCTGAATTTCCTTTGCTTTTGACTACATTTGTCAGTCCACAAATAGCTTGGGCTGCAGAAGGTAATTTTTCTAAGTCTTACTGGTTTGAGATATTTGAGCAGAACATCTCCCTGGGTGATTTGCCACTGAAAAAGCTGTGCAAGTCTAGTAAATACTGTAGGGAGCCAGGCTGAACAGAATAAAATTGAGCAGAGATATTAGTGACTATGCACTATGGGGAGACATACTTCACCATGTAGGTCCAGACTAGTTACTTGGCTAGAACACTGAACCAAGCACCTTCAGCGAGAATAAAACAGAATCTGGAGTTGCTACAAAGTATTGCTTTATCAGACATGCAAAGAAATGAGTGATTCATACTTAAGACACTAAAAGGCCTCAATAAACAGGTGGTAAGTATAAATGTTGGATTTAGACTATATGGATTTAGATGACTATGTTGAAGTAGTTACTATGAACATGGCAAAAAATTAAGAGAAAAAAAATCTGGAAACCTTGAAAGAACAAATTGGTCATTGAAACATGTAACTAAAAAGAAGATTGAAACATATAACTAAGAAGACTTCACTAGATTGATTTAAACATAGATTTTCAAATGAGAGAACATTTAAAAAATTATTGAGCTTGTAGATTAATACAAATGAACAAATGCAAAGAACCCAGCAGATATAATCTGAAGTAAAATGAAGGGAACCTCGCATTTGTGGGGCGATATTAAGTCTTTCTTCAAATGTGCAAGTGGATTCTCAGAAGATGAAGAGAAAAGAAAAAAATCAGAAAAAAATTTATAGGAAAATAATGGCTAAAATCGTAGCAAATTTGATGAAAAACATTGTTTCAGAAGTAAGAATTTCAGTGAGCCCTCAGCAGTTAAACTGTTGAAAATCAAAGAGGAAGAGAGAATCTTGAAAGTTGCAAGAAAACAAAACAAAATATCCTATGTAGGGATTTCATGATACAGTTGAGGTGCATTTCTCATAGAAATATCGACCCATAGAAAGCACAGGTAAAATATGCAAGTACTGGGGGAACACAACCTGTCCACCAGCAGTGCTGTACCCAGGAAACTTTGCCTTTAAACAAAAGCAACATGAAAATATTTCTAGATAGATGCTTGGAAATAACGCGTGGTCCTCCTCTACAGAGATTCCACAGGCTAGGGTGAGAGACACTGGGCGGGGGCTGGGACACATAGGAAGGCAGGATGAGTGGGGAACGTGGAGAATGAGCGTGTAAATTACCACAAAAGCAAGTAAGCATCATACACGAGTCAGATTTTTCCTCCAGTTTGCTAGTTTTCTAAAGTTACAGATCTGTTTTTATTGTCGTGAGGACAGAAATGAAACTCTCATAAGAAGGGCAACCCTGTCTCCACAGAAATCTGAAATTCAGAAAGCCGTGCCCTAAGAGGGCAGTGGATCAAGTGGGAAAGCCCGGTAAGGTTAGAAATAGATATCAATCCTTAGGGACTTTAGGGAATTTCAAATCTTGGACTTGGTAAATTCTGACTTGGACTGGGCTTGTACCTTGTAAAATCTAATGCAGATCACCTCTGGAGGAAAATACTTCCATTGTAAAAGTCATTATTCCCACAAATAATTTTTCAACGTGTCCAGCACACAACTAAAGATAAGTAGGCAAACAAGTTAAAGAGACTTCCATCAACAAGAGCTAACAAAAGCCAGGGGAGAATGGGAAGAGACTTCTTAGTGGGATTATAGTATATAAACTGTAAACCAACCATATTCTATTTATTGGTACAAAAGATCTGACAGTAGCCAAACAAAAAAGGAAATGAGCACTAAGTGTATTTGGAAAAAGATACAAGAGAGTTTCTAAAAAAGAAAAAAACTAATGTATTATGTATCAAGCAGTGTTTACTAGAGAACCAGATAGAATACAAGATGATACATAATGTGTAAGAACTCACAAGGTGGGTTTACAGTGGTCACCCACAGAGTCAGATGAGGAAGAGTGCAGAGGGTCAGTCTGCACACTGGAGACCTGAAGGGTCCTGTGAAAGTTCTGGAGCTCACTGCAGTGTCCGGTGTGAGTCTGTATCAGGAGGCTGATGGGTCTGTGATGGAAGCCAGGAGGTGATGCCCAAGGGGAAGGTGAAGACTGACACTCCTCTGAAGAAACAGAAGCAGATCCGTCCTTCTGTGTACCATCCGGGTGACAAGCCGCCCTGGGGTGCGTCTTCCACATCCCAGGGTATGGAATTGCTGAGCCAGTTCCCTGAGCTTCTGTTGCTCAAATTGACCCAGTCAATGAATGTCATGTATTACAATTGAAATGACCAATTCAGAGGGTAGTTTAATAGCATAGTAGGTGCATCTTGAAGAAGATCTGTAATGCAGTGCATAGACAGAAAAATTTAAAAATGTAAAATATTTTCTATTTTTTATATTCTGGAATGCAGAATGAGAAACTCTGACATGTGTTTAATCTGACTTCCTCAAAGCAAAGAGGAAAAAAGTCGGGTCTGGGCGATATTTGAGCAGGTAATTGTTTAAAATTTTACAAAAGTGATGAAGAATAACAATTTACAGATTCAAGAGGTACAGTGAATTCCAATTCAGTGAGGTCCAGGTAAGGTAAATAAAAAGAAATCTATACCTAGATACATCAGAGTAAAACTGTAGAAAGAAAACAAAGAGAAAATCTTAAAGGAGCAGAAGTAATTTGAAGACAGTGGAATGATGTTGTCAATGTGTGCAAAGAAATAACTGTTAACCCCAGAATTTTATGTCAGATGAAACTATCCTTCAGCAAAGAAGGCAAAGATAAATACATTTTCTCACATACAAAAACTGGGGTAGGCTGGGTGTGGTGGCACAAGCCTATAATCCCAGCACTCTGGAGGCTGAGGCAGGAGGATCATTGCGAATTTGAGACCGGCCTGGGCTACAAAGTGAGCTCAAGGCCCGCCTGAACTACACGGTGAGACCCTGCCTCAAAAAAAAAAAAAAAGAAAAAAAGAAAAGAAAAACCAAAACAAAAAACTGGGGTAATTCACCAATGATGGTTCTTCAGTAAAAGAATACCCATTTTTATAAGCATATCCAGTATGCTACCTTATCTTTTAAAAATATTTTGTTTAATGCTAAAAAAACAATTTGAATTTCCTTTTAGCAATAATGAGATTAAATGTTTCAACAGGTTTTTTAAAAAAACAAGACAGCTGTGTTTATATTAATGTCTACTAATTTATCTCTATTGTTTAAACTTTTATGTAAACTAAGTACTTTGATAACCAGATGTAGTGCGACTTACACATTAATACAGTGAGTTAGTTATAACCAAAAGCCCTCTTTCTGTGACTCCTAAGCTATTTTATAGAAATGAGAAAATTCTATGTTATTCTATGGAAACGAAGAAATCTAATTGCTCATTTCTATGTGAATGAGTTCAGGCTGTGATGTGGCTAGTTTTTATAACGGAGCATGTGTGCAAAGAGACTCTTGCGGTTTCACATCCACGTTGGGCATGAATTTCCAAACAGACACAGTGCCATCTGGGACCTTGAACCTGTGCCCTTGTAGTCCTCAGTGCTCTCTCTTAGAAACAAAGGTTTTGGAAAATGTTTATTGAATGTTAATTTCACCAGTATGTTGAGTATTCAGTTCGGGGTTTCACAGTAGGGGGCCAGCACACCCACAATGAAAGTATTACTTTATTGGGTCAAAAGGTGGAGGGACAGGGTATGAGAAAGGAATTAAGATGTCTTACATATGTGTGCTAACACCACATGTGGACTGCAAACATTGTGTACTGCAAACATGTACTAATAAAAAACTTTAAAAATTTGTATCTTGGGAAGAAGATTTTTAATTGTGTTCCTTTTTGTTTCCAGAAACGACTAAGTTTTATATGACAGAGGTAATTATTCAGCCATCTGAGAGAAGTTTTTCCATCATACCAAGGTACAAATAACGAATTAAGCTTATTTTATAATTTCAAATGTGGAAAAGTAGGTACAATTTATGGAGTATTCATTTTTATGTATAACTCTATTTAGAAAGGGAGAAAAAACTTACATGCAAGTCTTTTAGGTAGCTGAACCAAACCACACATATGAAGAGGCCAAAGACTTATGTTTTGCTTATATAATGGTACAGACCAGTGATGGCAAACCTTTTAGAGCTTTCAGACAGTCCACTGCAGTATGCATGCCATAGGTTTGACACATTGGTAGCAAATGTGTCTGCATTTTGAAAGAGTGTGTGTGTGTGTGTGTGTGTGTGTGTGTGTGTGTGTGTACATGCACACATGTGAGCACACCCACATGCTTCTTTCTATATGCCAGGGATCCAGAACAACTTAGTGAGACACTGTCTGTCTTGGTTACTTTTCTCTTGTTGCTGAGACAAAATACCTGACACCCAGAATTAAGGAAGGAAAGATTGACTTAGCTTACAGTCTGTGGAGGTTTCAGTCCATACTTGGCTGGCTCCCAGGCGGAGCAGCACATGGCAGAGGGCAACAGTTTATGGTGGTGAAAAACAGCAAAGCAACAAGAGCAAAAGGGGAGGAGCGGTGGCAGGCAGCCTCTTTCCCTTACACTGTGTGCAGACTACCTGCCCCAGGACGGAGTAGCACTCACACCCATGAATCAGTCATGAACTCTAAAAGCCTGCCCCATGATTGCATGTGGCTTTGGGGGAACATCAAGACACAAACCATAACACTGTCTCAAGATTTTTTAAAAAGTCGGGGAGTGCGGGAAAGAAATTTGAAAAGGTACCTACCCTATTAGTGTTTCTTTTCTGTTAATCATTTTACTTTATAAACAAAACTTAACCAGTACCTTTAATTTGTTTATAGACATTCAAAAATTACAGTCACTAATTATAAACTTCAGTTTTATCCTATTCTCACTTTCAGGAGATCTAAATAGAAAAAAATCATAGATAAAACTGTTTGGGAATAAATTTCTTACCTTCTTTTTTAACTTAGTTGTTCACTGTTTAGTGTGCTACAGCAGAAATGGAACATTGACTTGTTCTAATGTATTATTTGTCAGTGGGGGAATAGTTAGGTCTGGGTGAAAATGTATTAATGATTAGAGAATGTGATTAAAATATACTAAAATTAGGCCAGACTGTGAGGAAAGGGGCTGTGGATACGAAAGTATGACATGTTGATGTCTCTGCCTTTTGGGTACCCTCTGGGTGTTTTTGGCTTGTCTTGCTAGTTACTAGGAGAGGCACACCATGAAAATTGGTTTCTGTTCAAATAGGTCTCAGTTTGTCCAGAGCATGGTTGCGCAGTGTCTGGTGGAACTCTCCTCGGCTAGAAGCACTTTTAGATACATTGTTCAAGATCAGGATGGCAAAGTGTATATCTTGGTAAGAAATTATTTCATCCTATTCTTTATATCCTAGTAATGCAGTCTCAGAATTGATTTTTTCTCATTCTTTTAATTTTCAAATCTAATAGAAAAATGATCAAAGATTGAATTTTCACTCTTTATACATGATACTTTCTTAGTGTAATAACAAATGATTGAGCATTGTTGTGTACTAGATTCTAGGGATATACAGAGAAAGAAACCCTGATTCCTGTCCTTTAGTAGCTCAAATCACAAAGTATGATTTTTCACTTTCAGTACAACATTATTCTATGTCGTGTTTTACTTTGTATTTGATGTTCTTCAAGTATATTTTAGTACTCCTATTGTTTCCAATTGCCTCTGACACCTTGAAGTTTGAGAAATAGTGCCAGGTTTTGGAGAAGACATTCTGTGGTTAGCAGAAGCATTTCTTACGTGTACCTTGGGGTCTAATATTACACCATCTCTACTCAATTGTCTTTCTCTGCCAAAATGAATGTGGGCATTTATCTAGAAAACCAACCATCATGGCCCAACTATTTTATTCAGCCAGTTAACATGTACTGAGCACTTCTTATTTGAAAGGAACTGTTCTAGGTGCTCAAGTTAGCACAAGAATGCCTTCAAAGAACTCAGAAGGTAATTTCTTCTAAATTCTGTTCCTGCTGATTGCCTGTTTTTCAGTTGGGCTGTTTTTGTCCCTCACTGATTTCTGAGAGGTCTCTAAATTACAAATAAAGTAATTATTTTCTTATTAAATGTTTTTTCTAGTTACCTTTTTTTTAACGTTATGAAATGCTTCAGAAACTCTACCCTACTTACAAATTAGATACATGAATCTCCATTTTTTTCTGGTATATTTTATAGTTCTTTTTGAATGATCTTACAAAATATAGATATGGTGGCAATATTTTCCTAAAGTGAGCTTTTCTCTCCATTCCTTTAGCTCTGGCTCTTAAATTTAGACAGTTTGGTGGTTGACTCTTTGAGAAATTCCAAGCATATCAAAAAGTTCCCTTTATTTGAAGACACATTGAAATCAGACTCTAGTTCTGCCTGGAATGCAGTCAAGGTCCTATACCAGCCATGCATCAAAAGTCGGAATGAAAAGTAAGTTGTACTCTTATTTTCTTTTTGGGGAGTGGGGTACAGGGAATTAACCTCAGGACCTCGTGCTAGCCAGGCAGGCGCTGCACCACTGAGCTAAGTCCACAGCCCCTCTAGTTTTCTTATCACATGCCATGTTTTAGTTCCTGTTGCCATGCTGATGTTAGTAAACTGAACACTAAATGGCACTATATTGCTTCCCTGTTCGAAGCTTCCGGGAGTCATGCTGCCAAATACGATTTTAAAGTACACTGAATTATTACAGATGAGGAATAACTGATACTAGCATGGGGAAAGGTTGCTTTTACTTTAAAAATAATTAGTCTTTTTTGTGTAATCTCAGCTGTCCAGAAGTATGGGTGCAGAACTAAATCAGGCTAACAACTAGTGATAAGCACCTAGTGATAAATGAATGTCATTTTCTTTTGTTTTTTATATCAGTTTTTCTACTTTGAAGCTGTTATTAGATGCTGTTATTAGATAGTTTGTGCACAGTCCTTTAGCTAATTGCATATTTTGTCAGTGGATTTTACTCCTTTTTCATTTGATGTTGTTTCTTGTCTTTCTAAATTGCCTTACGTGCATACTGCTCTGTTTCCTTTAAAAAATTGTTCACTTCTTAACATATTTTTGCATTTCTTTATTTTCACCTGTTCTGTGTCATTTTATCTTAGGTATAATGTCTTATTAACATGTACCTTGTAAACCACTTATAGCTGGATATTTAAAACTCTGGTGTATGAGTCTCCTTATTTTAGTAATGAATTTGATTAATTCATATTTACTATGACTACTGATACAGTGAGTGTAGTCTGCTTTCCCACCCTGCCCCTTCAGTACTGGGGGTTGAATCCAGGACATTTATTTATTTTTAAAATTTTGAAATGAGGTCTTGCCAAGTTGTTAAGTTGCCCAGGCTGGGCTCAAACTTGTGACCTTCCTGCTTTACCCTCCCAGAATGGTAAGACTGTAGGCATTTACCACCCTACCTGGCTTCGTCTGCTGTCTTTTAGATTAGTTGCCTTCTCTGTCATTTCTTTCCTCTAATGGTTTGAAAGTAACATATATCTCTTTCAAAATTATTTTTGTGGTTAATCTTAAAATTTTTATATACATAATTAAAGTAATTCCTTTTGCTATCAATGTCTAGATTTGTACTCTTCACTAGAACAAGAGAGTTTCACATGTCTCTTCTTACCTGCTTCCTAATGCTGAGGTGATCTGTGATTAGAGAGTCAAGCCAGTGATCTGACCCATTTTTTTTTACCTCTTACTCTTGCCTATCCATGACCACAAATGCTTTTATGTATTTTTGTTGTATAAGTAATTCCATAATGTGTAATACTTGACATGTTTCAGAAATATTTATAAATAGTATACTTTTCCTGCAATTCGTTTTTTTCCTTTAATGTTCTGTTTCATTTTTTAATTTGATAAAATATTTAGTAGTTCTTTAATCTTGGGCTATAGTTAATCACTGAATGTCTTGTACCTATTCTTTCTCTTTGAAAATCCTCAAGATTTCCTTTTCATCTTTGGTTTTCTGAGATTTCAGACGGATGTGTCTAAATGTGAGTGTTCACTCAAAACTTTCTTATGTCATACTTGTTCTCAGTGGTACAATAATATGCTCTCTGTGTCAGAATAATAATTACACTTAAAGACTTCTATTTTCTAGTAACTGTGTTTTCTTTGTGTGTTAGCTTTTTTGTTTTTTAAAAAGAGAGGTTGAGTTTAGTACCTCTTCTTCACAACATTGTTCCACACAAGTGTCTGATGATTGGCTGGAGTTCCTGCCTTGAGATGGGAACTCCATGCCCACTAGGACCATGTCTTCCTTGTGCACCCTCATGAATACTTGCAAAAGACCTTAAAACATATGATTTGTATGAATACAACATAGAGGGTATTCTGGTCATCTTTATGTGTGATAATTACGTTTCATCCATTGGTGCCTGTGGGCGCTTGGTCCTCAGACTGTCTTTATAGATTAGTGAAAGACAACTCAAACGATATGCTAGACTGGGTGTGCCCATTTGTCCTTTGGCAACTTAAGGATGTAGTTATGGTGTGGAAATGGGTTCAGTTATGGTGATAAATCTTGTATTTGTTATACATAAGATCTTCATGCTACACTTCCTTTCTTGCATGTTATAAGCATTTGGTGTATTTGCCCCATTATTTTGCTCATTATTAACAAATTCCCATGAGACTGGAAATGCAGTGATTATAGTCAGTCATGCTCTGCCGTATCTGATTTAGCCGTCTCTCCCACCCCTTTAAATTCCAGATATCCTGGGGAAAGTTGTTATCTAATAAATGAATTTTATTAGCTTACCTGTTGTGTAAAAGTACTTCTGTTGTGCTTTTCCTTTTGCTGTGTTTGGCTATCTATCCCCCCAGGTAGGAGAGGCCTTTGCAGTTGGGTAACATGTTAGGAGTGACTTACTTTTGTCCTGTAAGGACATGACTGTCTTCCTTTTTGAGGGCATGACTGAGCACACTCTAGACTCTGGCACATTTTTGACACATGAGGTGGTGCGTTAACTATTTTTAGTCCAGTTGGCTAGAATTCTTTTCTAGTGGAAGTGTGGATTGCCAGATGGTAGTCTAAAAGAGGAAAATAGCAAGTATAACCATGGGTTTATTTCCTTGAACACTCACAAAAAAGTGGCATATGATATTTTTAGAATGTTCTTTCTTTCTAGCAATCATTCTCAACATTTTGAAGTGTGTTATTTTTCATCCCTTTCCTCTTGCTCTAACTAGTTTCACATGTTGATGAGCACTAATAGTTTTTTGTTTCACATTTTGTACCAGTAGTATATTCTGTCTTATATCTACATTTTTTGTGTATCAGCATTTAGATCCTATGGATTAACTTTTTAGTTTTGGACTAACTTCTGTAGTGTATGTCAATTTGTCACTTCATCTGTGGCCTCAAATTCTCTACACTGGGGGTAATTTTGTGCCACAAAGGAAATTTTGGGATATGTGAAGGTTTTTTCTTTGGTCTTTTTGAGGCATCTCCCTATGCAGTTCAGACTGGCCTTGAGCTCACTTGTTGGTCTTGAACTCACAGCGATCCTCCTGCCTTAGTCTCCCGAGTGCTGGGATTATAGGCATGCACCACTGTGGGCAGCAAGAAGACATTTTTGGTTACAACTCGGAGGACTACTGCCCCCTAGGAAGTAGGAATTCCCTAACCATCCTGTAATGCGTATGACAGCCCCCCACCCAAGCCAATAAAGAATGTCTGGGCCCCAAATGTCAGTAGTACCAAAACTGAAACCCTGCTCTGGTCTATCTCTTGAACCAAACTGTTTCTGTATGGCATAACTGACAATTTTCTTTTAGGTCAACTAGTAAGAGAAATTCTATTATGGCATGAAGCCAAAATCTCTATAACTTAACATACTATCTTTGTTAGAATAAATGGTGAAATAGATTAGAAATGTTTATCGTGACCCTTCTCTCTTTTTCTTTAAGAGAAATAATTATTTTATACCCAGAAGGAAATAGCTGGATAATGTGGTAGTTCTACTTGTACTTTTTGGAGAAACTTCTGTAATGTTTTCCATAGCAGTTGTAACACTTCACAAACTTATCAACAGTGTACAGCATTCTAATTTCTCTATATCCTCGCTAATACTTATTATTTCTGTTTCTTTTTAATAGTAGACATCCTAATATGTGTGAGATGATATCTTATTATGCTTTGGATTTGTACAGTATTTTGCTGATGTTAGTGAAATTGAGCATCTTTTCATATGCTTATTGGTTATTTGTGTACCACCGTTAAAGAAATGTCTGTTCAAGTTCTTTTTCCATTTTTTAATTGGATTACTAGATTTTTTTGTTATTGAGTTGAAGGAGTGCTTTATATGCTCTGGGTGTTAATCACCTATAAGATACATGATTTATGATCATATGATTTATGATGTACAAATTTTTCTCCCATTCTCTATGTTGCCTTTTTACTTTGTTGAATGTATCTTCCAATGAACAACATTTTAAAATCTGATTCTTTTGTTTTTATTAGTTTCTGCTGTGCTTTTAGTGTCATGTCAGAAAATACTGCTTATTTTTTGATGCTATACACTAATACGATAAACTTAGACGGTTTTGTCTAGATTTAGGGGATTTGGTTCTTGGAGTTGATAAAACATAAAACAAAGTGTTAATTATGATAATTTTATATTCAGTAGAATATATAAAAACCTACTTAATAATTGTGTAACCTGGTGATTATAGTGAGTCATGTTATTATAGTGTTAACTTATTTGAATAATGTTTAAATATGACAATAGAATATGTGAATCAGTTAGAGTGAATGAGTAATTAATGTTGTCATCAAGCCCTAAAGAGCACTTTATTAAATCACTTGAAGGAAATGGTTTTTGTACTTCCTACACAGAAGTCACAAAGGGACTTTGCACAAATGTGTCTAAGTTTTATCCTTAACATATGAGGAAACTGAGGATCAAGAGGATAAATAACTTTAAGCAGTCAATTTCTCAGTGATAGAAACACAGTTAGAGTTCCATAAAATTTTAGGTCTGAAAATGCCACAATAAATGTGTACTTTCCTTAAGAAAATTTCCCCTGGTTGTTTTAGGCATCAGTACCTTTATAATCCCCCCAAATATGCAGCTTATTATACTATATTTGGTTAATATTTATATATTTTAATATGTTATATCAGTGGCAGAAATTTCTGATTTATAGTATGTTTGTATCAGATACTATGTATCAGAATTTAAAGATCCAAGTGTTGTTATTTTTCCCAGAAGTTCAGTGAGTTAGTTTCTTAGAACAGGAATCCACTGGATGAAAATCAGTGTGAAAAAATGTAGGAAAATAGGCAGTATCTATTGGAAAAGTGTAAGGGTTTCTTAGGAATCTCTTTTACATGTTGGTCTGCGAGTACTATATTGTCACCAAAACATTCATCTAGAAACCATTCGTTATTAAGCAAGTTCAGAACTCACTTCTTCATTTGTAATTGGAAACTTTCCTCCTTTGGCCTGTGCAAGTACAATGGCCTACACTAAAATTTACTTTATTTGGAACACCTCCACTCACCATGAATCCATTTGTAATCATTAAAAAGGAGACAGGAAATAAGACTGTTATGTTTAACAAATGTAACCTTTTCTGCTAGAGGCTCCAGATTTCCCATAAAGAGCAGTTCGTCTCTTGGGATTGCTTCCTTGAGGATATGGTTTTCTCCTTCTAATAAAAGAGCATGAGACAAGTGTGACTTGTGAGGATGAAAGGAGGAAGGGGCTAGGATTATTGAATGAAGGCAAATGTGTGTATGAAGTCGTTTTGGGGCTCTTAAAAATGTTTTCTAGCCATAGGTGAGGTATTTCTGAGTCAGACTTAAAGAAATTACATTAACTTTTCACATTAGAAAAGTTTAGATTTTTTTCTTTTGTATTGCTGCCTACTGTACTTGGTATCGTAAGTGACTCTAAAACAGAACAAAGATTTCTGCCACCAAGGAATTTCACAACGAAGTTAAGAAAAGATGACACACATGTGCACACACATGCATGCACTCACGTATACCCTTCCTTCCTTAAAGAGGCCAGGACTTAGTAATGCCCATGTCCTTGGCTACAGTAACACCTGAGACTGGGTAATTTACACATAACAGCAAAATAGCTAAGGTAGGGTAATTTACTTTTCACAGTTTCAGTGGACGGAAGAGCAAGAGCAAGGCGCCAACAAATTCAGTGAGGGCTGGTGAGGGCTCTGTCTCCGTTTCCAGTCTCTGCTTTTTAATGCATCCAGTACATGATGGTGAATACTGTGACCTTGCATGGTGGAAGGGCACAAATGCCCAGTTCACAGACTCCAGACCTTCCATAAGACACTAGCTCCATGCATGAGAGCAGAGCTCCTGTAGTTCAAGTACTGTAGGCCCCAACTGTTAAGATGCTTGCATTGGAGAGTAAATTGCAACATGAACTGTAGAAGGGACCCAAACACTCATACTATCACAGCTGATTTTCATGGAGAATTGTATTCATTAGCTGAATTAAAAAGGGCATAAGGCAGGGAGTATTCTCTTCCACTTCTCTCTCTGATGAAAGCTGAAAAGTGCTGGACAGGGAAGAGTGCACATGATCCTGTGCTCGGGCCTCCAGTCGGCTGCCCCTGGCTCCTAGAAGGGTGGGGAAGTGAGGCACAATCACCTCTCCATAGATGCTACCATTCATCTACTCAGACTACTAAGCTTCTGCTCAGAAGCTTTTGTTAAAGAGATAGGGGGTGGGGGATCTCACAGTTAAAAAAATCCGTTAAGAACCGCTATTCTCTACGATACATAGTTTACCAGACTGTGATTGAATCTACCACATCATAGCAAAGCTGCAGTTTAATAAAAATAACCACATTGAGGTTCCCATTGTTGGGATGATCTTCGTTTTGTCAGGCTGAAATTTACCTCCCAGAAACTCTTCATCCAGAGCTACGTAAAACTAATCTGCCGATTCCTGAGTACAACCACTCTTCAAATATTCAGGTAATGTTACAGTTTCTCCTCAGCCCTCTTTTCCACATCAGAGAGCCTCAGATGGATGGTTTCACGGTTTCCTTTCCTTACTCTTCCAGTTCTTTATGTTGTCCCACCTTTTTATTACCGTCTTGCTTGCCGTAAGAAGGTATCACTGTAGCATCTTTCAAACTTTGCGAAGATTAGGGGTGGAGAGTGGAAAGAAGCTAGAGCTAGGGAATTCATCCTATAAGGCGCTTGTAGATGCAGTGAACTTTATTACAGTCTGTTTGGGAAGACAAGTAAATACATAATCTTCAACCTGATCAGTTTTATGGCAGAGATATGTGGTGCTAGAGAGCAAATCATAGGGAGAGCGATTACATTAGGGTGAGATTCCACAGAGAGTTGCTGCCTGACTGCTTGGTGAAGGACAGGACAGAGTTAACTGGGTGAGGAGAAACGAAGAGGAAGAGCAATTTAAAGAGACCTGGGTAAGTACAGTGAGGGAAAGAAGGCCAAGCTGGCTGTAGTGGAGAAAGAAGCGAACAAGGGTAGGGTGGGGAGGAGCCGGACTAACTCGGGACCCTTGAGGACCTTTGAAGCAATTTGGGCTGTGTTTATCCCAGGAGCAATAAGAACCTAGTGAACATTCTGTCTAGAGGGAAAAATTATTCTGGCAGCCACCTGGAGAATAGTTGGATGTAAGCAGATCAGATAGGCAGCGATTGCAGTAGCCCAGGAAAAGGAGCCTAGTTTGGACCTGGTGATGGTAGCTGAGGTAGATGCGAGGAATACTTGGTAAACTGGCAGTTGCGTGGTGGCTGATGGGATTTGGGGAAGAAACCACTCTTTGCTGGGATAGATAATACTGCAAGGAGATCAAATTTTGGTAGAAGATCACAAATTTCAGTTTTTATATATATTGAGATTGAGATACATCTAAGTCATTCCAGAGCAAATAGCAAATAGAAAGTTAAAATGTAGACCTAGAGTTCAGATGAAAGTTTGGGGCTGAATTTGTACATTGGTGAGTCATCTATATAGTAGTCCTAATTGAAGTCAAGGTCATGGGTAATATGCTTTAGTGAGAGAGAATAAAAGACTGAGCAATGAAAAACACCCACCTTTATGGGCCAGGAAAGTGTAATGAGTCTAGGGAGGCAATGGAGGAATAAGCAGAGAGGTGGGGACAAACAGCAGAGCATTGTGTCACATAAGCTAAGGGAGGAAAGTGTGTGCAGAAGTAGGAGGTGATTCAAGGTAGATGCTGAATGTAAAATGCATTAGATTTAAACTGTGAAGCCATTAGTGATGTTCTCAGGCGTTGTCTCTGACTGGGCCAGGGGCTGAGGTAATGTGGCAGAGACAGATATGGACAACTGTTTAAGAAGACTGGGTATGAAAGGCAGGAGAGATGGGAAGTGGATGGGAGCTGGCCAAAGGTGGGCAGTGGGGTCAGACCACCTCCAGTGCATGGAAAATCCAACAGGGAGGCTTCTGTTGAAGAGAGGTTAGTTACACCTAAGAAGGAAGAGATGGCTGATACGGGAGGGTCCCAAGGGGCCGATATCTCATCCTCTTCTGGAGCAGTCAGCCTTAGCAACAGGGATAACTTCCATGTGGTAACAAAAATGAAGATCAGAATTAGAGTGTATGGGCTAGGGTTCCATAAGCTTTGGAAGAACGAAAAAACAAAAACAAAAAAACCCTTGTCCTCTAGTGGATTCTATTTTATCTGTAATATAGAAACTTAAGAGAGATGAGGCCTAGCAGGGAAAATGGTGGGCATAGCGACGGTTAGAAATGTGAGGGGAACGGAGACAGTTTTAACGATCCTTTGGAGGAGGAGAGGAAGATGACCAAGTGTGTATGGGATTGGTAGGCCTTGCTCATTGTCCGGCCGAGGTTTGTGACCAGGGATGTATAATGATGTTGACCATTCTTACAGTGTGGCCTCTTCCAACTTATACTGCTGGGTCCAAAACAGAGAAAGGAGGTGGTGGGCTCATCAAAGTTAAAGTTTTGTTGTCTCCTTGCAGAGAATATTGTGTTATTCTAGTGTTATTAAATGACAGACTGCTGAGACTTGGTGTCCTATTTTAATGAATATTAAGAATTGGAAAGGGCCTGTAGCTTCTAATCACTGAAACTTAGCTGTGGCAGAGAAGAAAGTTTTTCATTATATATTTGAAGCTGCTCAAAATGTTATTTTTAAAATTACCAAAAATTATTGATGGGAAATTGGAAACTCGAGTCCTTAATAGAGTCCTTAATGCGGCTATTCAAATGTATACGTCAAGTTAAAATTTTCTTCAGGGTTTTCCATGTACTGTTTAAATTCCATTTTGTATGGAAATGTATTGGCCTCAAATTGGATGAGTATGAAAAAGAGGTGTTATCTACATTTGTCATGTAAAGCAATTGAAATATTTTGGCTGTTATCCTAGATATCTGGCTTGAAAATGAACTTTAGATTCTAAGGTCAACTGAAGTAGAGCAAAGAAGTCAGTTTCTTTCAGTATTACTTCAGGATTTTTTTTTTTAACCCAGATGAATGCAAGAATCCTCTGGTTACGTTCACTTCTATTGAAAACCAGAAGAAATGAAACATTTCCTTCTTGGCAGTCCTATTGTTAAGCTTGGCTGCTGGTATAGCATCCGCTGAGGGAGCCCGTGCTTGCTGGCTTTCCGAGGACGCGCTCTGCCGCACCGCACCACACCAACGGTTGGAACCATACCACTGCCGTTCTCCTTTTATGTCAGAGAAAAATTCTCTCCCCAACTTAAAAAAAAAAAAAGAAGCATTCCTGATTTCCCAAGTAAATGTTAAAGATGCGCTGCTTATAAAACAATTTTAAAGTCATAGGATCAAGGTCACATTTTCTCTCTACTATCTCTAATTCCAGTCCTATATTTATAGATTATCACTAACTAGATTGCTGTGTATTTTTCCAGACCCTTAAACGTAAGCATATAGTTTATATATGCCCCTAGAAGTAAATATAGAAATATTTTGTTTACTTTTATTATAAATATGATATATAGCAGAATATTCTTTTAGAACTTATTTTTTCATGCAATATATATCTTTTCAGTACATATAGGTGCAGCTCATGTTTACACTGTATAATTTTCTGTAATGTAGGTAGTTCATGAGTTAGATATTCTATTATAATTACTTTTTTTAATAATACTGGGGCTTGAACTCAGGGCCTTGTGCATGCTAGGCAAGTGCTTTACCACTGAGCTATATGCTCAGGCCCTCTTTAAATGTTGAGGTAGTGTTTTTCTGGCTCAATTGCCTGGGCTGGCCTCTAACTTATGATCCCCTTGCCTCTGGCTCCGCAGTACCTGAGAGTACAGGAGGGGCTACCGTGCCCAGCCTATTACAATTGTTTTAAACTGCTCTCTGATGCTAACAGCTATGAGCGAAAGCCCTGGTGTTTATCGTCTTGTGCACTTGTGCAAAAATTTCTTAACAGGGTATAGAAAGAAGTAGAGTTGATATCCTTGGAGTATATTTATGCTAAATTTTTTAAAAATAGCCCTTTGATTTTGGAGTGGCTTTAGATTGACAGAAAGGTTGCAGAGGTAGTACAGATTGTTCCTGTGAACTCCCACCCAGTTTTAGTTCCCCATACGTTATGTTACCTTCCCTTCTGATGGCACCTTGTCAAAACTAAGAAACCAGTGTTACTATATTGCTGTTAACTGAATCCCATGGCTTTATTTAAATTTCACTGAATCTTCAATTGATGAAGTATTTATCTTGTAAGGTTTCTTGCGTATTTCTTTTATGTAATCTAATATTTTCGGTTATGATCCAGTATCTTCCTGTTTTATTTGTATATATTTCTTTCGTTGCTCAGACTTTTCCGGCTTTGGCCACTGGGCGCTGTTTTGTGCCGCCTCCCATGTCCTTCCAACATATCCCCTACTCTCAGTTTGTGAGCAGCACCTTCCTGATCACCCAAAATGCGGCAGAGTCCAGCATCAGCCGTAGGAGCCCCTACAAGAATCTCCTTGTATTGTAAGTGTGAGTAGGTGGTGTGCAGTTGCTCTCCTAGTGGCTGTTTTAATTGACACTTTGATCTTCCTCCTCATACCTGTTCTGGTACTTGGTATTACCAAGCTTACTAATTTTGGCTAGCCCAATAAAATTGTCTCTTTGATTACTAGTGTGCTTGAACATCTTTAATTATGTTTATCAGACATTTGAGATCCTCCTGTGAACGTCCTGTTCATATTTCTTTGCTTAAGCTAGTGTGTGTGTGTGTGTGTGTGTGTGTGTGTGTGTGTGTCCATCTGTCAGTGATGTTAGGAGTTTTTATAGATTATGACTGTTAATCTTTTATCTGTTGTGCATATTGATACTTTACATTGTATCTCTTAAACTTTATCTCTTTTGACATACACAAGTTCTACAGTTTCACCCTGTCAAAATTGAAATTGAAATGGAAGCCTTTTGCTTTTTGTAATGTTTAAGGAGGTCATGCTAGCATGTCTGTGTATGTTTACTCTGGTCATTTAGAGAAACTGTGGATTCGAAGATCTCAGGTGAATACCTGGTAAGCATAATTACGTGCTTTTTCTCAGTCTTCAGTATACAGTATGACTCGCGCTTTCTGCTTGGAAGAGCTTGCTGTGGCCTTGTCCTGTGTTCCTTCATTCCCTGCCCACTTCATTGTCTTCTATTTTGACCTCTCCCTCTTCACGCCGCTTTACTCCCTACGGCTGATGATGAAACGTGTTCTCTGCCCTCTTTGCTCCCTCGCGAAGCTCTTTTCTTCTCAGAAATTCTGATTCTCTTGAGTAAAACTTTCCGGTCCACATTTCCAGTCCCACCTCTCATGTGAGGTCTGTCTAGACTCTGTTGTCACTGCTGGACATCCGCTGACCTCTCAAATTCAGCATGGCAAACATAGGAGGAACTCATTAGCATTCCTGATGGACATACGTTTCCTCCAGTTTGTGTCTCTGTTCATGGCCTTATGATTCTGCTAGTCACCTGGGCTCCAAAACCTGAAGTTGGCATTTGTTTCTCACTTCCCCTGTCTCCATAACGTGTTGTGAAGTCATGTCCATTCTGTCTTCACAATATCCTTCCCGTCTGTTATTTTCTCTTTGTCATTGCATTGACTTAGTACGGGTGTCTGTCACTCTGTGTATTTCTTTACATCTCCTCTACTGTCTAATTTCTCTGGTCCAGGCTAAGTCCCACAACCAGCTGGCTTATCCTAGTCACTATCTCCTGCTTTTTTTGTCTACCCAGATTTTCACTTCCTTGGGTTGGAATACAAGGTGTTTCACAACCTTGCTCCGCTTTAACCCCCACCCCCAAGCCTTGCTTTCTCCTTTGCCTGTCAGGTACTCCAACATGTCCAATCAGAATGCAATGCTGCAATTTCTCCAGCATCCTTTTATCTGTGAAGGTTGTATGTAGTTACTCACAAGTGTGTGTATTTATTTTGTAGTAGGAGGTGTGATTGAAAACTATAGTGAATGTTTAAATTTTAAAAAACAATTTACAATAAAATATACTCCCCAAGATATTTCCCCCACTGTTATAGTTGGCGCAAAGTCCTTCATTGATTAATAATGTTTGTCTTTTGTGGTCATTTTGACTTTAGGGAAGAGCTGAAAGTCACATGGTTGGCTAATGAGTAAGGGGGATGGAGACACACTGTAGTGTTTTTTACAAGCCTGCATTTCTGTCGGATGCCGCTTGGCAGTAGCATTCGGTGTGTGTTTGACCATACCTCATAAAGGCATTTACAGAAGAGGACTCCAGCACTGCTTCAGGAATTGGCAAGAACAATGGGAAAAGTGTGTTCAAATTGAGAGGAAATATTTTGAGGGGATTAATGGAAATGTTTCTTTTATGTAATAAATTTTATTTGAACATTCACCATATATTTTGATCACATCCCATATTTCCATAAGAAAGGGATTCATAGGGAAATTGGTATCTTTGGTTATAAGTATTCACATATGGGTAGGTCTTTATTATAAAAAATTTTCTTTGATGGCTCCTAGCTGACAATTATTGTATCTTTAGGAATTGTATAAAAATAAATGCATAGAGACTTATTGTAGACTCTGGATGGTTTTGTGTTTTACTCTTATGTCCTACCATCTTTTATTTCCATCATTTTCCTCTTTGTAGCCACATAAAATAATGGTACCTTTACTGGTACGCTAACTTACCCTTGCTCATTTTGTCACAGAGTGTGCTTTAAAGCCAAAAAGGGCAACCTGGGGGGCATAGCTGATGGTTTATATGCGAGGTAATTTGAGTGAATTCTGAAGTGACCCAGGCATAGTTGAGTTTTCTGAATAGCAGTGTTTCTGGGTTCACATAGGGCCTGTAGACACTATAGACTACCATTCCCACTTCTCTCTTTTTTTTAAGGGGGTAACATTTTTGTGTTTTCCTTAGATCTATGCACTCTTTTTAGAAACTTGATATAATTCCTTTTTCCTTAAAATATTCAAGGATATATATCATACTTTTAATGATATAAAGACTTCTATGAATTGAGCTTTTATTATGCATCAGACTCGTGCTAAGCTGTTTAGTACATATCATTGAAACTTCACGACATTTCAGGGGAGGGAGGTGCTGTATAGAATTTGTTACTTGTCCAAGCCACAGCTAAGCTGCAATAGACTAGAATTCAAGAATAGGTCTGTCTTCAAAATGCTTGGTTCTGTAGGGTACATGTTCTTCTCTATCAGTATTTACAGACTATCAGTCTGAAACCACTGCCCAGAAAGCAGAAACAGTGCAGGAATAGATTAGTTCAGGGCAGCCTTTGCACTCTGCATGTGTGCCATGAAGGACCCTAGATGTCCTCATTCTTTCTTAGCCTTCTAAAGAAACCTAAACTTTGTTACTGCTTCTGAGCCTAATTAGAGCAGCACCTGTCCACTCCTTAGTTGTAAACAACAGCCTTCATTTTGCCCCCATTGCCGTACTGCTGTGTACTCAGAAACAGCGTCAGACTGTGTTGACTCAACAGCCTTCATTTTGCCCCCATTGCCGTACTGCTGTGTACTCAGAAACAGCGTCAGGCTGTGTTGACTCAACAGCCTTCATTTTGCCGCCATTGCCGTACTGCTGTGTACTCAGAAACAGCGTCAGGCTGTGTTGACTCTTTGTGCAGTAACTTGTCCTTTTTCTTTTCTGTCTTTGAAACACATGCTGGGCCTTTTAGCGGGTATTTTGTTTTTTCAGTATGCTTTGTATTTAAGTATTGTTTGATTTGCTTTCTTTGGACTTCTTCGACAGAATTTCAATAATTACCTATACATTGGACTGTCTTTCCAGTCTTTTCTTAGAGATTGTATAATCTACATACCCATCCTAGCTTACCAGCACCTTTAACCTCTTTGAAGAAGTCATTTGGTTTATGTTTAAGAACTACTGCCACAAAACAGAACTTTAGGGTAAGGAAGTTGCTTAGAAATGTCTTCTGTTTTTTTTTTTTTTGGTCTTTTTGAGACAGGGTCTCGCTATGAAGTTTACGCTGGCCTTGAGCTCACTTTGTAGCCTAAGCTGGTCTCAAACTTGCAACAATCCTCCTGCCTCAGCCTCCTGAGTGCTGGGATTACAGGCATACGCCACCATGCCTGGCTCTTAGAAATGTCTTATATAAATTTTTAAGCAAACAGTTCTTTGGATGCTTATAAATATATTCAGATTATTCATTTACTTCACATATAATGCAAAGGTGTATTCTAGGAGAGTAGAATGAGCCTAGAACAGTGTGACAAACCCATGGCACATGTGTTGCTTATCTTTTAAACAAAGCATGTTAATGTATGAGTTGCTTTTTCAGAACTAAAACCTCAGTATTTGGGTTTAATTCTAGTGGTGGCACTTTGCAATAAATGAGTGGGTTTTGAGTTGCAGTTTGGACACTGGTTTATGAAAGGTTTGCCATCACTGCCCTGTAACACTATGGAGTTCTAATTGTAAAGACTTCGTATGTTGTTCTACAAATGTATTTCTTATGGTTAATAATCTTGTCTGGTGTAGAGATGTAAATACTTTAAAGTAAGAAGAATCACAGGAAAATTCCCCTATTTTGAGCTGGGGAGGGTTGGTAGGACTTTGGATTTTGAGAGGTCTTGAATAATTGAAGTACTTATCAAATGTAGAAAGGCACTTGGCATTTTGCAGTGTGAAAAGTTGAGACTAGAGAATACAGTCCCAGACTTTCTGTTGACTATAGCTGTGGCCAGATCAAGTTGTGGCCTACTCTCTAGGGCTTAATTTGCTCATCTTTAGGGATAGATATACTTAACATCTGGCATTATAAACTTGTAACACTTTTGTCATCTTAAACTCTTATACTGTATATAGTTTGTTTTACAAACTGAAGGTTTAGTGTCCTCTTGCTGTGATTGTTTAATGCATTGCTTAGTCTCCAGTTTGCTTCCACAGAAAATTTACTTAGATTTCCTATGTGTACAGCTTTTGGGTTAGAGATATGGAAGACAGAATTTGTATTTCCATTATCTATTAATTTATCTGGGAAAGTAACAAGTTACATAAAAATTAAACATGTGCCACGTCCTATGATAGACATAAGCAAGGGGCTTTCTGCTTAGTTCTGAGTAGGAAGGTTTCATGGAGAAGGTAGACCTTTATCTGACGAGAACCAGGGATAAAAAGGTAATTGGGAGTGGAAGGTGGAGAAGGAGACAACTTGAGTGAAGATAGGAAGATGGGAAATTGCAGGGTGTATGATATTTTTGGGTGGGGGGATGCCACTGTCATTGTCAACTGAAATTGTCTTTTAAAAACATTGTTAATGTACAGTTGGTGCCTATAAATCATGTTTATTTTTAAACACATTGAAACTAAGGGTTCAGTGAAATTATGTGTAGATGTTTTTACTGCTATGCTGCTCAGTACTATAACACTGTAAACATCAGTATGAACTGTTAAGAGGAACACATATAATCCTGTGAATTTTATCTGACTGTGCAACCGTTTTCAATGAGAACCCAAGGTCCACAGAGTATACTTTTGAGAAATTGCACACTATCATATGTATCAGTGGATCAGAGTGAATACTGAAAGAAATATTCCCATGATACTAATTGAATGCAAGTTGAAAAAGTTTTAAACAGGAGTTTGGAGAAGATACATTCACGAAGGGAAGACACTTCCTGCATCAGCTGGCAGGTGTCCATGTGTACCAAGTACACATTGATATACTTAGTAAAGGGAATTCGACTGGAGAAGAACAGTCTCATATTGGCATCTTCTATCTTATTATGTTTGATTTTATTCAGTTTTTTGAGACAGGGTCTTCAAGTGTCTGCAGGCTGGACTTGAACTCACTATGTAGGCCCAGGCTGGCCTTGAACTTAAGGCGATTCTTATGTCTCAGCCTCCCGAGTATTGGGATACAGGCGTGCACTACTGCATCCAGCCTCATTGGCAATTTCTGTATCCATCAAAGAAAGGGCAATTTATAAGAGAATTTTTATTTACAGTGTTTACACATTTAAGATTAATGTGTTTTAAAGCACTTAATGCATTTCACTAACACACATGAATTTATCTTACTGGTACAGAGATAAAAGGCAACATTTATTTACTTGTTCATTCATGCATCTAACTAATCAATGCTGTTAGGTATACATTAGTGAATAAAAACTAACAGTGTTGCTCTTGTAGATCATATAGTCTAGTAATTGAATTAATCTGTGCTATGTGTGTATTATTCAGACTACCAGCAATTACCCAGTGACTAAATGAAAAACAACCAAACTGCAAAGTTCTTAGTAAGGGACTCAAATAGAAGTGAGCTCTGGAATGGTTTGTATTATGAAATGTGTCAAACAGCATCACTATTCATACCAGCCTCTCCTATAGAACTGTCTAGTATACAAGGACCCCAGGATTATAGATAGAATTAAACAGGCCTAGGAGGAACTTCAGCTACTGAAGTTTTATTCAGATATGCACATACAGCTAAGTGTCATGTCTCGAAGTGAAAGAAAAATTCTCCCGAAGTGTCATCTGTTTTAGCTCACACTTCCGCTCGAAAATTCAGGTTCTCCTAACGTTCTCCTTCCTTCCCTAAAGAACACAGATGCCTTTACACATGCGGGTTCTAACCCCTGGTTCAGCTTTCTTTACCTTGGAGACATGATCCGCAAGTGTCAGACATCTTGGAATACTTGTACAAATTCTCTGCATGTTTGTATCAAAACTTATTAAAACAAAGAAAATTAGCAAACTTTAACATATAATTGTTTTTACATGAAGATACTAATTTTTTGCTAATGAACTTGTAGTTTTGCAGGTGACACTAATTAATGTTAATGTGAGTTGTGCGTCTAAATTCTTGTACCCCTATCAGTTATGCCTGGCAGCCCTGACTTCTGAGGCTACATAGTTGGCAGATTCAGAGATATGCAGAGCCGGAATTAGAAAACCTTAAGGGGAAATTCCAAAAGTGGGGAATTTAGGAAATCTTCAGTGGAAGACAGTTCTTTTGTTTTTTTTTTCAGCCCATTTTTAAGGCAACTTTTAACTGGTTAGCTATTGCTGTTCTTTTTTTTTTTTTTTTAGCCCTTCTTTTCATCTTCTTATGTAAGATACTTCTTAGTCAAAGTTTTGTGGTGGATGTGCTCTTTAGCTCAGGAATTGTTATCCATTCTTCATTTTAGAGTGTAATTCATTTGTGAAAGTTAAATGTCTAAAGAATCTGTTTAGATTGTTCTAAATATTATTTGCTACCAAATTCACAGGGTTACTGTGAAAAACTACCTGGTCTGTCCCTAACCCAATGAATGAATGAGTCAGTGCCAAGTATGTACTTAATAAGCATTGGTGCCATGACCAGTGAGGGATTCCAGGTAGATTAAACATAATCCTACTGTCTTAGTGTCATGGGCTTACTTGGAAGTGTTTGGTGATTTCAGAATATGTTCACATATAACCTGATATTCTACTCTTCAAGAGACAGAGTTTAATTCCATTCTCTCTTGAGTGTGCAGTGAACCTGGTGACTCCTTCTGACAAACAGAATAAAGCCATGTGACTGTGAATTTGGAGAACGGGCCATAAAGGCATAGTGAATTCTCTTACTGTGAGTCTAGGATCACTCTTTCTCTAGAAATCCAGCTGCCACTTGGAGGAAACTAGGGCCATAAAGAGCCCACACGGCAAGGACTCGTCCTTTAGGCCCTGCCCTGCTGACATTTTCCCCCTTCAGCACTGGGGACTGAATTCTGCTTCCTGTGTGCTAAGCAAGGGCTCTACCACTAAGTGACAACCGCACACCCCGCGAACATGTTACCTGTAATCTGAGGAGAGACTGAACCAGAGGCACCGAGCTGTTTCCAAGTTACTGCTGCATGGAAACCTTGTTGCTTTAAGCCGGGTTTCGGAGTAGATGTTATAAAGTAAAGATAACTAATTGGAGAGAGATGACAAAAACCTGGAGTCTTTGGACATATTGCCCTCACCTCCAATAAATTTCAGGGTAGCTTAACCCTAAAATTGGATTAAAAATTATCTGTATACATACATTTTTCTTGGCAAGTACTTGTAGTTTTGATCAGTTTCTAAAATAAGCCCTTAATCTCTAAAAGGCTACATATTCTGCATTCTGTATATTATTCAGAAGAAACAGAGCAGTGGATTGGAATTATAGACAGAAAGGTGTCATTGAGAGTGATACTTACTATCTATAAGGAACCAGTACACATTTGTTGATGAGGGCAGGGATTGACATGGGCTTTACAAAGAAAACACTTACATAAATGTATGGGACAAGTCTCTTTCAAGGCATGCTTCATTGTTTTAGATCAGGATGGCCAAACTACAGACAGCAGGGCAGATTCAAGACCTCCCCTGCTTTTGTGATTTTACTGCAGCACAGTCACACCCATCTGTATAAATGCTCTCTTTGGCTGTATTTGCCCTACATCAGTAGAGCTGAGTAGTTGTTCAGATGTCCCACTATGATCGTCTGTGAAAGTTTGCTGGCCTTCACTTCAAAATACTGACATAAGGTTGGCATTCTTGTAGTATAAAAGGTAGTAGAAGCCGGGTGTGGTGGCACAAACCTGTAATCCCAGCCCCTAGGAGGCTGAGGTAAAAGGATCACCAGGAGTTCAAGGCCAGCCTGAGTTACATGGTGAATTCAAGGTCAGCCTGCACTACATAGCAAGACCCTGTCTCCAAAATACATACATACATACATACATACATACATACATACATAAATTAAAGGCAGTAGGTAAAATTGGTCTTCTGGATGGGTAGATGCACCTCATGTCATGTAGCCAGCTGTCTTACAGTAAGTAATGTATTGACATTTACTCCCCAAGCCCCATAGGAATGATTGCTCTTCTGGTCTAAGGAAGTGCCTATCCAGATAGCCTCATGGAGATTTGTGAAACAGAGGGCAGGAGCTAATAACTCTGACCAGAGGTGAGAACCCAGAGGCCTTGAACTGCTGACAGCCGTTCTTTAGCCATAAGGGACGGAAGTAAGGGAGGCCTACTAGAATTTGCTACTAAAAGGGAGCTATTTCTTCCTCCGTGTTCATTTCTACTGGACGTTTTTCTTTTTTGTCTGAAGAATCTCATAAATCTGATCTATAAATTGTATGTATGTTATTTTGAAATAAGATGTTTGTAGGCTGGATTCTAGACTATTTCTAATTCCATTTTCATGTCATAGAACCTTTCATTGTTAAAAGAATTACTGGTTGATTCTTATAAAGAAATATGTTAGTCACTTTCATTATTGGGCTTAAATCTGAGAGTTCCGATCTGACAACCCAGCCTGCCATCTCCCCACCTCCCACCCCACCCCCTTGTCAGTCCTCTGGTAATAGCTAATTGTACTTCGGGTTCTGTGCTAAGGATTTGTCCTCTAACGTCTAAGACATTTCTCAAAATTTCATGTCATATTTAGGAAAAGACTACAGCAGAATGACATGTAGTGGATCATGTCAGGTTTTATACAGTCTCCTGTGGTGTTTCTGCTGATGGTAAATGACTGCCAGGGTCTTCGTCTCAAACCTGATATCCAGTGTAGGTCTCCTGTGAGGCTAGCTGATGCACACATCAGTAAGGAGCAAGGACAGAGTTCACGAATGTGTTCAAAGCTCACTGTTTCAAAATTCATCTTCATTGCTGGTTATGTCAGTGTAAACGTGTTTGTTTTCCTAAATTTTATACTTCATGAAGGCACATTGTTTCAGAGTACTTTCTAACATTCTAAGAATTTTAACCATTTTTAAATTTAATTTAATTTTTAAATTTTATTTTAAAGACAAAAGAATTGAGACATATAAACCAGAATAACACAAAAACAATAAAGGAAATACAAAATTATAGAGAAGATAGTAGGGAATTAGCACTGGATGTTGTATTACACAATGTTATCTTCGCATTTTTAACCATATTTTTAATGTCATTCACTAAGTTTTGTGATTAACTGTTTTAAATTCACAAAAGAGTTACGGAATAGGGCAGTGGACATCTATTGTCTTGCTCCCTGATTTCTAATTACTCACCATATCACTGCATGCATTCTAAACACAGATGATAGAGATAATTTTTAAAATATGAGGCATTAGCACAGTTGAAGATTCCCCTACAATTCACTGTCTCTTATCCTTCCCTAGAAGAAATGCGGTGTCCGGAGTTGGTGTTGTTAAATGCCACATAAATTGTACTGTGTATATATTCTTTTACAGTTTATCTTTTAAAAGTTAGTACTGTTTTTAGGACTTTTCCCTGTTTATACAGTAATTTACTCATTAGTATTTTAGTTGCTACAAAATATCACTATGTTAGAATTAGAATGTACTGTAACTTAACTATCAACTTTTCAATAGAGATTTAAATTTTTAGTCAGTGAAAATTGTTCATGTCTTCTTTTTTGAATATGTGTGAGCTTTTATGTGTGTGTGTGTGTGTGTGTGTGAGAGAGAGAGAGAGAGAGAGAGAGAGATTTCTCTACTATGAAGTGGGATGATTGGGTCTTTGCGTGCTTCTGCACAATTATGAGGTAATTCCAAATAGCTATATAAGGTAACTATACAAATTTACAGGCAGACCAATATAAATATGTCCGTGTTTCACATTAAGTTCATCACTTTTTAATTTTGCCACTTCAATATTTTGCTGTTAAAAAGAGTAATTCTCTAGTTACAAGTATTATAGAGCACTGGCTTTCATTGAGTTTAAAACTTCTATATTTATAGCATAAGGTTGTTATTGGCAAAACCCAGACTAGGAAACTCTACAAAACTGTGATTTCTACAGTGAAATGTAGGAAGGAAAATGCAGGGAGAAAAAATGATAAATAGGAGAACCTATAACTTAAAAGAAATATCAATAAAGGATTTATCAACCAGCTGTAATGGGGGGACTTTATTTTGATCTTAGTTTAAACAAAGTTAAAATTCTTGAGAAAAATTAAAGTTAAAACTTGATGAGATTGAAGAGTTGTTAATGTTTTTCAGGTGTGATAATAGAATGGGAATGACATTTTTTAAAAAAGTACCTTTTAGGGTATTGATCTACAATGTACACTACCACTTTTAGGGTATTGAAGTATATACAGATTTCTGTGTTTTCAAAATGTCTCTGTGTTAAAGACTTGCTCCCCAGAGTAGTGTTGCTGGGAGTGGATGGGCCTTTGGAGGTGGGGCCAAGTAGGAGGAGGGAGGTCCGCAGGGGCCTGCCCTCAAAGAGCCTTGGTCTCTTCCTCTTGGGGCCTGTAGTGTGAGTGAGCTGCTCCTCCATGCGCTGCTGGCTGGGATATGCTGCCCTCGCCAGAGATCCCAGCACCATGGGGCTACACGATTTTGGAGCCTCTAGAACCATGAGTCCAAGTAAACCTTTCTTGTAAGTTCATTGCTTTGGGTATTTGTTGTGATGAACCAGAAGTAGTTGATTCAGAGGAAGCCAACTCATGCACAGGTAATGTGGGATAGTGTTCATCAAATTTTCTTCACACACACACACACACACACACACACACACATACACACACACACACACACACAAATCTCAGTGGTGAGGGTGGTAGGTGAAAAATAGCTGCAACAATATAGCTATGAACTGATCATTATTAAAACTGATTGAGGGGGTATGTGTTTTATTCTCCTATGTTCTTTAGGTTTTTTTTAATGTCTGATATTTTTGATAGTACATTTTCAGAATTTCAATTAAATGATTTGCAGTGAGGAACAGCCAATTTTATTATATATTTTGGCCTATTTTACCAATTCATCAGTGTAGAAAACAATCCCCTCGTCTTAAATATAACATTCTTATAGCGGCACTTGGTAGGATGTACTTGGAATGAAGATCAACTCCATTGTAACTAGCTCTAGATGTACACTGCTACTTTATTCTCTTTGAAAATGAGAATAATAACTCATATGTTAAATAGCTCATGCATTAGAAAATCATATACTAGGCCTTTAAAATTATTTTTTTTAATAAAAGGGCTCTTCTCAGTTTACGAGTGAGTATATTTCAGGAGTCTTTCTAAGGCAATACTTTGAACTAGAACATTTTCTCCTAGAATTTGTTAAAAATGTCACGTGGGTTTCCCAGCTCAGTTAATTTATAATATAACATAACATAATCAACAAAGCTAACAGAATACTGAGGGGTCACTGCAGGCATAAATTAAATGGTTTCTCTAAAAAAAATGCTTTTCTAATTGAAACTCACGACAATGAGTGAATTTTCTATATCTGTATTTTTTTATTTTAAAAAATTAACAAACTGACAAAACAACAATGAAGACAAATTCAAAACAACACAAAAACAAAAAATGATACATGACCTCAAGACAAAATGCTAAAAATTTACATTGGTTACTAAATTGCATACTGTTACCTTCAACGAAGTTACTCAGTCCATTAGACATAAAAATGTAAGATGGATCAAACAGTCAAAGATAAACAATAAAAATAATCTTAAACATCATTGGAAATGACGCAGAGCTTGGTTATACTCCTGGATCATGCAGTTGCCATGCGCCTTACCTGTTGGAGGTAAAGAACAGTTAACACCACCATTCACCTGTAGTGTGGCCTGATTCCATTCATAAATATTTGAAACCAGAGATTATCTACATATGAATGATTTGGGTAAAAAGAAACTTGCCTTTTATTCTTCAGACATATTTCAATTGTTATTCATGAGAAACCTTTGAAGCTTAAAGGATAAGAATAGCTATGCTCATTTTGCAGGTAAAAAGATGCTCAAAAATATATTTGAAAACAGAGTCAGAAGGTTGAGTTTAGGTCCTGGTTCTTCTGGGAGAACACGTGCACGTCATTTAACCTCTTCAACCTCAGTTTAACTGTCTGTAGAATAGGCCTGATGAAATTCTATCTTACAGTGCTGTTGTGAAGACTAAATGAACTGATGCATGTGAAAGAGTTCAGTAAAATACTATGCAACTGTTCATTACTCATCCTTGCTGAAGACTGTGGTAGCTTTTATTTTAATGAGTGGTCACTAAGTTCAAAACCACAACTAGAGTGTTAGGGAGATTCATCCATGTAATATGAATTTCTGTTGGCAGAAATGAGGAGTGGTTAGCATACAGAGAAATGAGAAAGAATTAGATATTGTTCGATGTTTTCTGATGGACTCAGGTTGTGAAGGGTAGATTTCACTGAGAGCTTAATTGCAGTGAGTCTCCTGTTACTGGAGTTTATAAAGTAAAAATCAGATAGTCAAATGCTAGAAATATCATATAGGGGTAAATTCCTCCCAGGTTAATTTCTAATCTGAGATTCTGTCATTGAAATCAAACATATTTTCAGAGTTAAGTAAAAATTCCTAATTACTTACTCAGAGGTCTGAGAAGCACTAATAATGATAGTCCTGTAATAGAATAAAAATCACAGATGACTTATAAACTGAATTTTTTTAAAAAATTAATTGAGCAAATATTTATTAAGCTTTTAGAATATCAAATGATGTGCTAGGCACTGAGGCATTTTGAAAAATCCATCTGTGTACTTCATTGTTTGAGCATAAGATTTCTGTTCTGTTTGTAATCATCCTCTCCACTTTTACATAGACTGAGTCAGCCCTGGTCTTCCAAGGTTTGATAAGGGAAGTGGTAAAATGGTGACATTGCCCGCTGCTCGTGTTCATGTTATTCCAATTGATTTAGTTTCCAATTTTGTTAGAACTTTCCTACGTAGACTTAAATTCTCCAGGGTGGAGTCAAAATGTGTTTAAATGACCTCTTAAAAAAAGAAAGGGAAAATAGATCACCTAGCATGAAATATGTTTTTGTATCCTAGGCTCTGAGGATAAAATATGTGATCAGATGAGTAATGTATCCGAACCTTAATGCTATTTAAACATATGGATGGGTGCGTTGTGTGTATTTTGTGTATTTAAAATTGAGATTTTTGTTTGAACAGTATCTTTCATTTGGTGTACTTCATGGTGATTTGTCATAATAGACTGCTTTAAATCATTTGAAATAGTGAGACATGTGAATTTTGACAATAACTTCCCCAAGGCTAGAGAAGTCAGTAGGCGCTCAAACTGCTAGGTAGACATTTTTTTTTTAAACTCATATGCAAGTGTAAAACTTTTAGAAGGCTGCTTTAACGAGGCCCTTTGGGATTTAGGGTTATTTATCTAAGTTCTTATTAAAAATGAAAACTTTTCTGTGTTTAGCCCTGTAAGGCAAAACTGAGCCCAACAATATTATAACCTGGAAGAATGAATACTGTTCTACAGACTGACTCCAAAATTAAGTTAGAAGTCTTTGGGGCCAGTGTCTTCACCATGAACATTATGATGATAGGTTAGTGGCAGCAGGGCTATATTTCAAAGCCTCCTTTAATTAAGAAAATTTAGCTCTACTATACTTACAATTCAGAGTTTGACGTGACTTATTAAAGTGGCATCTAAGCCTGGAATTGACCCTTGGATCACAGAGGTCTCTGGTGTCTTCGTTAGTGTCAGCTTGCCCTGGGACAGCCTTGCCTGGCACAAGGTCTGTGAACACCCTTTCATTGATGCTATTTGCATGGAGAAGTGAAGCATGGGAGAAAGGTTATTTCTGAGATTAATATGCCAGAATCACTCTATACGTAACCCAGCTGAAGAGCTGGAGCTGCTACAGGCAACGTTTTGTAATCTTGAAGAGTATTCTGCTCTTTCATAGGCATGTTCAGGTTTGATGAGTCTGAGTGCTGCAGTAAATCTATTCTTAGGCCCTGGATTGATAGAAAAGGCAAAATAGCCATTGTTAGTAATATGATTGTTGGTGAATAAGTTTTTTTGCTGAAGTATAGATAATGAGGCAAATAGACATATCTGAAAGAGAACAGAATGACAAATACAGACTTTTGAAGAATTATAATGTGGCCCCAAATTAAACTATGAGTCAACAATCTTTTTTGGCTATCTTAAGTATCTTACTTTAATAGTTAACCTTACTGTAGAGTGTATGGATATTTCTAAGGAGGGAGGTACAAAACTACCAGCTGACTGTTGCTGTTCAAACTGTGAAAGACACAAAGGGCCAAGAGAGACAGTGATGGCAGAAACGGCTGGAGCTCAGACATAGAGACCATATAAGACTAAAAATTTAAACAGGTTGGAAAATGTCAAAGTGAACTTAAGTTTAGGAACTTCTATTCTGAAAGAATCTCACAGCAATTGCAAATAGGGAGAAAATTCTATGTAGATTTGGTTTTTAACTCTTCAGTTTGAGCAGCTGTTTTAACAGTTGAGTTGCTAGGCACTGTCAGGAATAGAATATTTTAATTTTGGAGAAATCCAACTGTTAAAACAGCTGCTTGGTATGATAGACTATGATTAGGTTTCAAGACCTAATGGGATCATAGTTCCAGGCAGATTGCCTGCTATTTTGATTTACCTGGACATAATAAATATATGAGCGGCTGCTAGGTTGAATGTTTGGTTTGACACTTGACTCTGAAGAAGCCATATTCCCTGGTTTATTTTGGCAAAAGCAAATAACATCCACTTTTATTCTTTTTCTAGTTAATGGAACTTTTGCCTTATGTTCCTTGGATGTCAGCTATTTTTCTTAGCACTAAAAAAGATGTCTTCCTTGTTCTGTTGATATTTGTTTATCGTTATCTTACTAATAATATAACTGCTCAATTTACTTTAAGTACTCAGTCATTTGTTTTTATTTTATAGTTTTCTTACTCCAGAAAATCACTCTATTAATTGTGACCACCAAATTTGTCAATTTGCATTTTTAATATCGAGAACAACTTGGTGTTGCTAACAATGATAAAATTCTTGAATTCTAAATTTAAGACTTTACCTTTTTTATGGAAAAGGCTACATACTAGGTTAAGTACAGGTAAGTTACCTTGCTGTTTAAAACAGGGTAAGTTCACCTTTTACTGGGTTTTCTAACACTGGTAAATGCATGTGCTTAGTTATCTTTCATGATTTTCTTTTACAATAACTTAAAAAACCTTTCTAGACTAGAAAGGCCTATTTTTAATTCTCCTCACTCCCCAAGCTATGCACAATTACACTGTATGGGCGTGACTCCCTATGGTTTAAGTTTCATTTTATACCTTAGTACCAAATATTGAGAACAGCTCCAAAATAAACAGGATGGACAGCTCTCAGAGTCCATTTGAAGTGGTTAAGAAAACAGAAGCTAAGATTTTCATATTTTTTAAAAAAAGAATGGTAATCTGTCAGGGTTTCAGTGAAATTCCTTTAGCTTTCAAAAGTTTCTGTTGAACAATATTTGATTCTGTCTTTGGAAAAAAAAATCACCAGACTTTTCCCTAAGATACTTTTTAGGAAAGACACCAGACAAAAGGTCACATGTTGCATGATGCACAAAGAGGAGGACATGAATGGACTTGGGGAGTGGGGTGACCCGAGAAGCACCCAAAATTATGTGCAGAATTTTCTTTGTAGAGATTAACACTGTTCTGAGCTGAGCCCATGATGTCCTTATGTTGTCATAGAAACCTGTGACTTTCAACTGGTTGAAAAGTCACCACTTGAGAGCCTTTAAAAAAGAATTTCCATTCTTCTTTTTTTTTAACCAACCTGTAGGAATTCTTTCTAGCAGGAATGTCTGCTCTCTGCTTGTAATGTTTTTTTCTGCCTGTAATTTTTTAAAATGTATTTAATGGTTTCTTAAAATTATATAAAAAACCCTTCTAGTGTGGGAATTTGAAGTAACTTAAAATTTTATAACAAGATTTTCTATGGATTTAATTTTTTATATGTATGTCTTTAGTAAATCCTGAATTTTTATGTGTACGGTGTAAGTTTTTAAGTTTTTTTTTCCACATGTACGGTTATTTGCAATGGCACTACTCCTAATACACATTTTCCTCCTCACACCGTAGTACCTGAGTACATACTGTAGTTGTATGTTCACAAATATTAGGCTCTATTTTTAGATTTTGTTTTGTCCCACTGACATAACTGCCTCCTTTAACATCACCATATTGATTTGATTGAACTTGTGCTATTATATGTTTTAATATCTAGAAGGCAAATCTGTTTATTGGTATTACTTTCCATGGTTATTTTCAAGCATTATTCTTACATATTTTGTTATTTTATCTAATGCTGGTGAAAACTAGCACTCTTGGGATTCCAGGTAAAATCACATTAAATTATAAATGTTGGGACAGCTGACTTTCTCTTTATATTAACTGTTTCTTTCCATTGTTCCTGTTTTATGCTCTTGAGTAGGTGATATGGTTTACTTTCTGTGGTCTTTTGTCTTTTTTATTGAATCTTGTTTCGAAGTGTTTCATAGCTGTGGTTCCTGTTGTGAAGGAGCCAGTTACTGCTTCATTTCTGTTTGTAGTATGCTCTTCCGTGTGACTCCATGCTTCTGCCTTAGCAACTAGGTACTCTTGGATTTTATAAATTAATCTTGGCTGCATTTTCTTTCACCATTAAAACATCTTTCGGGCTTTCTAAGTGAACATCATATGACCAGGGAAAAGTAGGGTTAATTTCTATTTCTTGTTTACAAGGGCTGATCAAATATGGTGTTAGTTTAGACAGGACATTTTATTACAGTAAAGGACACACTGCCATTAATGCCCTTCCATATATTCCACCATGCTTTGAACAGCCTAGCCCATCATTATTGTCAACCACTCAAGCAGTTCTGGAAATCCTCTTTCGAGAATGACTTTGGAAGGATAATGGCTTTTTAAAAATACGGTCAATGCTGTCATGCGCCTTCCAGCAGAAAGGCAGGCTCATAAAAACATGGCAGTGCGCCTCACCGCGTTATCGGCTGGAGCTGGTACTGCGTTACTTCCGGCTCTTCCCCAGAGTCAATGTGACATTTTGAATCTATTTAGGACATTGAGGCAGCTACAACAGCTCAACTAAAGAAAATATTGATCAATAATGATAGCAGCATCCTTCTTTTAGTTCATTTCAATTGCAGTTATGTATTTTGACATTTATCATTTGCTTTTGAGTATTGCTTGCGAGCTGATAAGAAAATAACTGATCATTAACAAGGCTACAAAAAAAAAAAAAAAAAACAAGGCTACTGTGAGGTACCCTTGAAACAGCACTACTAATAATCCCCATTTTCCTCCTCAGATTGTAAAATAGGAGTTAATACCCTGCAAAGGACTTATAAAAATTTGGAAATGAGTAAAATTAAAAAGAAGCATGTGCAAGCTATTGAGTTTGATCCCCAGCATCATAAAAAAAAAAACCTCAAGTTCAGTACAATTAGGCAAGTAGAAATCAAATGAATAGTAAAATATGATTGTTTTCATTAAATTTTAAAAACTCAAGCTTGGTTTTCTGTTGATGGAAGTAGGGGGCAAAGAGTACTCTTGAGACTGGTTGTAGAAATGTGAGTTGGCACAGACTTTGCAAACACCTGTTAAAACAGAAAATTTATTTATTCTTCATCCTGATACTACCACTCCTGAGATACTACCTTACACAAAATCAGAGTACCAGGATGTAAGGATATGCTATAGTATTGTAAAACAGTTTGCAGCAAGAGGGAAAGCAACTGATAAGAGATAACCACCGTGTAATTTAATGTATGTGCCTTAGGCTGTTAGAGAGAGTGAATTGTTTATTTTATTTTATTTTTTTTTAAATTTTATTTTAAAGACAAATGAATGGAGACATATGAACCAGAAAAGCCATAAACAATACAGAAAATGCAAAGTTATACAGAATATAGTAGGGAATTAGAACTGGATGTTGTATTACATAGTTATCTTCACATTAGTTAACACAAAAACATTAAAGGAAATACCAAATTATAGAGAAGATAGTAGGGAATTTGCACTGGATGCTGTATAATATAAAGTTATCTTCATTTCTGCTAATACAAAAATGACTGAGGAAATACAGAATTAT
>PVLD010000964.1:0-136742 GCA_004027595.1 Dinomys branickii | reverse complement strand
GAGTAACAAAGATGAAGAGAGAGTGAATTGTTAATGGCAGAGCAGTTCACTTGAGGGATGAGGGAGACCGGTAGCTGACAGAAGTCAGTGATGATGAGGAGGTAAGGGGAAGTAAGGAAAGCTGAAAAAAGAAGTGAATGCTGTCTGTCTGTCTATCTAAGGTTTTTTGAGATAAGAGTCTTGCTGTATAGTCTAGGCTGACTTTGAACTCATTAGGTAGCTCAGGCCAGCTTTGAACTTTCAGCAATCATCCTGCCTCGGCCTTCTCAGTGCTGAGATTACAAGTGTGCAGAACCACTCTGGGTTCAAGAATGCTTTAAAATAAAGGATTTGATGAAGACTTTTTTGTAAACGTGACACACAGAGCACTAAACGTAAAGAAAAAGAATACATGTTTGATTATATTACAGTTAGGCAATTTTAAGCATATGTCTATCATTTGCACTTTTAGGCTTTTATCCTAGAAAAAATAAAAACTTAGTTTCGAGCTAAAACCTGTACATAAATGTTTATAGTAATTTATAGTTATTAATCATAATAGCCAAAAATAAAATTAGGCTAAATATATTGCAACAGATAAATGATTAAACCACTGTAGTACATCCACACCATAGAAATCTGCTCAACAATAAAAAGGAAAGAGCCTTCTTCTTCTGTGCTAAGGATCCAACCTAGGATCTTATGCATGGTAGTGAAGCTCTGCACCACTGAACTACACCTGTGGACCATAAATAACCTATTGATACACACAACCTGATGGATTCTGAGGGAATTAATATTGATTGAAAAAAGAAATCTCAAAAGTGTACATATGTATGAATTCATTTATATAACGTTCTTAAAAAACGAAATTATAAAGATGAAGAGCAAATTAATATTTGCCAGAGGGGAGATATGCAGGGAGATGGCTGAGCTTATACAAAGGTGCCACAAAGATGATGGCACTTGTGACAGGTAAGCTGGGTTGTGTGAGTCCGACTGGCTTGGGAGCCAGCCTGTGGCTTGTTGTCGCACACTTCCGGGCGTGCCTGGGCAAGTCCTGGAGGCCTGACATTGAGGGTTACATCTGGTCTCACGCCTGTTCAAGCGTTAGGTTGCCCCCTCTTAGAGATGTATACAGAACAATTTGTCTCATGATCATTTGTTTTCAGGTAAACACTGTATAGAATTAATTGCAATAGAAGTTAATATACTTTAGCTTTCATTGGTAATATTTTTATTAGTTCACTATTACATAATTAACCCAATGTGTTGTGTCCTCGTCCATCTCACTAAAAAGTACACTAGATGTGTTGATATCCCTATGACTAATGTTTTTCTCAAATTTCTTTTTTTGTTAAATCGGTATGTAATATACATACCATACACAATATTACTTCTTTAAAGAGGAGACAGGAAAAACACATTTGTCTGAGTGAGAATGATGCTTCCAAGCTGGGTGTTGCTTACGTTACTATGCTAGGCCTGCTTTTCCCAGCATGCAGTGTGCCCATTACTGAAACAAGTTTTGCACAAGGTAAAAGAATTTTTCACCAGGCAGCTATGGGTAGAGATGGGAAAGCAAGTCTCAAATCCCCCTCCCCATGGACAGATGGTCTGAGCATGTGTAGTCAAACTTCTATGAACTGTTAACATTGTGAACTCACGTGTCAGAGAACATTTCTGAAATTAGTGATTTTTAAGCTAAAAGCAAGTAAACAACAGGTTTTATTCAGGTACCTTTGTTTCAGGTACGTGGAAAACATTATACTTTTATCTCTCTTGTATATTTGAAATTTTCTGTAGGGTTTTTTAAAATCTGAGGAGTAGCGACCTTCTTTAGATAGACTTCTAATTTTTGTGTTCTCAGTGGTATCACTTAGGAAATTTCTGACAGGCTTATTATACATATGGTGGATTGTTTTCTTTAATGAAAGTATTCCCAGTCTATTTCTATGTCTTCAACAACTGGTATCTTGCAAGCATTTATAAAATTCATAATCTCTTGTTCTGGGTAAGAATTAATACATTTAATTTTGAGATTGCCTTATTGGTATTTTATTTAAAGCAGGATTCCTTTCCCTGCACTTTTGATGTGTGGGAGATTTGCCTTGACAAAGCTTACATGTTGTATTGGCAACATTTGAAAGGCATAGCTTTCAAAAATTGTGCACCCATCTGTCAAGAGCCCTGAAATTTTGTAATTTTAAGAGATCAATTTTTCCTCTGTAATTTTCTAAGAAAATATTTCTTGAGGATAGTGTTTGTTATTCACTCTATGTTATTTTGAAATTTATAAACAATTTATAAATTCTTAGGTATGTGCCTAAACTTATGAATTACTATTTTTAAAAGATTTACGTATAGTAGAGTTAATATAGCTTATCATAACAGACATGCCAATACATGTAGTTGTTTTGGAATTTTGTGATCTTGAGCGGTTCATAAGAATCTTTAAAATTTTGTTTGCTTTTGCAACTTATACATTGATTAGTATACATTTATGATTCTAATGAAGTTATAATGATTTGTCTGTTGCTTGAAGGACTTACTGTGACAGCTTTTAAGTTTCTAAAATCTATAGGTATGAACAACAACCTTTTATAGGCTGTTTGCTTTCTTAGCTTCTGGGTCTGAAATTCCACATCTACTAAAATATGAGAACCATGATATTGAAGTTAAATTTTTCCATCTTGAGTTTAGTCATACTGTATCATTTTTGTCTTCTCTGTATATGTTAACTCCCATTAAATATTTTAATTTTTCCTATTAAGTTATTAAATTACTACTTTTACTATTAAGTTATATTATCTCTCTTTGTCATGTTAACCTGCGTTATATCAAATGCCCTCCATTTTTATTAGTCTGTATTTGTGATACATAATAATTACACTTGTCTTGAGAGATTTGTACTTACACATGCCGTATCTTAGTCACTTTTGCTCCCCCTTTCTGTCCCCCATTTTGCAGATTCTCATCTTTGCAGTCTTATCTCCCGGCTTCTTAGCATCTGTCTTTTATTTTGCTTTTTAAATTACTTATGTTTTGGGTTTCTCGTATAAGAGAAGCCATGTGACAGTTAACCTTTTGTGTCTGATTTATTTCATTTAACATTGTGGGTAATGACCTCCATATTCTCTAAAAGACTGTATCACCTTTCCGTTTTTTCGATATTGATCGGTTTGGTTCATTCTCTGTCTTAGCATTTTTATTAGAGGTGAGAGAAAGTGACCGCTTCCACCCTTCTCACTGCTTCTCTGAAAACAGGTAGACCACGGTTGCTTCTCTAGGGAATTTTCTCAAGGCAAACGCTTAGAAATAAGGATGCTGTATCCTCTGCTTGCATTGTGGTCTTTTAGATTAGGGTCACTTAGTTGACAATTCTGGTCTCTTGGGAAAGCTTTTCCTTCCCAGTGCATTAAAAATCACAGAAATAGGTTCCAGCTGATGTTCAGTCCATTGTTCCCTTTGAAGTGTCCTTCTTGTTGATTCACACTGGGAGGACTACTGATATAGGGCTAGTACTCTACATGCTTTTGCAGAAATATCAGAAATAATTCAGATTCTTACAATGTTTCTAAAAATGCTTGTATTGTTAGTAGATTTTTTATTGATATTGAACACTGGATAGATAGTTGCAAGTGACGGTGCTGGTCCTGTCTGCATTTTCTAATTTCACATAATGACTTTGGCGGTTGTTTTAAGATAAACTGAATTTTTAGGTATGCCAAGCCATTTCTCTTTCCCTCCTCTTTGCTGTCTTTCCTTATATTTCTTTCCTCCTAACTTGAAAAAACAATGTGGAAACATTAAAATTTTGCAGTAAGAACTTCCTTACCCAAAGCTCTTGCTGTCTTAAACAACTATTTTGAATTTGTGAACAACCTATTAATGTATTTGTTCTCATGTAGAGATGTTTTGTATGACTAAAAAGAATATATAATTAAAATTCACAGAAAGTTTTTAAAACTCTTAATATTAAAAAATAAGTTCTGGGACTAGTGAAAATATGCTGTGGGAACAGGAAAGACAGAGTGACTATTAGGAACTTGACCACAGTAAGTCTACCTGACTTGTTTAAGTTCAAGCAAAAAGTTGTTCAAATGATTTAAAAATGAGAAGTTTTAAGATACCCGAAATTTCCCCTATCCTTTGTCTTTGGGGTTTGCGATCTTTTGGATAGAGCTAGTTCAGTAATGACTACTATAGTTTTGCCTTTTTAATGCTGTGATACAAATAATGGGAAAGATCATGCTTCAATTTCTTTTCCATCAGTCACTGGCTCTGTGATCAGGGCCATACACTTTACCTTCAAGAGCTTTAAAATTGTTAAATTAGAAACTACTTTAAGGATTACGTTGAAAATCATGCAGGTGTCCCTATTATCTATATATCATGGGTAGCTAACATTGATATTTTTAAAACTTTTAAATTGTGTCTTGGTGACTCTGGCCATCGTTAATGTTATCAATGTCCCTTTGTATAAATGTTGGTGATTTGACAGATTGTGTGTGTTATGTATGACTCCAGGGTCCTCTGGGCAAACCTGCTCTAGAGTGTTTGTCTGAGGTCACTTGCTGAGAAGTGACCAGGCTGTGCTAATTACTTTAATCTTTATGTGCATGTCCTTTTGATGTGTCACACCATAACCATGTAGCAGAATGTTGAGGGGATGGGAAATAAAAATGATCAGATTTTAACATGTGTATGTGTGTGTGTGTACCAGTTCCACAGGATGAATGCAATTATTATGTATAGAAATTATGTACCAACAATAAAAAGGAAAGGATTTTGAAGATTTTCCAATAAAGAAATGATGTTTGAGGAGCTATGTATGTTTAATTTAATTTAAATATTATGCAATGTCTTGGTTACTTTTGTCTTGCTGATAGAAAGTACCTGACACCCAAAATTAAGGAAGGAAGGTTTATTTAGTTAACAGTTTATGGAGGCTTCAGTCCGTAATCAGCTGGCTCCAAGGCAGAGTGGTGTGGTGAGGGGCAACAGTTCCAGGCAGCAGAAACAGCAAGAGCAAAAGGAGAAGAAGCCTCTTTTCCTCCCTTGTATTGCAAGCAGGCTGCCCACAGCCCCCGAGTGGGTGTAGCACTCACACCATCTCCCTGCCCTCTTCCGCAGAACATGAGGATGTTTACAGAGTAAGGACTCTGGCTCCCTGCTGAATTGCTTAATTAAACTTCTAAACTTTTCAGGTTGACACACACTTATCAGCCATTACATATGTATATACACATGTATTGAAATATTACATGATACCCATTAATAAGCATAATTTTTGTTTTTATGTATCAGTTAAAAGTAAGTAAAAATTAAACCACTTCCCTGCCCCTCTTCAAAAATAGTTAATTCTTGAGCGTGTGTAGAAAAGTACTTTTGAGGCAAATTTTTAATCTTTCATTCCTATAGAAGGCCACAAAGTTAGAGGAACTGATGTTTGCTTTAACGAAAATTGATACCTAGACACATCCCAAATAATACTGGTAAGGCAGGGGTAAGTGTTGTAATAGATATGTGTAATAGGAAATGACACATAAGTAGGTCTTGCAGGATGAGCAGAGGTTCTTCAGTAACAATGATGACATTCCAGGCCTGGGAAACTGTATGTGCCGGGCACAAAACATGCAGTGTAATGCTATTCAGAGGATGGAAACTAACTGTATAGTGCGGACGGCATAAGGAAGGGGGGTGGAGAGTGAGCGCTGAGCCACTGTACTAGAACTAAGTTTGAATTTTTTAAAAGAGAGCAGCATTTTTATTTCTATTCCAGAGAAATGTTGAGAAAGTTATATAATGAGCGAAACCAGAAAGAATAGCAGAGTTAGTCAATATGAAATAATCATTTTTAAAACACAGAAATGACACCCAGACATTCCCTTCCTGAAACTGGATCATTTTTAGGAAAGTGAGCAGTGCCTACTTCAGTCCAGGTAGTTGGCAGATGCTTCAAAGGAGAATAAACTCTGCCACGTACATCAGAAATGTATCATCATAATAAATAATTTGTTTGGTGATGCAGCTGAGTCCTTTGCCATGGCTCAACTCATGAACTATTAAAAATCCATTATTTTCTGAAACTCTGAGACTCTCTTGCGTTCTAACATTCACTACTAATTTGGGTAAAGGTCTGCAGAGGTAAGTTTATGCAAGGCACAAACACTTCATACATATTTACAAAGTAGATAAATCAATATTGTGTGCTTCTATGTGACTATTTCTCTTTAAGAAGTAGGGTAGTGATAGCAGACACTAGCAAGGGATCAGGCAAAAAACACGTAAGAGAGCTGAAAGCATAGGGCTCGTGCTATTCTTACTGTTTTCTCGTTGTTTCCTGACTTCTCTCTCTACTGCAAGTACTAGATACGGAGTCGGAGAGTCAGGATTCTGGATGCAGCCTTACCACTTGCTGGACCTCTGCCTCTTCTCAGACAAGTGCCTTTTCGTTTGGAGCCCACGGTCTCCTGATCTCTCGCATGAAAGGATTGTCAGATGGGCTCCACAGGATCTATCAGAGCTGCTTCAAGGGCCACTGTGCAAGATGAAGGGAGGCCTTTGGCCAACTTTCCCTTTCAAATAGCAGCTTTGCTTTTATTTGTAGGATTAAGGCTGGTACAAGATTTTGACGAAAGATCCTGTCACTTTTAAAACTTTGGAAATCACTGATCTGGATGTTTCATATAGGCCTACCTGGCTCAGAAACAGTTTCCGCATGTGTACAATGGAGGTCTCTGTAGTTCCTTTGCTTAGGTTGTCCAGGGGTGAACAATCACTGCGTGTAGAACAGAGCATGCAGGACATAGGATGCAGTCCTGTATGAGCCATCAGTCGCCCTCTTCTCGACATGTCCCATGCCAGTGAGGTTTTCAGTTCCTAAAACTCTTGCGCTGTGAGTGTGAAATGATAGCCTGAAAATGGCCTAATCCATCTGCTTTATATCAACAACACTATAAAAATGTCTTAGGCAATAGTTCACGGAAGTTTAATATATTTTATTTCTATTTTTGTACCCTTTCTTCCTCCTACAGCTAGAAGTCTTATTGTACATCAGATTTTACAAACAATCATGACAGTGCATTTATGAAAGCTCACCCGGTAGTGTCTTTGTTCTAGGCTGGCCAGTTTGTGGGAAGGCGACATCAGTGTTCACTCTTTGACCCTGCCCTCTGCAACCTGCCTGGAGCTGCTGTTGGTACTGTCAAGGAGCAATGCCATGCTGCCTCCGTCCCTGCGCCAGATGAATTCCTTTCAGGTAACTAATGGCTCCATTCGTGCAATGTGCTTTCTCAGTTTTACTTGTAATTGTTAGTAAGTCCCGTTTCTCACAAGCGGTAGGTAGCCCATGGAAACACATGGGGTTCAGAAGGCGGTAGCAATGATAAGGCATGCTTTATATCTCTTTTCAGTGAGTGAACACATGCAGGCTCAGAAATGAGCAGTGGCAGGACCCGTAGCTCTCCAGCTCCAGGGCTTGGATCTCTCAACCTCAGTCTTTCCTGCCTGTGAGAGAAAAGGCAAGAAGATTTAGCAAAGATACTTATCTGTACCACTTATCTCCTCCCAAATTTGCGCTAGGGAAGGATTATTCAACCATGATGAATGGCTTTGCTACTGTCACCTTAAAGTAAAATTGCCTGTTTTATCTTCAACCTAGATGATGTCCTTCCTGCTCCCAGCACTATTTCCCTGTCTCTTCTCAGCTTTTCTCTCAGAACTCCACACCCAAAATATTTAATTGCAACTCCTGGTACAACTCTTTGCTGCTGATAGAAACTGACCCTATAGACAGCTAATTATGACACATGGTGGCAAATGAGAATTAAGATATTAATTAATACCTTGAGTTGTGGCCCAACAGCTACTGAAGGTAATCGAGCACATGTATGACTTAGTGTGTATCTTTTTTGGGGGGAGGGTGGTTACTGGGAATTGAACTCAGGACCTTGCACTTGCCAGGCAACCACTTATGCCACTGAGCTATATCCCTGGCCCCCACAGGTATGGCTTAGGACCATGGAAAAATGTAAGTACTTAGATGCTGGAGGGAAGACTACATGCATTCCTGAGAGATTAGGAAATATGAGTTGGTTCTGCCTCTGGAGGATCACTAGTGTATCCTAAAATAATTTCAGGGACACGATATATTATTGGGTGTAACTCTGGTAAAAATCTGATGAAACAACAGATTTTTTATAAGCTGTATCTCAGAAAATTAAGAAATAACTGCCCCAGTCTCAGTTATATCCGTATTCTTATGGAAATCTGTTACATTGTCTTCATGACTTGCTTCTTTTTCTGAATCTTGTTTACTGATGCAGTATTTGTCCTTGGTCTTAGCCCTATTTGTGTTTGTTGTTACCCTGTCAACTTTGACCTGGAGCCATAGAGAACACTTGCACATTTGTAGGAGAGGAATCTGAGGTCCAGAGAGACAGAGCGTGTTGGGCAGAACACCTTGTGGGCTAGGGACCACCTGACCTGGGGCTGTTCTGCCTGCAGTGCTGCGGATATGGAGAGGCAGTCGTACATACTGTGTATGTCTGCACACAACTGGGTTGGCAATAACGTATAACCCTGTACTTGTATACTGCTTTGAACCAGAAATGATGTAAGAATCTGCAATATGAATCCACATTTCTTGTAAGTTTTGCTCAGCGGTTTAACACTGAATAACATAAAAGATTATATGTGACCACAAACTTTTATGGAGTGAGATGTAAGAAACTTAGTAGTGATTATTTTGGGGGAGTGAAGGTGGAAGGCATTTTTATTTCCCTCCCTCTCTCATGTACTGTTTGAAATTTTTATACCATCAGTGAGTGAGCAGCAAGAGAAATGACTGACTTCTAGGATTTTGCAGTATATTGTGGGAAATAGAACAGTCTTCCATGTGTGACATAAATCAAGAATATTCTTTTTGCATAGTAGCCTGAACAAAAGTCTTTAAAAAATTAAAGATAAAAAGAAAAATCTAAACCAAGTGTGAGGGATTTGAGAGGAAGACCAATTTGTATTTCTTCTCCAGGAGACAGAGGGGGTCTTGTTCTGTTTAAGGACATCATCTTGGTACTGTGGAATAAGTCTGCTCTTGGTGGCGTTAGCATGTTCTCATCATTTTCAATCAGAGGAGCACTGAGAGTCATCTGGGCGTTAATGGCTAAACATCCCTCTCTCTTGGTGATTACATTTCATCTAGCTTGAGTCTGTTTGCTGAATGTTACTGTCAGGAACACATACCCTTACCTGATTTCAAAAGTACAGAGCAACTTCATAGAATCCTCTGAATAGTGTCCACTGAAGTTCTGTCCGTGCCATTACTCCTGAGAAGATGTATTGTTATCAGGGACATTCCGGGATTGGCTTTTCCCTGTAGAGCTTAGCTTCAGATAAAGGATCAGTGACAGTGTGGAAGGTGTCTGTTGGGCACAGGAGAGGCTCTGCCTGTTCATCTCTGTCACATCTACTCGGTCATTTATTACAGTTGCGAGGAGGAAGGCCACTAAGTTTGTCCACATTTGAAATTTATTTTTAATTGGAAACTTGCTTTCATGCTTATATTTTTACAGTTATTTTGACAGGAGCTGTAAATTAGTAGAATGACATTTATTACAGATATCATCTCTGCATTTCCAGTTCTCTTACTTTCCAGACTGAGGCAGTCACTGTGCGTGGCACTTCTTCTCTCTTTCTGTAAAACTGTTATTTTTAGGGTTCAGATAATACTGCTGCCTGAATTGTCAAGTCAGCTCCCGAAGGGAGGGCTTTGTCTCATTAATAAGTGTTACTAACATATATGAGATTCTGCCTGCTTGAATTATACTGTAACATTTCCCTGTGGTTAATAAATAGTGGGTTGGCCAACAGGGATATCTTTTGGTGATAGTGTCATAATTTTAGCTTCTATTCCATTTCAGTGCCGTAATATCCCTGGTGAGATTTTTCAGCAAACAATGCAGGATTTAGTGGAGAACCACTGACATATTGCTAAGCACATACTTAGTATAGTTGCAGGTCCCGAGAACAGGGATGGATTCAATCCTTCCTACATCACTCCCTACTTGCAATTCTGCCATGGCCTCCTTCTATTGCAGTCAGAATAAAATCCAAACTCTCTACGTTGGCCTGTAAGTCAGGGCAGCCACTACCTGCCTCTTCTGACCTCATCTCTTGCGCTTTGCCCCTCCTGATCTGTTCACTGCAGTCACACTGACTGGCCTAACTTCTCCCTCCAGACCGGAAGCTGGTTCTGGCCATTGCTCTGTGCACTGGGTCTGTCATGTCTGCTTCCTCCTGGTCTTTCAGGTTACTCAACTCAGGTGTCTCCACCCCTAAAAGACCTAACCTGACACCCTTGCTCCCTTCCCTCTCCCAGTCATCATTTGTAATCTCATCTATTTTTTTTAGCACTTTTCACTGTTTGAAATGGTTGTGTTCGTTTATTTATTTGTCTTTTTCCTCTACTAAAATGTATGATGATTGAAAAGGGGGAATGTCTATTTTTGTTCAATATTTTATCACCAGAACTTAGTGCCCAGATGTAGGAAGTGGTTGATACATGGTGGATTGGGTGGATGCAAAGTAAGATGCAAACCAGCGCAACCACACGATACTCTGGAAACCTTAAAGGAAGCCTGGAAATTTATAGATAAATAGCAACAATGGGCTAAACAAAGAAGCAAAGCTTTTACACCCTTATATCTAGATACTTTTGTGCTACATAAATGTCCCCATCTGCATTCTGCTCTTTTCCCTGCTTATCTTCTGGCACAAAGCCAGGCTTCCCAGAGACCTTCAAGAGCCTTGAGGACTTTATGTACGAGGGCCCTGTTACTAGGTGAGACTGGACGGAGAGGGAAGGTGGAAGCAATCCCATGTGTCCAGCAATCTGGGGCTGCTGTGCGAGTAATCAGGCAGCAGATGGACCTGCTAAGACCCCAGCAGGCACTTGCCAGAGTAGCCTCTCTGCTCTGATCCGGTGGTCATCTGCACGAGCCTCTCAGGAAGCTGAGGAGGAAGTACTGTGGGCACCTGCAGGTCCCCAGGTGTGTTGTCTTCTTTCTCTCCTGCTGAATCTTTGTCCACTGTGGGCCGCGATAATCAGGAGTTGGGTGCTAGTCTCTGCATTTAGGGAACCCAGTCTCAGAGGTGGCGATTACTGCTCTATGTTTAGTCTCCTCTGAGAACAGATTTCTGAGAGTTGCCTCCGCAGTTTGGGTGTGAATGGTGTCGCTGTCTTCCTTCCTTTTTGCTCTCCAGGACGTTCTGTGGGCTGAGGAAATAAGCAAGGATTAGCTGGATACTGTTCTCTTCCCGCTTGTCCCTTCATCTGCCTCCTTTCATACCCTAGAGAGGGCAGGAAGGACAAACATAGGCAGAAAGCCCGAGCCAGGTGGATGTTTAGCTGCCCTGTGCACCTTCCCAGGTTCCTACCACACACCGCGCTTCAGGCAGTTCTGCCATGCATTCAGGTGCCCATGCTGCAGGCAAGGTGGCTGTTCACCAGCCCTTCTGTAGCATGGATAGGGGAGGTCTGATGGGGGGACGCTGGCCTTGGCCTTGTTGGCAGAAGCAGGAATGAGGTATAACCTACAAAGTATGGCTCTAGTTTGTTTTTTATAAATTAACTATGCTTATGATAGAAAATATAGTATATTTTTGTCAATAGGTAAACAGTATTTCTTCACTTTTAGCTTAAAAATAGAGGCTGTTCAAGTTGAATCAGCTGCTTACTAGCCCTGTTCTGTCCAAGCGGCCTTCTGGGTGGGCGTGGCAGTAACAAAGGCCTGATGGCAGGACCCCGCTGGCTGCAGCCAGCCTTTGTTACCTGGGGCCTCACAGCCGTGTAGCTCAGTAGCCATAACTCTGAAATAGGTGTGGGGAGGCCTGGAGGACAGGCAGTTCAGAGTTCTGAGCGAAGGCTGAGAGATTCTGATTCAATCACTCTGGAATAAGAGCCCTGGAATCTACAGGATACCAAACAACCAAAGTATTTCTAATATAAATTATTTAAGAACTAGACTGTAAGACACACATATAATAACAGAAGATACCCACACCAAAGTGAAAAATGAAAATTTTATTTTCATAAGGGCAAACCTGGTCACTAGTTCAAATACTTTATTTTCCTCTTTGCTGTTCCCTATCGTGCTCCCTGACTATTGAATCATGGTCAGGAAGTTTGTGTTTTTCTTTTCCTCTGGTTTTTTGTTGTTGTTAAAACAGGATCTTGCTATGTAGTCCAGACTGGCCTTGAACTCATGGAGATCCTCCTGCTTCAGGCTTCCAAGTGCTGGGATTAGAGGTGTGCACCACCAGCCTGGCTTCTCCTCTTTCTGCTGCCATAGTTCCTACCTTTTACACTCAGTGCTTTCTAGAGTGCAGGCACTGGTTACCTCTGAAGCTCTTTCTGCCGTGCATGGGCAGCACCCAGCACCCCTGGCCCTCCCTTGCGGATATGCATCCCTGTAGCCCTGATCCTCCTCCGCACGCACGTCAGTTACGGGGCGGCTGCTTGTGCTGACTCAGGACACTGAAGGTCTAGTCTTATATCTGCCACCCAGTGACCTTGGGCGCTGCTCTAGTCTATGGGTCCTGATTTATCTGTACCATAAAGGAGTTGAGTTGAAAGTATAGATACAGAGAGTTAATTTGTCTCTTCCGATCTGTTTCTGATTTATTCACCCAGGCCAAACACTCTTTAAAAGAAATAGGTCCTTATTTCTTCTGAAAGAACATCTTAGAAGTGTCTAATTAAAGAAAAACATAGACAACATAGATAAAACCAGATTGTGTGTGTGTGTGTGTGTGTGTGTGTGTGTAGTCAGTCCCTCGTGGGGGGTATGCAGGCAGGAGTGAGTGTGTGTGTGTGTGAGTGAGTGAGTGTGTGTTCCAAAAGAAGGAGCTGATGTTGCAAGACTTCCTGAACAACCACAATAAGGGTTAAAAATACGGGGTTCGAGTGCTGTGGGCTTTGGCTTTTTCTGCCTGTGGAACCCAAATCACTTCCTCATGCAGAGGCAGCAAAGGGAGAGCACCATGAGGTGGGCTGCCTGTCAGAGAAAACACAAGAAACTCGGAACGTCTTCTGGCAGCGCTACCCGCTTCCTTTTCCCTGTGCTGCCCTTCTTTAGACTGTTCCCACTTTTAATTTCACCCTTTCTTGTTGACTCTAGATCTTGGTAAGCACTGAAACATTTGTGGCTTAGAAATTTACTAGTGGTTTTGTGTTTGTGTTTTACTTCTAAGTATCATTAATCAGCAAAAGGAATCTAAAATGTGAGCATCGTCCACAGCAACCAGCACGGCGGATGGATCATTGAAAGTTACAAGTCGCTGGGTACGATGGCATGTGCCTGTAATCCCAGCATTCAGGTGGTGGAGGCAGGAGGATCACCAAGAGTTTCAGGTAGAAGTATTTTTCCTTTTAGAGGAAAATTATTTTTCTAAACTACTTCAGGCTGAAGGCATGAGCTGCTACTGCTACCCCGTCCTTGCTTCAGCACAGAAGGGTGGATAGAATATACGGACACTGGCACCAGGAAGTGGGGTCCAGTTCAGTTTCTCCAGGGAAGGGAGAAGGCTTGGGTGTAGAGGGAAAGAAAACAGCTGTGGAGTTGTCCTTGTATTTCCTCTCCACTCCCTGCCTTACTATGGAAAACGCTTGCGCACCCGGACACGGTGAGGTTTATGACAATATGTCACACCTCCCATATGGCAGTGGGGAGGGGCAGTGAGCATACAGACGTGAGCCTGAGTGGCTGGTAATGCTAACGAGAGGACTTCTCTGTCTGCCCACCCCCACCCCCGTTATGTTCAGGCAAGTGGCTTCCAGGTAATGGGTGTTACTTCCTTGAAAAGGCAGCTAAAGCTGTATTTCTGTGGGTGGAAACAAAGCAGTATCAGGACTGAGAGAAATGACTGAGCTCACTTGGTTCGTGGAGGGAGCTGCTACTTGGTCTCAGGAGCGTTTCTGGCTACGGGGGAAACAGTCTGGGAAGGATGCAGCCTTCGGGGGATGGTAGATGGGAAGGTGAAACCGCTCTAAGCCTCAGCTGAGAACCTCTCGTGAGCCCCCTGTAATGACCGATTGCTTTAGCAAAATGAGCAGATATAGAGCACAAAAGGCGCTGAGAGACTAGGCTATAGGAATTGTAAGGATAAAGATTGACTGTATTTTATTGTCCTTTGAGCCCTTGTTCTTGGAGACCTCATAAATGCCACAGAGTAAGCCCTGGAGAGGAGGTGGAAAGTGGTCTGAGCTCTTAACATTGGTTGTCCTGAGACCGCAACTGTAGTGGATTGACAACTGGTGCTCAGCTTAGAACCCCCAGCTGAACTGAGTAAGCGAGGCGCTGGGTGTGGGAGGCCACCCGGGGACTGTTGCCGGCAGCATGAGAGGCGGAACTGGAGAAGAAGTGAGGCTGTTAGGAGCAGAGAGAGACTGTTGGGAGCTGGTGGAAGCTGTAAGGAGCTGCTGGTTCTCTTGGAGAAGCTCGTCATTTCCTGATGAACTTGACTGTTTTCATCCTCCGAGGAGCTCGGAACCTTGCTGGCACTGAGAATAGCTTTGGTTCACTTTGAGGGAGCTCTGGTCCTCACCTTGAGCGTCACTTCCTGGCTCCAGAGGAAGATGGTGCACTGCCGGACTCCTGGAGAAGCTTGCTGTATTGGCTTTCCTGATGGGAACTCAGCTGCCTTCCACTGGAGGAGCTCGGGACTTCACTGTTGCTGAGGATGGCAGTGGTATGTTTTAGGGGAGCTCTGGTTCTTCCTGGCTCCAGTGCAGATCCCTCAGCCTGCTAGCACAGATCCTTCATCCCACTGGCACAGACTTTCTAGATGCCACCACTGACCTTTGGGCCTTCCCAGCGCAGATCCATGAAACAGGCCTGCATGAGACATTGTCTTGAGCTCTGGGCCTCCAGTTGGATTCATGGGAGGCATTGTTATGGGTTTTAGGTATTTAGCCAGACTCGGGCAGGACATTGCTGTGGATCCAGGCCCTCAGCTGGATTCCTGGTCTATAGTGTGTGGGTGGATTTCCTGCACGCTTTTGTATATCATTCTTTGGGTGACTCATAAATAATCTCATAAATATGTGTCCTGTATTATATTGTTTCCCCTTGCAAAAATGTCCCCCAAACCGACACAGCAACCAGTGTGACTGAGGCAGGAAGTAGGCAGTATAGCCACCCTAAGCCTGGTTTTAGGCTCATCACAGACAGGATGCTTCTGGCTCCTGGAGAATACGAGTATCCTGCTGTCATATTTCCTTCACAGGTTGACATGAGCCTGGAAGTTATGCTCCTACCCTGTCTTAGTTTCTTTTTCATCACTGAGAAACAATATCCTAGGGCGTAATGCCAATTTTGTGTTAAAGGTGCACTGTGGGTGTATAATACTCATGTTCATTCATTAAAATATTTCTATTGATGAATTGTTAATTTTAATATTATGAATTTTATTATATTAAACAATAAATACTTAGCAGGAAAAAATTTCAAAAGTATTGAGTTTTTAATATTTATTGAGTTTATACAAAAGCATCAAAATTTCAACATTGGCTGCTTTTTGGTGTACAAAGTTTAAAAAATGACAACAGAAAATAAATTCCTTTATGAACTACAATGAAAATACTAACAACACTACAACAAAAATGATCTTTACTTCAGTTATCACACCCTAAGGGAGTCTACATGCATGACAACAGCATATTCTATACATATATATTGCTTACAGCACATGTGTTTTGCTTTCCTAAACTTTTTGTAGGATAGAATTGACATCTCTCTAGTCTTGCTGTTTTGTCAGGAAGTTCTCATTATATTATACAATGTGTACTTAACAGAAACATGACATATTAAGAAAGTTAAGTATTAAAATCTTAATATGTATTTCCCATTTAGAATATATCAACATTTTCACATCAGAAATACATTTGTACATGAACTACAATGAAAATAACAACAGAACGCTACAACAAAAATTATCTTTGCTTTGATTGTCACACCGAAGGTAGTCTTCACACACAACAACTGCATGTTTCATGTACATGTGTCTCTCTTACACTGACAGCACATGTGCTTAGCTTTCCTTTCCTATAGGGTAGGCCATTCTTGTCACCTCTCTTGTCTTCCTTTCTGATGAGGTGCTTCCTACTATATTGTACAATGTGCAGTTAAGAGGAAAATAAGATATCAATAAAATATCAAATATGTAATGAGTGCTTAGACATCAGCTTTTCCCATCAGCTGTTTAATTGCTTACAAAACCTAAAACATAACATCAGAAGTAAAAACCTATGTGAACTACAATGTAAATACAAACAAAAGTCTACCACAGAAATAATCTTTGCTTCAACTGTCAAGGCAGTCTTACACAGGACAATTGCATGTTCTGTGCATGAGTATCGCACTGATAGTACATATCTTATTTTCCTGTCCTTTTTTGTAGGGCACAGGTGACATCTGTTTTGTTTTCCTAATATCATAGTAAGTCTTTGTGATGTGGCACCTGCCTGTTTACCTGTCAGCACACCAGTGTGCACCACAAGTTTTTTACATAGTTCCCTGGGCAGATTTTGTTTTCCCTGCTATAAATGGTTTCTTACGAGCTCCAATCCCAATCCTCTTAAGAAAATTTCTCTGACATTTTACACTGGTTAATTTCTTTGTAGACTATCAAACTACTTATGCTACACATGTTTAGGATCCACTAAAACACAACCATTGGCCAACACTGTTTCAAGTGACATCATAGTTGTGCGTAACTCATCCACAATATGTACTCTACCTTTCGTTTTGTTGTAAAGAATTACCATCTCAGGTTTCAGGGTGTTTTTGAGGTTTTAGTATAGTTGGAAACAAAAATATGAGTCACTCCCTTCCCTTTGTTCAACTGTAAATGCCACGGCAAACACCACAGCACCCTAATGATGATCCATGCTTCCATAATCCTGAGACAGGGAAATTATGTGAGCTACCTCCCTTCTCTCCATTCAGCTTTAAACACCACCACCACCCTAATTGTTCAGGATTAGGGTTAGACCTGGTGGTTGAGTTCAATTTCTAAATTGAAAGTATATGTTTTTGCATCTACCAGGGCATATATTTTTATACTGTATTTTGAAGGCTTTTTTGGCACATACGGCCTAAAACCACAGCAACCATGAAGTGCTACAAGATGTTCATCAGTAGTCATGTATTCAGATAGTATGTAAATTGTTTGACATTTTAAACCAAAACTCTTAAACAGTGAGTAGGTAGCAGCCAGATTATCAGTTCTTTTTCTTTCTGGGCAAATGGTTTTGTCAACAAAGCTCAAGTAATTTTGAAGGAAACCAAATCTCCTCAATATCCTTGTTATTCTACAAACCTTAAGCCCACACCCATGAGTCTTTTACATCCAGTCTTTTGCATACTCAGGATGACCATGAGAAAGCCCTGCTAAATGTAGCATATCTATAAATGCTTTCAGTTTAGCTACTAAGTGATAAACGCATTTTTGAGTATGGTTATCGGTATATGCAGAATGTTTTACTTGTATTTCATCATTTGTGTATTACACAACATCTTGTAGCATTTGATCTATTACAAATGATTTCCAACACTGAATAGCATTGCTTGCATTCCACCCATGCCAAGATCCTCACTATATCTTTGGACCTCACTCTAACATTGGATCATTCCATTTGGTTGCGTGACCATTTTGTACATTTCGACTGGTCAGATATGTACTGACCTTGCTGTTTCCTTTGTCTTTCTTTGTCTTTCTTCCTCATGTCTCTGTTGGTCGGTTCTTGCTGCATTTCACTGTCGCAGGAACTTTGGCTCACATGGCCAATGGCAAAGTTATCATCATCATCAGTGCATGAGTCACCACCCCCAAGACTTGCAAATCCGGTTTTTTCAGTGCCACTGTACTGAATTTACTTCTACCAGAAAAATATTTTTTTAAAAAAAAGGATCCTAAATGCACACCTGTTGCTGTTCTGCAGCTGCTGCACACACCTTGCCTTTAGCCTGTCAAGTGGGTGAATGCCCAGATGGGTTTCTGCTTTCCTCCGGCCAGCTGCTGTTATGCACCCCCACATCCGTTATGGTACAGTACATGTTTACTTAACAGATGATGGAATGGGTATATTTTACCCCCTCTGATGCTTGGGGAAACATATGCAAAAAATGTACATGGAGCGTTATGTGGGTAAAAATACTGGTTTGACACTTCTGCAAACATACATCTTGCTGTTCATCATACCAAGTGGGGAAACACAGAGATTGCTTCTAGTGTCCCCCGGGCGCAGCTACTGAGGTCATAGCCAGCTATTATAATGATAAAGTACAAATTTTCATTAGGAAAGTATGGTATGTGTTTTTATTATGCAATGTTAGGGCTCAGGAGTTTTAAAGCAGGAAAGGTTTATTTTGACTCACAGTTTGTAGAGGTTTCAGTTTATAGTCTGCTGGCTCCGAAGAAAGGCCTTATGTCAGTGGGAGGAAGAGAGAGGTCCAGGGAAGAGAGGGGGAGATATGCCTTTCCAAGCCGCACTCCCGGTAACCCCTCCCCCAACCTTCATTTCCCACAATATTTAGCTATAAGCTCATCAGTGGAGTGATGAGTTTCACACCTCCATGATCCAGTCACCTCCCCAAAGCCCCACCTGTGGGCACATGTGGCTTTGGGGGACATTTATAAACCATATCATACCCTCACCATATTACTATTAATAATATTCTGAGGTGAGCCCAAAATCTATGGTCTTGTTCTTTGCCCAAGAAACTTGTGCTGTAACTACTTTAGGGTAACCAAGGGAAGCCCTGTGGTCACTGTAGTGTTCACACTGACATTTTGACCAGCCTGGTGGGCTTTGACAGCCATGCTGTTCTGATCTGCCCTGTATAAGTTTGCAAATGTCCCCTCCTGACACAAGAGTGGAGATTCACAGTTGATTAGGACAAAAAGCCGAGTTAGTTTCCACCCCTGATTTCTCCCCACATTCTAGGAAAACAAACAAACAAAAAAAGCCAACCATGGGTCTTGCTGCAGCTGCCGACTGAGCTCTGCCCACACTCGATTCCTGTGGGTGTACTTCATTACTGACAGTCGCCTCTCTAGGTGCTGCCCACTGCAAACTCTCCCAAGTGTACTTTCACCTCAAACCTAAAATGAGTGGGTTTCTTTTGAGTCAGTCTCCCTCTTGAGCTTTCTCATCAACCCACTTGTGCTCTGAGTGTATTTTCCCCTTCATAAATCTTGCCTTTCTTACTACGTCTGTGTGCCCTGATCAATTCTTTGTTCGGGACACAAAGAATCTAGATACTGAGCGAGACAGTGACATCTGTCCAGTAACAGCTAATCTTAAGTCACTACCCTGTCTGGATACCATTTTTTGGTCATTCCTCCCATTCTAAAACTGACTGATTCTGAATTCTGCTCATTGAAGGAGTCATAGCAGGGTAACAGGTGATGCATTGTTAGCTTAAAAAAGAAAAACTATCATTCTGTGTTCTTACTCTTGGAGATCATCAGCACATTGCTTCTTAGTGGTTTGGTTAAATGTCTGGCATGATGATCACAGACAAGCGATCTTGTAGAAGCAACAGAAACGCATTTCTGCAGCTTCAACCCTAGGCTTCACACAGTTAGCATCAGCAGTCACTTTCTGTAGTTCAGAATAGTAGATTAATCTGTGGCACACACGGGTGCTGGTGTATTGTCTGATGCTGTGTAACACAACACAGACTAAATTGGAGTAACGAGTTAGCAGAGTCATGCCAATACGTACCTTCTCTTTTAGAGCAAAACACAATGCTTCATAAAAGATTGCATTTGTGCATAGTCTCAGTGTTTCTGGCTCTCTTCCTGCTAGTCTTAATGTTTCCTTCTTAATTTAACTTCAGCTCAGAAATCATTTGTAAAGGCAATAAACATTTGAGACATTGTCTGTTTGAACCATTAGCTGCTGCTATCACCAAGTTCTCCAAATATGATAATGTTTTTAGTGGAAATCAGAGCACTGAAAGCAGATGTGTACTTGGTATTTTTATTTTAGATAGATGAGCTACATCTGTTTACATTTATTCTAATTACTAATATAGTTGGACTTGTATCTACCATTGTTGGAGGGAGCCAGGCAGAATTTCATACCTTTGGCTACTGTATAAATTATCTTATTTTTTGTCTTCTCTTGGTAGTTCATTCTTTTTCTGTTTTAATTTCTCTGCTAGCTTGGAAGCAATTGCTTTTAGTTTTCTTATGTATTAAGTATGAAGTTTTCTACTAAAGACAGAATTGTTCCTAATCTTTAAATTAAATCTTTAAATAAGATCTTACAATCTTTAAATGTCCTAGTTAACCACATTTTACTCTTTCACACCACATTTCCCCACTTCTATGATTATCATACTTATTTCACTTGAAAGCACAGAAGTTAGTTATTCATTTTAAATATTCTTATATTCCTTACCTCATGCATATCAATCACTGGGCTTTGTGGGTTTTTTTATTTTGTTTTTGCATCCTGCATCCTTTATTGTTTCCTTCATGACGGTCTGTGAGTGAAAACCCTCTTAGTCTTTGTATGTCTGAGAACGTCTTCATTCTGCTCAGCCCTGAATGATAGGGCAGTGAGGAGCAGATCCGAGATTCCCTTTCAGCTGGAAGGTCCCTCACTCACTGCCTTCTGCCATCTAATTTGGTTGATAAGATAGCTGTTGTAAGACGATTTGCTGTTCCCCCCTCTGATAATAAACTCTTTCTTTTTCCTCTGCTGGCCTGTAAGATTTTATCTTCAGGCTCATGAATTGTACCTATATAGCGATGTCTATCTGTGAACACTCCTTCTGAGGACTTCTATCTTTAATAAGTTCTAGTAGAAAACTGCCAGCTATTTTATATTAAATGTCCGTTATCTTCCCTCATGTTCTTCTTCTGAACTCCTGTTAGGCCCTACTACATAGTAGTGTTCAATTCTTCTTCCTCTGTGTGTACAGATATAATTTATAAATTATGTATATGCACACATTCATTTGGATCTCAACTGCATTTTTGCGTGTTCTAGTTTGCTCATTCAATATTTTATCCTCACCTTTGTTTTATTTCAGTGGGTATTTTTTATTTACAAAGCATTGAATTAAAAAAATATTTCTGGATGTATGAAACATGATGTTTTAAGGCTTTTTAAAAATTCATTTGTTTGTTTTTACCTTGTTCTATTTTTGAACTTTTTTCTGGAGCTTTTAATTTTGTGGCTGTCTGACTTATGGTTGTATTTCTTCATGTGTGTTGGAATTTGGGTTTGAAAACTCACCTTAAGTTCCCTTTCTCCTCCATCCTTCCCACATTGTGCCCCACCTTCTGGTGGTTTTACAGCTACTTCACCACCTCTGTAGGCCTCTAGTCCAATATAAAGTCCAAAGGGTTCTTGTTTATGATAATACTGGGATTGCCAGCAGATCATTCACTGAACCAGCAGAAGGTTGGGTCCAAAGTTTCCTATTTTTCTAGAGCTACAGGCCCATATATGTTGTAACCCCCAGCAATTGTCAGCAGCAACATTTTTTGGTGTCTTTTTATGAACATCAGACAGTGTTCAGATTCCCCTCTCCCTTCTCTGCCCCAGAACTTAATCTTGAATGTCAGTCCTATCTGGAAGGCCCAAGATTTCATCTCTTTCCTACTTTGTGCTTTGGGTTCATGTGCTTAGCTACTTTTTTAATATACCTGTAATTTTATTCATTCTTTCAGGTTCTTACACATGCAGGTCTGATTTATTTTACTTGTGAGTATGGTCTCAAGTTGCATCCATTTACCTATAAAAGCCTTGAGTTACTCTTTTATTATAGTTGAGTAATACTCCATTGTATAAAAATACCACATATTTTTTATCCATTCCTCAGTTGATGGACATTTGGGTTGTTTCCAAGCTTTAGCTATGATGAATTTTACTGCAATAAACATGGGTGCACATATATCACTGTGGTATGGTATTTTCAATTTTTCTGGAAAAAAAGCCCAGAAGGGGAATAGCTGGGTTAAATGGGACCTCTGATCCTAGCTAGTATTGTGAGGAATCTCCACACTGATTTCCACAGTGATTTTACCAATCTGTACTCCCACTAGCACTGGAGAAGAGTTCCTTTTTCCCCACAGCCCCTCCAGCATTTGTTATTGATTGATTTCTTGATGATAGCCATTCCTTCTGGGGTGAGATGGAATCTCAGTGTTGTTTTAATTTGTATTTCTTGAATGACTAATGATGCTGAACATTTTTTTCATATATTTGCCATTTGTAGTTCATCTGAGAAGTGTATATTCATCTCAGATGCCCATTTTGGACTGGGTGTTTGAATTTTGAAGGCCTGGTATTTTTAAATTCTTTATATGTTCTAGATAGAAGTCCTTTGTCTGAAGGATAGTGAGCTGAAACTTGCTCCCAATTTGTGGGTTTTCTTTTTACTCTGTTGGTGATTTCTTTTAATGTGCCAAAACATTTCAATAAGATGAGATCCCAGTTGTTGATTCTTTGAAGTATTTCCTATGCAGTTTTTTTTTCATGAACTCTCTGCCTACCCCTATGTCTTCAGGATTTCTACCTACTTTCTCCTCCAGTAGATTTACTTTTTCTGTTTTAATATTTAGATCTTTGATCCATTTTAACTTTAGTTTAGTGTGTGGTAGACATGGGTCTAATTTTAGTTTTTGGCATGTGGAAACCCAGTTTTTCCAGCACCATTTATTAAAGAGGCTATCTTTCTTCCAGTGAACATGTTTGGCCTCTTTGTCAAAGATAAGGTGGCTGAGTGTGTTGGTAGTTGTGTCTACATCTTCTGATCTGTTCCATTGATCCTCAGGTTTGTTTGGGGTTTTTTTTGCCATTATCATGCTGATTTTGTCACAGTAGTTTTGTAGTATAACTTGAAGCCAGTGATTTTGATGCCTCCTGCCTTTCCTTTGTTGTCCAGGATTGCTGTTTCTATGCTAGGTCCATTCTGGTTTGAGATGAATTTTAGGAATGTTTTCTCTAGATCCCTGAAGCATCCTAGTGGAATTTTAATTGGAGTTGTATTGAATCTGTATAATTTTGGGAGTATGGCCACTTTCACAATGTTGGTTCTTCCAATCCACGAGTAAGGAATATCTTTCCATTTTCCGAAATCTTCTTTGATCTCTTTCTTCAGAGTACTGTAATTTTCACTCTATAGATTTTTTACTTCCTTTGTTAGATTGATTCCTAAGTATTTCATTATTTTGGAGCTATTATGAAAGGTGTGGTTCCCTAATTTCTCTCTCAGTGTGTTTATTGTTTGTGTACAGGAATGCTATTGATTTTTGATTGTTGACTTTTGTTTCCAGCTACACTACTGAATTTGGTTATTAAATCTACAAGTATTTTGGTGGAGTTTTTGGGGTTTTCTATGTGGAATATCATGTCATCTGTGAATGATGATAATTTCACTTCTTCCTTTCCTGTTCTTACTCCTTTTATTTCTCTCTGTTGCCTAATTGCTGTGGCAAATGTTTCCAGCACTATATTGAATAGAAGTGGTAACAGTAACATCCTTGTCTTGTTCCTGATTTTAAAGTGAAAGCTTGCAGTTTTTGTCTGTTTAGTATGATGTTGGCTGTTAGTTTGTCATAGATGGCTTTTATCAGAGTGAGGTAAAGACCATCTATTCCTATTTTCTGTAGAGTTTTTTTTTAATCAAGAATGAGTGTTAGACTTTATCAAAAGCTTTTTCTGCATCTATTGAGATGATCATGTGGGTTTTTAATTGAGTGTATTGATATAGTGTATTACATTAATGGATTTGCATATATTGAACCATCCCTGCATTCCTGGAATGAATTCCACTTGATCATAGTGTATAATCCTCTTGATTATTTGCTGCATTCTGTTTAGTAATATTTTATTGGGAATTTTGCATCTATATTCATTAGAGAGATTGGCATGTAGTTCTCTTTTTTGGTTGGATCTTTCTCTGGTTTTGGTATCAGGGTAATACTTGCCTCCAGGAATGAGTTAGGGAGAATTCCTTTCCTTTCAATATCATTAAAGAATTTGAGAAGAATTGGCATTGAATTGAATCTAAATTTCTTCTAGAGTTCAGCTGTGAATCCATCAGGATCTAAGCTTTTCTTTGTTTATAACTTTTTTTTTAATTTTATTTTAAAGATAGAAGAATGGAGACATATAAACCAGAATAACACTTAAACAATACAGGAAATACAAAATTATATAGAATATAGTAGGGAATTAGCACTGGATGTTGTATTACATATCTTAACCTTAGTTAACTCATAAACATTAAAGGAAATACCAAATTATAGAGAAGATAGCAGGGTATCAGCATTGGATGTTGTACTATATAAAGTTATCTTCACTTCAGTTAACACAAAAACGATAGAGGAAATACAAAATTATAGAGAACGTAGTGGGGAATTAGCTCTGGATGTTGTCTTACATAATGTTACCTTCACATTTGTTACTCGGTTATACAGACGATGGCTCTTTTGATTAATCCGTTTTCTCCTCCCTCATCTCTGTTGTTCTACCGCTCAATCAGTCATCTTCCCTGTGACAATAACTGCACTTTTAGGTCCATCTATACCCCTGCACTCTCTCCTTGGGAAGATACATAGCTGCTTCATATCATGCTATAACATGCATGGGTGCACATAGATTGCTATGGCAGGAGGTGGAAAAGCACCCACGTTCACAGCGGACCGCCCAGCTCCGCCCCGTCGTGGTGCTAGAGGGGTGGGGCGCCCTCAGCAGCACGGGGCGTTAGGCCCTGTCTTTGCCTCTTCCCACCTCCTGTTCTCCAGTATTGTCGTTCACCGCCCCCTGCAGCCGGGCACTGGACGAACTTACAATGCTTGGCACAAGGGCTTGAAATCTCCCCCACCCGTGCTCACCGTGGCAGTCCAGGGTATGGCAGTCCAGGGTTTGAACTGAGTTTAAAGATTAGTTCTAGAATAGAGTTGGAGGATTTTCTTGGGTCTGCTGTGTAAAGTATGTTGTTGTTTTTTGGACTTCCGGACTGCTGCTTCTCATCTAATCCGTTGCTGTGGGTTTATGCAAGGTTCATACGTGCAAGCAGTAAGGAGACCCTCTTGGTGCTCGTATTAGTAGTCTGGGGTGAGTCCCAAAGCCCGTGGACTCGTCCCATTGCTGTCAGGAACAGGTGGTGGTTGCACTGACCGCCATGCGGTGCTCACGGAGGGCGATCCACTTCCATCCACAGCTCTTCCCGTTGCCGTGCTCCAGCCCCGGTTCGCTCTCCCTGGCTGGATCCCTGGGAGCCGCAGTGGTTCCGTGTTTGCCGCGGACGGTCCCCGCTGCTCTCTGCTGGTAGCCTCTCACCCAGCGGAGAGGCAGGAGGGCACAGCCTCCGGACAGGCACAGAGCCAGCAGGGCAGGCTGTGTATTAACTGCTTTGAGTCTACCTTGCCTCCAGGCGCTGACTAGGAAGGTTGCTGCAGGGCGGGGACTCTGCATCAGTGGCTGTTGTAACTTATCCCCACGCTGGGCTCGACAACCGCTCCCAACTGCCGTGGCCTCTTTTCCTGCCTGTGCCCTCCCCCCTCCAGACCTGGACCAGCTCTCGGAACTCCGCTCTCCCCCGGCCGAGTTGGGAGGCTTCCATGAGCATGGGTCTCCGAAGCTGAAGCTGCAAGCGCCTGAACGAGGGCACAGGCCAAGGGTGTGTGTATGTTTGGAGTGGTGGCTTCCTCCTTCTCTGTCTCCTCTCCTTCCGACTGCACCATGGCGACCCACCGATCCTTTCCTCCAGAAGAGGTTTTGCTTAGTCTTTCCGAGGGCTTCAGTTCCTATTTCAGATCCTTCCTGGGTTCAGGGTATACACCTCTCTCCTTTTGGTCCTTCTCATATTGCTATATTCCATTGTCTGGGTGGGAATTCTCCAGGAGGTTCCCTCTCTACTGCCTACCCGGTCGCCATCTTCCCAGAAGCTCTGTTTGTAACTTTTTTATTACATTTTCAATTTCATTGGGTGATATTGAGTTATTCAGGATTTTTATATCTTCTTGATTCATCATTGCTACTTCATATGTTTCTAGGAATCTGTCCATTTCTGTGTTTTCCATCCAATGAGAGTATAATTTTTAGAAGTAGGTATTGATGATCTGAATTTTTTTTTTAAATAATCTGAGTTTCATAATACTTTTATTTATTTTATTCTTTTTGGCGGTACTGGGGATTGAACTCAGGACCCTGCGCTTGCTAGGCAGGCGCTTATTCCACTGAGCTATATCCCCAGCCCCTGATGATCTGAATTTATACAGGATCTATAGTGATTTCATCTTTTTTGTTCCTTATTGCCTGAATTTGAGTTTTTTTCTTTCCTTTTTTTGATAAGGTTGGGTAGTGGTTTATCAATTTTATCTATTCTTTCAGAGAACCAACTCTTTGATTCATTAATTCTTTGTATTGTTTTCTTAGTTTCCATTGTGGTAATTTCTGCTTTGATCTTTATAATTTCCTCCCTCCTTTTGGTCCTTGGGCTTGACTTGCTTTTCTTGTTCTAGAAGGCTGCTGTGCAGCATAAGGTTGTTTATTTGTGTTCATTCTCTTTTCCTGATGAGGGGATTCACCATTATAAATTTCCCTCTAGGGACTGCTTTCATGGCCTTACACAGGTTCCTGTAAGTTGAATCTGCATTTTCATTTGATTATGCATATTATTTAATTTCTTCTTTAATTTCATCTGTGACCCATTGGTTGTTCAGGGGGTGTTATTTAATTTCCATGTGTTTATGGAGTTATTTCAATTTCTTTTGTCAATAATTTTCAGTTTCATTTGCATTATGGTTCAATAGTATGCATCGGATAATTTCAATTTCTTTGCATTTGTTTAAGCATATTCTGTGGGTTAGTATACGGACTATTTTAAAGAACATCTATGTGCAGCTGAGAAGAATGTATTCTGATGTTGTTAGGTGGAACACTCTGTAAAGGTCTACTAAGTCCATTTATTTACAAGTTTGGTTTAGTAGTGTTATTTCTTTGCTGATTTTTATGCATGGGATAATTTCAATTTCTTTGTATTTACTTAAGCATGTCTGTGGGTTAGTATATGATCTATGTTAGAGACCATCCCATGTGAAGCTGAGAAGAATGTGTAATTTTGATGTTGTTGGGTGGAATACACTATAAAGGTCTACTAAGTCCATTTGTTCACAGGTTTGGTTTAGTTCTATTATTTCTTTGCTGATTTTTTTATCTTAATTGATCTCTCTTTGTGACAATGGGCTGTTAACGTCCCCTGTTATGATTGTGTTACAGCTTATTTAATGTTTCATGTATATTAAAATTGGTCTTATATAGTTGGGTGCTCTTGTATTTCATCCATAGATATTTGTGATTGTTATCTCGTCCTCTTGCAGTTTTCCCCTAATTAGTATGTAGTAGCCTTCATCCCTTTTGATCATTTTTGGTTTTAAGTTCACATTGTCTGCAGACCAAATAGCTGCAACCAGTTTGTTCTGGGTTCCTGTCACCTGGAGTATTGTTTTTCATCCTTTGACTTTGTCTATGATTCCTTTTGTGTTAAATATGTTCTTCGTATACAGAATATTGTTGGATTTTGTTTCTCTGTCCACTCTACCAGTCTGCTTCTTTTGATTGGTGAATTAAGGCCATTTACATTAATGGTTATAATTGCAGTGGCTTATCTTTGTCATGTTATTTTCCTGCTGTTGGTTCCCTACTTTTCCCCTCTATGTAATTGCTTGCTCTGCTTTGTGGTTCCTTTCTATTGTTGTTCATGAAATTGTGCTCATTTTTATCTGTCTAGAATATCTTTCAGACCTCTTTGTAGGGTAGTTTGGCAGTCATGAATTTCTTCAGTTTTGTTGTTGTTGTTGTGGAAGTATTTTATTTCTCCATTAATTTTGAAGGATAGTTTTGCAGGGTACTTCTATCTGGTTTGGAAGTTGTTTATTATGATTATGATTATGATGATTATTATTATTTTAGTAGTAGTAGTACTGTGTAGATTTATTTTGGTTATGGCTAATTGGAGTTTTATATGCCTCACTTTTTGTATGTCAGATTCTTTTTCCATGCTTGGGAAATTTTTTGCTATTACTTCTGAAAATATTCTTTATATCACTTGTGTTGACTCTTTTTTATTTACACCTGTCAGTCTTATATTGTTTTTCTTTGCATCATCTTGCAGCTATTAAATTGTTATTTCCTAGTTCCTTTTAATTTGAAAGAGATCTTTCCTTTCATGATCACTAGGTGCAATGCTGTCCTCTAGATCTGAAAGTATCTTCACCTTTGTTCAAGTGGTTTTGGCAGCTTACAGTGGACTTTTTAATTTCCTGGATATTTGTTTGAACATGTTTCGTGCATTCTACTTGTTTCTTATACTGTTCATTCAAGTTTTACATCACTTTTCTATGTTCCTGAATTTTTTTATCTGTCTTCCTTAGATGTGCTGAGCAATTCTTTCATTTTTATTGTCATTTCTTTTTTATCTGAGAGATTATTTCTGCTGTGATTTCTTCTATTGCCTGATGGAGTTGTTTCTCTACTTCACTTATATTCTTTCAGAAATATCTGATGTTTGATTTCCAAGCTTTTCTATGTTGATGTATGCTTGATTTTTTTCTGGGTGAAGTGGAGGTCTGAGATTGCATTTTGCTCCTTTGTTTTATCATTTTTGAGGATCCTGAGTTTCCTGTGGGCTCAGTGTTGCTCCCGTGATGGTGAGGGTTTGGCAGAGTGCAGTCTTTTCCCTCCTGGGCAGGTCACCAAGCTTACCAAGTTTCCCAGGAGCTCAGTGTCACTCCCACGAAGGTACTGGTGGCAGGGCATGGCTCACTGAAGCTCCCATAGCTCCCCAGGGCTCAGCATCATTCCTTAGGGTTTTAATACTGCAGCAACCCCTTGTCTGCAAGGGAGATGTCCCATTCAGTGAGTACCTAGAACGCAGGTAGTGCTGAATCCTAGATTTACTGTGTCTTCTTCTACACATACACCAACTCCTGTGGGTCCTCCTGCAGTGGCAGAAATGCTGCTTCCAGAGTAGTGACCTAGTCAGGACTGAGCTTCTGCCACAGCCCAGTCAGCAGAATCACCAAATGGATGGCAGTTTTCAGCTTGGAAAATGCCTGGAAAAGATTGGCTTGGTTTTCTTCAACTGCTTCTGTCAGAGCAATTACATTTTGTAGAAGGTTTAATCCATGGTCCATGGTTCCAAGGCAGGGTGACATGGTAGATTGGCATTGCAATCTAAGGTAAGACAGTGCAGAGCAGGCAGAAAGAAGGTGGCAAGCAACAACCTCCATCTTATAGCATATATGATTTTAGGGAAGTTTTTGTTGTTGTTGTTTTTTTTTTTTTTTTGCAGTACTGGGGATCGAACTCAGGACCCTGCGCTTGCTAGGCAAGCGCTTATTCCACTGAGCTATATCCCCAGCCCCTCTTATAGCATATATGAATGCTTCATTCCTTTAATGCTGAATAAATATTTCATTATATGGGTATACTGCAACTTATTTATCCATTTATTATTTGAAAGGCTAATTTGGTGGCTTTACTTTTTGGCTATTATGAATAATGCTTCTGTAAAGAATTGTGTAGTCATGTGGAGGAAAAAAATAGCTCTATATAACACATCATATATAAGGATAAATTCCAGATGAATTGTAGATCTAAATATAATAAATGAGAAATAAGAAAAACTTACACAATTTGAATAAGGTCTGTAGTTTTCCAATATTAATTTCTGGGTTTTGACAGTTGTCCTGTGATTATGTAAGATGTTAATATTAGGGTTATGTGGTGTCTTAGTTACTTTTCTCATTGCTAAGAAAAGGGAGGAAACGTTTATTTGGGTCACAGTTTGTAGCGTTTTCAGTCCATAGTCAGCTGGCTCCAAGGCAGGGTGGCTTGGCAGATAAACATCAAAGAGGAGAAACAGTTCATGGCAGGCAGAAGGTAGCAAAGTGTAGTGGATTGACAACTGGTGGTCAACTTACAACCCCCAGTTGAACTGAGGGAGTGTAGTGCTGTGTGTGAGAGTCCCACCTGGGAACTGTTGCCAGCAGCATAAGAGGCAGACCTGGAGAAGGAGAGGCTTCTGGGAACTAGAAAGGCTGTTGGGAGGGGAGAAAGGCTGTTGGAGCTGGTGGAAACTGTAAGGAGCTTTGGCTCTGTTGGAGGAGCTCATCGTGCTGGCTTTCCTAATGAACTTGGGTGTTTTCATCCTTTGGGGATCTCGGGACCTTCTTGGCACTGGGAATAGCTTCACCTCACTTTGGGGGAGCTCTGGTCCTCACTCTGAGCATCGCTTCTTGGCACTGGAGGGGGAGAAGGTGCACAGCTCAGGCTCCTGAAGAAGCGTGCTGCGTTGGCTTCCCTCATGGGAACTTTATCATCAGAGGAGCTTAGGACCTCATCGTTGCTGAGGATGGCTATGGTACCTTTCAGGGGAGCTCTGGTTCTTACTTTGAGCATTGCTTCATGACTCCAGTTCAGATCCCTCAGCCTGCTGGCACAGATCCTTCATCCCGCTGCCACAGACTTCCTAGATTCCACCACTCACCTTTGGGCCTTCACAGTGTGAACCAGGCCTGCATGAGATATTGTTATGGGCTGTGGGCCTCCAGTTGAATTCGTGGGAGGCATTGTTATTAGCTCTAGGCCTTCAGCTGGACTCATGCAGGACATTTCCGTGGGACCCAGGCCCTCGGCTAGTTTCCTTGGTCTTAGTGTATAGACGGATTTCTTGCACTCTTTTGTATATCATTCTTTGGGTAACTATTATAAATAATCTTATGGAATATGTGTCCTATATATATTGTTCCCCTTGCAAAATAAGCCCAAACCAGCATACAAAGCAAGTGAGGAGTGAAGACAAGCTTCTTTCGATTCTGTATTTTATCCAGGCTCCTGGGATTGGGGCAGTGCTAAACCAATCAATAGACTGATTTAGTAATCACACACCCTTAATCCTAGCATTACATCATGAATTAGTCACACACTATAGATCCAGCTACTTCTGAAAAAGTGCCACCTATGATTACATAAGGACTTGAGGGGGGAGACATCGAAACACAAGCCATAACTGTGGGTCAGAGGTATGTGGAAATGCTGTAGTATTTTTGCAACTTTTCTCTAAGTCTAAAATTATTTCAAAATAAAGAAGTTTTAAAATGCAGATGCTTCTTGAGCATATGTCCCGATGAACCCATTATAAGTTGAAAATATTTTACATCAAAAATGTGTTTAGTACACCTAACTTACTAGATATCATAACTTCACAGCACACCATGTTGTAGAATATCGGTTGTTTCCTGCCTTGACTGTGTGACTCACTGAGAGCTATGGCTCCCTGTAGCTTCCCAGTATCACAAGAGTGTTGTACTACATATTGCTAACCTGGGAAAAGAGCAAAATTCAAAGCATTTTTTCTACTGAATATGTATCATTTTTGCACTATCATAAAGCTGAAAATCACAAGTAGATCTGTCATAAGTGGGGACCATCTGTATTAGGTAGCATACCAAGAAAATAAAAATAAGATGAAAATGTTCTACAAAAGATGAGAGACTAGAGAAAAACTTATTATCACAGCCCAACAGTGGAAATACACTTGTACCAATGAGGAAAAAGAGGTAATGGAGGGTAGCCAGGCTCCGTTGAGAATTAGGGCCAGAGGGTAGCAGGTATACAAATTAAGAGGTCATCACACCAATTGTTGTTCACTTTATTACTATAATGTGTAAGATAATGTCTGCATCTTTATGGTTAAGTAGTAGGTACTATATATACATATATACAAATATATATAGTGGTGCCTTGGGTTCTCTCCATCATTCTTGTTGCAAACCAAACTGGATGAAAATCAAATCAAATAGGTCAATGTTGATTGAACCTATTCTTTTGGTTTGATTCTGTTCTCATCCAACACAGTTTGTAACTTAGATCATGAAAAGAATCATATTCATAAACTGAGATTTCTCTATCTGTATTTATATCTCTACCTTTACCTATATCTATATCTATATTTATATCTATATCCAGTTATTAATTATTTTTTAATTTAAAAATAATTTTGGATTATTTGCTGGGTGTATTTTTATAGTTGGTTTGTCTTTATAATATATAACAAGTATTGTGTATTATTAATATATAATAAAATAATTGTGTGATTATGTGTCAAAAACCATGTATTTTAAAGCTTCCATAGAAGCTTGTTGGGAACTCACATTCTGAGACTGGAGGATATCTAGAATCTGTTGAAGAACAAATTTTGATTACCTTCATCTTAAAAACAATGATGGTAGTTCGATCCCCAGTACCGCAAAAAAAAAAAAACAATGATGGTTTAACATTGAAGTTCAAAGTATAGGTGATGGTATTGAAGAGCTGGAATCTTAAGATCAAAAACCTTCTGGCTTGTAAACGAATTCTTTATTTTAAAAAAATAATTCTAATTCTTTATTTTAAAAAAAGCTTAATAAGACATGAAATTTTCAAAAAGCAGGTAAGTGGGCCTTTCTCTTCAAAAGTCTCAATTCCATGGTGAGATAGAATTCTGATAGGTCAGATTTATACCCCATCAGATGTTGATTATGTCACTGGACAGGGTCGGAGGAGGTCCCTCAAAGAGGAGATGGGTACCTCAGTTCCACTGCCAAGTAATTTCTTATTCACAACACTGAAAATGAATTTCAGTACATGTAATATAAGCACGAAAAGGTTTAGTAGAGAATAGGAAAAGAGCCCAGCTTAATGTGATGAAGAATTTTCAGAATGAACTGCTCATAAAGAAATGAGACTGGTTTTATGGCATATTGAGGTGTCTGAGCACTGGTTAGTCATTGTCTCTGTTCCTGTGAGATGAATGTTCTTACTCAGGATGGGGGCCTGCTTCAGTTCTGGTCATGAGGTAGTTGTCTGTGTGTGGGAGGAGCAATCTCTTCATGGGTTGTGCTAGACAGGTCTACTTTTCTGGAAACTAAGGTAATAGTAGGTTTGAAGACTTAAAGGCATCATTCCAGAAGACTCTGGAGGTGGACTTTGTGAAAGCTGGTGATTGAGTATCCCTGCAAACCTTGAAAATCACTTTATTCTTATTCATGTTGTCCTCAGGCTTGAAGGGTGATGAGACAGGCCAGGTACCTCTAGGGCTAAGAAACATGCAGTATGGACACTCCTTGAGTGACTAGCTTGCCCTTGTGCAGAACTGAACAGAGACCTTCCCCAGAGCTTTAAGGTAATAAGGGGGACGTATGAAGTGAAGGCAGGAATACCAAGCTCTATGCTGCTTTTAGTTACATGTTGGCTTCTGCAGGTCTAGTCTCTAAGTCCCTGTTAAAAATCTTCCCTTGTCAAACTGGGTTTGATGGTGCACACCTGTAATCCCAACACTTGTGAGGCTGAGGCAGGAGGATCACCATGTGTTCAAGTCCAACCTCAGCTACATAATGAGTTCAAGTTCAGCTTGAACTATATAGTGAGACTCCATCTCAAAAAACCAAAAGGAAAAAAAAATCTTCCCTTGTCTTAGTTACTTAATCTTGAAGATAATACAGTATTGACTAGTGTGGCTTGTACAGGTAGTAAATTAGTATATGACTAGGCCATGAGAAGCAATGTCACTACTGTGAGAACAAGCTAGGTTTTTAGGGAGTAGGTTCCTAAGTGACTTTGGCCCCCTTTCTTCTCATTGTGTGATGCCTTAAGCATTTTGTGACACATCAAGAAAACCCTTGCCATGTGCAGGGTTCTTCAACCTTGAATTTCTCAACCTTGAGAGCTGGAAAAAATACATCTCTGTTCTTTAGAAATTACCCAGTGTCAGGTATTGTGTAATTACAGCACAGACTAAGACAGCACAGTTCATTATCTTGGTTAGTATATTGTTCTTTTGGAACTATATTTGAAATAATGCAGAATAGTTGATTAAGGTGTTTGTAATCACTTACAATATAAAATTGAAACTAGGTTTAGTTATACAAGCCTTTGCTATAAGAGTATTTCCAGCAGACAATCAAATTCATATTATATCACCCCCCACTTCCAGCTTTTTTTTTCTCCCAAGAACATAATTTAGCATATGTAAAAAGGACTGCTGCAATTTGAATTCCCAGGGATATCTTTATCCCACATTTTGTCTGAGGAAAAATTGCCTTATGCATAATCTAAAATAATTGAAATAATTGGAAGTATAATGAGACCAGCATTTAGAAGCTCCCTTGTGCTTCTTTCCACTCTGCAAAATAAAATGGTCACTGAATGCATTCATGTTTTAAAATTGAAGCAGACTTGATAAATGAATCTTGTTTTCTAAATGTGCAGAGAGGCCAATATAAGGTGGTTGGTGTCCCTAAAACAGGTGTTAAAAGAACTTTTTAAGCTTCCCAATACATTTGCAAATTTACCATGATGAAGTAGCAATTTGCAATATAAAAGCTGATTACAGAAATCAGCATATAGTGGAAAAGTATTTTTAAAATGTCATATTATTGCTTGTTCTGCTTTTCTCATACATGTCTCATAGTTAATAAAGTTCTCACATGTCCTTGAGAGATTTGTTGACTTGTTTTGTTTTTAGCAGTTGATAAAAATTGGCTTAAAAAGAAAGTCATTCATTTGTGTGGCTCCCGGGATCCATTTTAAATTGTACATTCTTCTTGGCTTTTTTAAAAATAGGCTTAACTTTTATAGCAGTTTTAGCTTCATGTAAAAAAAATGAGAAGCAGGTACAGAGAGTTCCCATATAATCCCTGCCTACATATACCTAACCTCTCCCTGTATAATATCCACTACCAGAGTGATACATTCGTTACACTTAATAAACCTAAACTGACACACCATTACCACACAGTTTCTAAAGTTTATATTAGGGTTCACTCTGGGTGCTGTGTATCTGTGAAGCTGGTCAAATGTATGGTGATACGAACCCACCGTCTTCGTATCGTACGGAGTAGTTTCAGTGCCGTAAAACGTTCTGCTCCCTCTTCGTCCTTTTTGGTCCCCTCCTAACCCTTGGCAACCACTTTACTGTTTTCGTAGTTTCGCCTCTTCAGAATGTCATGCCTTTGCTCATGGATGCCATCTCTATATAGAACATCCTAGGGAGTCGGCAACAATAATAAAAGCTTAGCTAGTAACTATGGCAAGGTTGTAAGATATGAGGTTCATATACAAAAGTCAAGTGCTTTACCATATACCAGCAATGTACAGTGGCATTTGAAATTAGAAGCCCAGTACCACTTTAAATTGGTATTCTCTAAAATAAAATATTTGATATAAATATAACAGAATATATATATATATGATCTGAGAAAAAGTATAAAACTCTGATTAAATAGGTTAAAAAGCCAAATAATTGGAGAGATATTCTGTATTAAGAAGACTTGTGTTGTAAAGCCATTTCTCCCCAAATCTATAGATTCAATGCACTTTCGATGAAAACCCCAGAAAATAATTTTGTGGACATGAGCACATTGATTCTAAGGCTATAAGCCTTAGAGAAGCCTTAGAGAAGCGAAAGACCCAGGATAGCCAACTCAGTATTGAAGGAAAAGAAGAAAGTCAGAGGACGTACACTACGCAACTTCAAAAATTTCCATGAAGCTGCAGTAATCAAGACAGTGTAGTATTGGTGAAAAAATAGGCAAATAAATCAGTGGAACAGAATAAAAAGGCCAGAAACAAGCTAACATAAATACGGTCAACTGATCTTTGACAAAGGGGCAGAGGTAATCCAGTGGAGAAGGTATAGTTTTCAACAAATGGGCTGGACAGCCACAAAGAAAAAAGTTATTCTAGACAAGAACTTTATACCCTTCCCAAATATTAACTCAGAATACATCACAGACTATTAAACCATTAAGCTCCTAGAAAATGGCAGTGACTCTTCCTAAACTACATGATAACATAGAGAAAATCTAGATGACCTGCGGTTTGACAATGACTTTTAGATACAATGTCAGTGGCATGACCTGTGGAAGAATTATAAGCTGCTGTGTAAAATACATTGTAGAGAACAAAAAACCATGTACTAGGAGAAAATATTTGCAAGACACATATCTGATAAAGGACTGTTACCTAAAATATAAAGAACTTTCAAAACCTGACAATAAGTAAACAACCTAATTTAAAATGGGCAAAAGACCTTACCAGACATCTCACCAAAGAAATACAGTTTACAAATAAACATGTAGAGATGCTCCACATCACAAGTCAACAGTGAAATGCAAAATAAAACATGCATACTTATGAGAGTGGCTATAATCCAGGACACTGAAATTACCAGATCCTAGCAAAGATGGGAACAACGGGAATGTTCATTTGTTGATGGTGGGAATATAAGATGGTACAACTTTGGAGGACAGCTTGGAAGTTTATTACAAAACTTAATGTGTTGCCCTACTACCATACAGTCCAGCAATTGAGCTCCTTGCATTCGTGTTTACACAAAGGAATTTGAAACTTAAGAACTGCAGAGGGATGCTTGTAGTAGCTTTATGGTGGGAATATAAGATGGTACAACTTTGGAGGACAGCTTGGAAGTTTATTACAAAACTTAATGTGTTGCCCTACTACCATACAGTCCAGCAATTGAGCTCCTTGCATTCGTGTTTACACAAAGGAATTTGAAACTTAAGAACTGCAGAGGGATGCTTGTAGTAGCTTTATTCATAATTGCCAGAACTTGGAAGCAACTGAAATGCCCTGTCAGTAGATGAATAAGTCAATAAATTATGGGTCACCCAGACAATGATTCAGTGCTCCAAAGAAATAAGCTTTCACACTAAGAAAAGACAGAGAAGCCTTAAATGCCAATTACTAAGTGAAATAAAAAGGTCTGAAAAGACTATTTTATGATTCCAATTATATGATGTTCTTAATCACTTTTTACCTGGATTCCACTCCATTTTATATTCAAGTGTAGAAGTCACACTAAGGTGAACTGAAAAGTCTGAGGACAAGCTTAAGTAAAGCAAGCTGTGTTTCCTTCAGGGTATATTTTTGAAGGGTCACTATGAGATTGTTGTTTTATACCTTCCACTGGGGAAGGAGTTAGATTTATGTCAATTTTAACCTTGTAGATTCTGAAGGCAGAAATATATAGATTCAAATGCCATTTATACTATGTATGTAACCATTTATACTATGTACACAACTTTGGGAATATTTCCCCATTTGTAAAAGAGAATTTAGTCTCTACTTTGTAGGAACAAAGTAAAGGACCAACCAATGAAATACTGGGATTGTTTGTTCACTAATGTGGGCATCTGTTAGTCCTCATATTTAGAACATAAATATGAAAAATCTATTGTCTTTCTTCATAATGGTCAGGGTTTTTCAAGCCAGCAGAATCTAGCCTGCAAAGTTTGAGCAGAATCAGTACTGAATGAAAGATGAGGTAAAGGTACAACCAGGAATAGAGCCCAAAATGCCAACTGGGTGGTTTTTGGGAAAACATTATCGCATCATTTACACAGTGTGGTGACTCTACCATACTGATTTCAAAAAAGGGACACCCCCTTCCATGGTCACCATCAGATAGGACAGATTTTCTGTTTGCTGCTGAGATTACTGCTGAAGGTAAGTCCTGAGCTGGGGGGACAGTGGCAGAGCCTGGCCCCATGACACACTGTCCTTCATAGAAGGTTGGGGAAATAAGTTTTCTAGTTGCTGACTTAGGGCAGTAGGATCAGTAAGGAAGATAATTCTTCAGACATTTCAAGGATGTTGAAGAAGTGCGAGGCAGGCAAAAAACATTACAACACTCCAGGGGCATTTTTGTAGTATATTCATAAAGACAAAAATATATCCAAATTAAGAGGAAGGTGACTTTGTTTCATTATTCTTATTTCAAACCATATATTTTATTTTTAAAGTAGATTTTGTTTCTAGACGTATATGTGTCACTTGCCTTTATCATTCAGATTTTTGTCTCTATTTGTGTGTTACACACACAAATACATACACACATATAGGACATCTCACCATAAACATAAAACTTGAGCAAGTGAAACACTTTCCTTATTCTCAAACCTGTGTCCCAAACCTTCACCGTGTATTTTTACCAGCTGCTCGGTTTCTCTGCTTAGAATGCTGAGGTTACTCTTCTCCCGCACGCCATGGAACTCACCAGGTCTCCCCTGCTGATGTGTTTTCTGCAGCTGTTATTTTGATATTTCGCCCTTTGGTCACCATCTTCTTCTCTGCTAACCCGAAATTGTCGCTCAGCTGGATCACCATGTAGAAAATTAGCATGTTGGCCCTGTGACTCAACTAAAGGGGCTCTGTTTAAAATAGTACTTCTTGCCAATTGTAAAAGCAATATGTAATGATTACTGGAAATTTAAAAACTAAAGAGTCTAAAAGAAGACTCCCTTTGCCCTAGTCATACTCTTTAGAGTTAGCATCCTACTGTGTTGCCTTCCTTTTCTTTGCGCATGTGTGCTTGGGAGGTGGGGGTTTGCAGTAAAGAAAACAGAACGGTTTTTTCTTTCAAAAGCAGAATGATAAATGTTGAAACCTACTTTTTTCAGTTATGCCATGAGCAGAGAGTCCCTAATATGAGTGGCGTTATTGTCCACATTTGTTACATAAGAAGTGAGTGGCAGCGGTATTTAACAAGTTGTCCATGCTCATAAAACTAGCGAGTGGTAGAACTGTGATGCAAACCGAGATCTAGCTCTGGAGTGTGTGCTTTTAACCATGGTGTTTCGTATCATTCAGAAACATGATTGGCAATGTCTATATGATATTCATTCATATATAGTATTTATTTTGGTTTCTTTCCTTATGACTTTATTTTGTGAACAATTTCCTTGGCCATTAAAATAATTTGCAAACATAGTGTTTAGTGGCTGCATCATATCCATTTACATGACCATTTGAGGGGGCTACTGGGAATCGAACTCATGACTTCAGGTCTGCCAGGCAGGCACTTATGCTGCTAAGCTATATCCCAGGCCCTTATATAGCCATTTGTATGACTCTGAGACTGCCTTGAGATTTTTTTTTTTTTTTTTTTTTTTTGGTACTAGGAATCAAACTCAGAACCTTGCACCAGGCAGGCTCTGTACCACTGAGCTATAACCCTGCCTGGCTTGAGTTTTTAAGATGGTGTTCAGGAGTGTGTTATGAAGTTTCCAGGTATTTATTAATTTTCTTATTTCTAGTTTCAGTGTACAATGATCTGAAGGCATACATGGCATGACTTTCATTCTTACATATTTATTTATTTATTTATTTTGGCTTTTTGAGAAAAGGTCTTGCTTGTCTCAAAGTTTAGACTGTCCTTGAACTCACTCTGTAGCCTAGGATGACCTCAGATTTGCACTGGTCCTCCTGCCTCAGCCTCCCAAGTACTGAGATTATAGACATGCGCTACCATGCCCAGCTCTTGTGTATTTATTTAAGTGGGCTTTGTGGACTAGCGTGTGCTCTATATTGGAGAAAGTTCCTCGTACTGCTGAGAAGAGCGTGTATTCTGTTGTAGTAGAGTAGAACACTCTGTAGTTATCTGTAAAGTCCATTTGTTCAAAGATGTAGTTGAGCTCTGATATTTCTCTGTTGATTTTTTGTTTAGTTGATCCATCTCTTTGTGAAAGTGGGTTAATGAGTTTATCAGCTATGATTGTTTTGGTATTTATTTGGTCTTTTATGTTCCACCACATTGGTTTTCTGAAGCTGACTGCACTAATATTAAGTTCATGTATAATTACAATTGTTAACTCTTCCTAAGACTTGTTTCCTTAATTGATATGTAGTGACCTTTTAGTTTCTTCTGATTAGTTTTAGCTTGAATTTGCTTTTTCTGAGAATAAGATTGCTAATCTTGTCTGCTTTTGAGATTCTAGTCCATACAATACTGCTTTTTAATCTTTTTAATTTTTAGTCTGTTTCTTTTTGGATTGGATGAGTTTCTTGAATGCAGCAGACTGCTGGACTCTGTTTTTTGATCCAGTTTGCCAATCTGTGTCTTTACTGGGGAGCTGAGGCCATTTACATTAAGAGTTATTAGTGACAAGTACTGATTTATTCCTGTTACTGCATTTTTCCTGCCGATGATTCCTGTTTTGATTTGTTTGTTTGTTTTGTTGTTGCTTAATGTTTTCCTTGTTTGATGCCTTCGTTCCATCTGGGTTTTGACTTTGTTGGTTTTGTCGTCTGTCTAGGATATTCTTGTGTACTTTTTATAGTGCTAGCTTTGTATACATGTATCTCTTAAAATGTTCTTTTATGGAGTCATCTTATTTCTCCATGAATTTTGAATTATAGTTTTATAGGATATATTAGTCTGGATTAGAAATGGTTTGCTTTTAGGACTTGAAATGCTTCATTCCAACTGTTCTAGTCTTGAGAAGTCTGCTGTAATCCTGATGTGATTACCTTTATAAATGATGTTTTTTTTTGCTTTTCTCTGACAGGTTTTAAGATTCTGTCTTTTTGTTGGGTATTTCACTTGTAATCTTTGCAGTGCATGATGATTACATTCATTATAGGGAATCGGTACACATACGTAACACGTCTCAATTTTCCTTCCTCCAGTGTTTTCTGATTTGTCCCAGACGTGGCTTTCATTGTCTTCCTTTCTCAGCTGGGTGTTCCCTTGCTCTGTGGGAGGCTGACAACTATGGTAGCCACTGAGTGTTCCACGTGCCCCACTCCCATTGTATGTGGAAGAAAAAGGCACCCAATAAGGAGGACACCTAGACTGTAGGTTTACTTAATACACCAGACTCTCTCTCAGTGCCAGCTTGCTCCTTCCCTGAGTCAGCCTCGCCCTCTCCCATGATGAAGTGGGTGCTGGATCAGGGGTGCAGCTTGGTCACCATGATCCATTTCCCCCCTCCCACCCTATAGACTCTGGATTTTAGTCCAACTGTATTGTCTTTTCATTTATTGTCCTATATTTGGACTTTATGTTTCACCCTCACCTCAGAGTAACTGCTTTTCTTAGTACCATATCAAGGATATTCACTGTACTGGTGCCCTGTATTCATTCATGGTGAATCTCCTCTTTGTCTTTAATTCATTTATATTCAAAGTAATCATGGGTAGAGAAGCTCCTACTACAGCTATTATGTAGTTGTTTGCTAGTTTTGTTTTTATTCCTTTCTTCGTCCTTCATGTATAAATGAATTGCTGTATTGTACTTTAATTTCTTAATATTTTTTTGTTTGTCTAGCACAGATTTTTGCCTTGTGGCTACTGGGAGGCTTATATCTTCTGATTATAGCAAGCTGTTTTAAATGAGCACAACCTAACATCATTCTGGGTAAGAAAAGAAATAAATGAACAACAGAGCAAACGAAAATTCTCTAGTTGCATTGTTTTCTGCATTTTGAACTTTGTCTTTCTGAATTATCACTTACTTTATTAATGTAGTTTATTTGATGCAGCATATTTATTTTAATTTTCATACAAAAGATATGAATGATATTTGTACCATACTTGCATTATTAAAGAATTCTGAATTTTTTTGTATAATTACTTTGCAAGTAAGTTTTATACATTGCTATACTTTCTTCTTATTCCTTAGTGGCTCATTCAGTTTGAGGAACTTCCTTTAGTATTTCTTGTAAAACGGGTCTGATAAAAATGTACTGTATTCTCTCAGCTTTTGTTTGTGATAGTCCTTACTCCTCCTTCATGGGTAAATGATAACTTTGCTGAGTTCATCATTCTATCTGACAGCTTTTATCTTTTCCATCAGTACTGTGACAATCTCATGCCACCCTCCCCTAGTCTGTAAGGGTGCTGCTGAGAAGTAGCTGTCAGGAGAACTGGGAGATCCCTCCCTGCGTTACTTTCTTCTTTTCTCTTCCAGCTTTGACAGTCTTCCCTTTGTCTTATATTTGTAAAATTTTGAGTGTAATATCTTCTACAGTAGGCTTGGTTGAGTTAAATTTGATTAGTGAGTTAAATTTGATTGAGGTAAATTTGACCTTCCCGTAGTTGTTTGTTACTCTCTTTAGATTCAGCAAGTTTTCTGTTATTATTTCTCTGAATAAGCTTGCTGCTCCTTTGGCCTTCTCAAGTCCCTCTGAACCCCAATACTCTGAACACTTGCTCTTTCAGTATCGTCTCAAAATGTTGATAAGCTTTCTTCATTTCTATTCATTCTTTTTTCTCCTCTATTGTGTATTTTTAAGTACCCTGTGTTTGAGACTATTAACTCTTCTCCTGTTTGATCCATCCTGGCATTTATACCATCTTTAAGTATGCTGAGTATACTTTTTAGCTCACAAATTTTTACTTGATTTTTTTTATCTGAGAGAAAAAAATAAAATAACAACAATAAAGACAAAAACAATACAGTTCAAAACAAGATGATAGGAGTTAACAATGGTTGTTATATTACAAATTGTTATCTTCACACAGTTGTGTTGTTTCTGAGTTAGCTTATGGAACTTTCTCTTTTTCTTTTTTTTCCCACCAAGTACATTGAGTTTCTATAAAAACAGCTGCTTTAAATTCTGAAGAGTTTTCTCACACTGCTTATTGCCTGTTCAATTTCTGGTACCTCATTTGGTGCTGGGTGAGGTTATGGCTTCCTGGGAACTTTTTAGTGTGTAACACCGTCTGGGCATTCAAGTGTCACATATTCCAGTTTTTCTGATGTGGCTTGCCTGCTTTGTGCCTGTCATTTTAGAAATTCTAAGCAGGCTATTTTCTCTGCTGTCACTTCCATTGTTTCAGGACAAGAGCGTGCCCAAGTGCCAGAAGTCTATTGGTGTTTGTTACTGTTTCAATAGTAGAGGGCAATCCAAGCCCAGGTGTGTACAAAATATTACGTTGCTACATTGTTTGAAAAGAAGCAGGAGAGTATCTGGAGAGAGTAGTCCATCCCATAAGTGTCTCTCTGGGGCTGAGGCAGACCCAGATGCCTCATCCACAGTTAGCTGCGTTTGGGCAGATACTACAGGATTTAGCCTGGCTCTGGGCAGAGTCACTGTCCTTGACCCATGCTCAGGCTCCTATGTAATAGCTGTAGCCACAGAAATAATGATGTGTCACACCTTGAGCCTCTAGTCTGCCAAGACCAACAGAACACTGGTTAGAACCAAGGCCAAAACTTTGTAGGGCTGTTTATTGCCAAGGTGGATTTATGTCCCAGGACCACCATAGCTAGCTGCAGGTGATGCTAGCTGGAGTAAAAGTCCGATAGACTAGAACTGCATATCTTCCCTCAGCAGTGGAACTATTCCAGGCTTCATCAGTAGGCAGGGCTAGCAATAGTGCCCATTAGTATCTTCCCAATGTTAGGTCTTACCAGCCCAGCATTAAGTTCCATGGCAAAGTCATGGACTTACTGCCCTGTCATACCCCCAGCAATGTTGTCTTGAATTGTACTGTGCTGCCCAAGGTTGGGGCAGCGATGTTGGAAGCAGACCTTTGTCATTTGAGCTGAGGTTAACTAACATGATGGTGCCTCAAGTCTCATAGCTGCAAAGACCAGTGTCGTCTGAGTACAGTGTGGCCCAAACTGCAGCTGGTGGTGACTCAGGCCAGAATACAAGCCTGTCTCCTTGTGGTACAGTCCTCTGGTGGTAGACATTTCTAGAGCGCTCATCTGTGAGCACTGGCCTGATGAGAGCTATTCTGCCTGATGCTGGAGGATGAGTGATGGAGAGATTGTCCCTTGACAACCAAAGCTGGGTTTTGGCTGCATCACACCAAAGTCTCATAGCACAGCCTTAGGAGGAGGGCAGATGTTCCCCAGGCCCACTTCAACATTGGAATTGGTATTACCAAAACTTGGGTCTGTCCTGTAGGCACATAGGTCTCTGTGTGAAGCCGGAGCTGGTCTACAGGCTCTGTCTGTGAGCTCTGAACTGTACACAAAGTCTTTAGTTTCACCTGGGTAGCTATGCTTTCTGTGACAGGGCAGGCACTACCTGCTGAGACAAAGCCCTCCGCCAGCGTTTATGCCTGTGGGTAGAATCCTGCTCTCAGCGCTGACCCACCCCTCCAGGTGGGAGGAAGGGTGGCGGGTACAGTCAGCAAGACAGTCAACCACCTGGCCTAGCACAGCGGAGTAGCTCAGTTGAACAACTCCGTCCGCAGGGATGAGCATGGTGCTAGGGACCATGAGGCTTTGCCCAGATCTGAGTTACTGTGGCTGGCCTGGTGCTGGGGTTTCAAGTTCAAGACTATGCTTAATTCCCCCGTGAGATAGACTGAGCTGCTCAAAGTTAAGGTGAGAGTGGAGCAGTCTTTCCTCCCCGCCTTTTTCAGCACTTCTTTTCACTTTGTTACACGAAAAGAGGGCAACTGTGGTCAGTGAGTTGCTTGGGGTGTACATCTAGTATCTGATCGTATTCATCGTCCTTCAGCTGTGTCCAGTCCCCTGTTTGCCTGAGCTATTAAATTTCTCACGGCAATGTAAAATTTTTCCCTTTCAAGAAATACCATTGGGCTTTTTCAAATCAGTTTATAAGTTTTAAATTCTATTATTTCCTAAGCATAATTTTGTCACTTCTTTTCTTTCTTGAAGTAGACCTATCATATCATCTGTAATGGAAACGTCTCCAGTTTTGCACGTCCAATTCTGTAAGATTTTTCTCTTGAGTCTCTCACAGATGAAGGGATTTTATGATGACAACTCATGTTATATCCCTAGACATTTGTGGAAGTTTTTTGAGGCCTGCCCTCAAAGTGTGTTCCTACCGAGAGGATTATCAGTGAGACCCCACCAGTGTAAATTATAATCCCTAAGTATGTGCTATGACTAGGTACTCTCAGGGGTAACTGTCTCCCTACCCTCCATGCCAGAATCTGAGCTAAGACCAAGACAGGAAAATTGTTTCACCTGTCATCTACCTCTAGGAGGCCTGCTGTTTGTTTTGTTTTGTTTTGTTTTTCTAGTTCATTTACTTAAGAGAAGCAGCAGGGAAGGGGGAAGAATCTTAGAGGATTTTGACGTAGCCTCCTGTTTTATAGGACCCCAGACTTGGCCTCTGGCCCCACGATGACACAGGTGGAAGCACAAGCTTTTGTCTAGACCAGCGATGGCAAACCTTTTAAAGCTTGCAATGATAATAAGCAGCCTGCTGTGGCATGTATACAGTACATTCACCACCACTAATCTAGACCTTTGAGGGTAGTAGAGCCTCAGAGGAAACTGTTTCTTCAGTCCTGGCTGACCAAGAAGCTCCAGGAATCTTTGCTACGTCAGAGCATTCACTTATTCTCTTGACAGATCACCTGTGTTTAAAATATTTTTTTAAATATAGATAGCAGTTTAGTCTATACTGAGAAGGCCTTTTCTGGTATCAGGTCTACCGTATTAGAAAAGGGAATCAGAAAAAGTCTAACGAGGATATTAAATCTTATGTGGTACTTCTTCAGCAGTTACATTCATAGGATATATTCAGATTTTTACATCACAGTCAAGGGCAGGGAAATTAGTGAAAAAGCAGTAGCTACTATGTTGGGTTAACTGTAATGCCTAGGGCCCTATGCTCATGATTTCACTTAGTCCGCCAACTCTGTGAGCTAGAGTTTTCTCATTCCTGTGGTAAAGATGAGGTCTCTGAAGCTTGGGAAAGGTGCAAGAGACACACCCAAGGTCCTAGAAGAGGTAATTCATAATGTCTGCCTTGGGTCACCGGAAAGAAACTGCTTGATGAAATCTGTTTATGCGGGGTGCGTTGCTATTTTATAAGGAAATCTTAAATTTCCATTTAAATTGTGTTGTAGACCAAGGATAATATCAAAGGAATACTAAAAGCAGTTTACCTGGCCTGTTTACTACTTCGCATCGTGTAAGGAAAGTTCCTCTTAGAACACCTCTCAAGGATTTTTCTGGTTATCAAATCCCAAAACACATCTGGCAGCCTAGATGAGAGGAGAAGCAATGGTCAAGGACTTTCGAGCTGAATTGCTAGGCGCAGCTGCCTTCTGTTCTCTAATGAGTCTTCTCGCCCACAGCCTCAGCCAGCTGGGTCGCATTTGCTTCTTACAGGGTTCAGCAGCTCCCTGCGAAAGTGGTTTTGTTTTGTTTTGTTTTTTCCAAGATCTATACGTGCCCCTCCTCATTGGTTGGGGTTTAGATCTGAAAACTCCTGTGTTTGGGAAGTGACTGAACCCCGGGGTGATGTACTAAGCAGTGGATTTGTCCACTGATGACTGTGCTGTGAGGGGACGGAGCTTGGTGGTAGCTGGGTCCCTGAGACGTGGCCCGCGAGGTTGTGCCCTGTCCTCCTCTCCTCCCTTCTCTCCTTTTCTCTCTTCTCTTCCCTTCCCAGCCACCCTGGGGAAAACACCTTCTCCTCTGCCAGGGCCTTCTGCCACTGGCACTTCTCCAGGGAGCCAGTGCCCTTCTCCAAGGCATTTCTGCCTTGGAGCCAACCCTCCTCTTTGACCTTGTGGGTGTCTGAAAGCTGAGTAGTACACATCCAGACCTTAATATTATAGCTCAGGCTTTACACTGATTTTCTGTGCTGGTGCTTAGAATGCAGCTTCTTTGGGTTGTGTTTCCAAAGAACCTTTTTTTCTTCTTTTTAACATCGTTTCCTGACTGCCAGTTTTCTGACAGATACAGAAACTGCGACATCTTTGTTTTCTTCTAAAGTGAGTTTTCACTCTCCTAAAGTAAATAGGTTTGTTAGCTCAGAAAATCAGAAACAAGAGTCCTAGGAGGACGCTCTTTACTCAAGCTCAGAAGTAGGCCGTTTCCTTGGCAATTTTTCCCCACGAGTAATTGTGGAGACCTGTGCTACTGTCTCCAGGACCTCCACGGAAGTCCTCACAATCAAATGGTATTTCTAAGGCCAGGCACTAACAAGGAATGTGAGTCGCCACCACTTCAGAGCTTAACCCATTCCCCCCTGACTTTGTCCTCTTGGGATGGCCCACTTCCCCAGCTCCTGGAAGTTCTGGCCAAAGGAGACATAAGGGAGGCCTGTCTTCAACCTCACACTAAAGTCCTTCTGACCCTTCTTGGGGGTGGCAGCACAAAGTAGCTTACAGGTCTTTTGTGAACCAACTCATAATAACAAGGAGGGCAGTACACTCATTTATATTCTAGTCCTTTATCTTATACCAGATTTCATGACCCCATGGTACTTTAATTAGAAAGTGCTTTGGTCTTCTGGGGTTTGTTTTGTTTGTATATTTTAACTTTTCCTTAAGTAAAGTCAGGTGTGTTTCTTAATTCCTACCTGAGTTCTACCTACACTCATTTGTGACTTGTAGAATGACTTGAAAAACCCTATACCTTTATGGTTAGTCATATGTATATGTGAAAAAAAAAAAAAAATATATATATATATTTATCCTCTTTCCCTTCTTTTTCCTTCTCTCTTCCTAGCTGAGTTTCTACAATCTCAGGGAAGAGTAAAAGTTCATCTCCTAAGAATTTACTTCATTTGCATGTTGGGAATAAGAATTAGGAGACAGTTCATACTTTGTGCTGTTGTTTTCATCATGCTCTGTAGAAAGGAGGGTCCCGCAGGCCTTTTCCATGTTCTCTCGGTGCCTCAAATCATCGTTCACTCTGCAATCACTGTCAACTTTCAGACCCATTCAGTAAAAACCAACTTTTGTAACTTTTGTATCTGACTTACAGGATGCCACAAATTCAGGGAGATACGATGAGAAGTTCTTTCATAGCGTATTGTAGTGATCCCTCAGTGTCTGTGAAGGCTCTTTTCCAGTTACGCCCTCCATACCAAGATCCACGAAGGCTCAGTCCCTCATATAAAATTGCATGCTAATTTGCATATACCCCATGCACATTCTCTACTGCCTTTCAGATCATCTCTAGATTACCTATAATACCTAATATAATATAAATGCTATGCAAATACTGTAGCTGTTATACTGTACTGTTTTGAAGACTAATGACAAAAGTCTATATACATCAAATACTGTGTTGGTTTTTGCTGAGACAAAATACCAGACACCCAAAATTAAGGAGGGAAAGGTTTATTTCATTTATAGTCTGTGGAGGTTTCAGTCTGTAAACAGTTGGCTCCAAGGCAGTATGACCTTGTCCCTAATTCTGAACGTCTCCTCCTATTTACTGTTAGAGACCAGAGCCCTGTCTCCCAGCCTGGTGCTCCGTTGAGGTCTAGCTCAGAAAGCCAGTTTATGTTAAGTATTGTAAAGTGTGCCAGAGAAGACGACAGTCAGCATCTGCTTTTTCATGCTTCTTGCTCTGCCTGCGGTACTATATCGGGTAGCTGTGTACATGTCTGGGCAAAGCTCCTGGTGAGGGCATGTTTCTTAAAAGGAGGATCATCTGTTATAGATTATTTAGCTGTTATGTTTAGCCCCTCTGAGTAGAATATTAAGTTGAACTTGATTGATAAAAGTATTGATTGGGTAAATATTTTGTTGGTAGATGGAAGGAAAAGAAGATACATTAATGTGAGAACATTTCTGTATGTAAGGTCAGCTAACTGATGAGAAAATATCTTTAAAAATTGTAACTTTAGCAGCTGGGCGTGGTGTCCCACTCCTGTAATCCCAGCACTTGGGAGGCTGAGGCAGGAGGATTGCCTGGGCTACATAGTTAGTTCAAAGCCAACCTGAACCACATAGCAAGACCCTGCCTCGGAAAACAAAAATTATAATTCAAGCGGAGCGTATGGGCAAGAAGAGTTGGTTGTACTGGTAGACAAAGGGAAAGGGAGTGTGAAACCAGTTGACATCTCGCTGCCCTTCCCAACCCAAAGTCCTGTCATCCTTCAGGAGACAAAAGCAGAAGGAAAACATCAAGCCTCCAATATAAAAATGATTGTGGGCTGGTCATCTCTTTGTGTGGCACTTGTCTGTGAAGTCAGGATTTTTTATATTCAAATTGTGCACAGATTCACTTAGACCCACACTGGGACCCTAGTGTTTATGACTGAGTCTGTAAGAGTGATCGCTTGCCGATATTCCGGTAGCTGCTGCTAATGTTACAACTATTTTCCGTGATCTCTTGTAATCTACTTTTGCCATATTAAAGCTCCAGGTTAATGACACACAAACAACATTATTTAGGCTTGTGTCTTAAGGGCATGAAGCTCTAATTTTGGGTGAAAATGACCCAATGTATTGTTTTCTAAGGTTTATTGCTTTTTGTTATTTCTCAGTTTTTTCCCCATCTCTAGTTATTGAATGTTTGATAAAACTCAAAACTTCTGGCTTCTAAAAATATACCCTCTTTATTGTCTGAAAAAAATAGAGGGAAGAGCATTTCACAGCTACTAAAACAAAAAAAAGAAAAATAAAAAGATGGACAATCCACTTGGGGCTTCTGGTCCAACTATAGCAGCACCTGGGCCTTTGGGATGAAGGTCGTCCTGTGAGAAGCCATGGACGGAAGCATCATTTCCGTTACCCCTCATGGAGGAAGGGGATGGACACAGGCTCTTGTTTTAAACATTTTCATTTCCTGGTCCTCACTTTCTTGTGGCGCTACCCCAGCTGTTCACAGTGATGCTGTTAAGCAAGCGTCGGCATCTGGGTTTTTGAACAGGAAAGCAACACAACAGCCATAAATACAAGAAAAGGGGGTCTTGGTAGAATACTGATTATTAAAAAAAAAAAAAAACAAAAGCTAGGCAGAAGCCACATATTTTATAGGATTTGTTCTAACAAAGATTTCCAGTTGTCCCACCCACAGCAGCCCAAGCCTCTTCTCAGGAGGCGGAGCAGAGTGCCACTTTAGAAAGCAGGTAGACAGAGTTTTCCAGCTAGAAGTGGAAAACTCTCCGCCCACCACGCTCCCCCCCCCCGTCTTCCTTGTCTGTGACGAGCAGTGTGGAGGGCTCTGGTCTCATCTCAACGCGAGCCCTTATGCGTCACTTTTCTTTTGCTCAGTGGTTACTCTGGAGTCCCATAAAAGTTTTGGGCCTGTTCCTAGAAAAATGAATATTCGTTTAAAACTTTATATTGATATTTCAGAGCATTCTCAGACTGCTCCACTACAACCATGGCCAGCACCAGCAGGGGTAGAAGTGAAATTCCCAAGATCCAGACCCCCTCATTATTTGAAATCCACCTTGGAAGGAAATGTAAGAAACCTGGATGCTGGCTTTAATTGTGCAGCTGTACACACTGCGAGGATTGTGCTTCCTTTCATGTCAGACTTCTTTGGGCCTTGGTTTCTCTGTCTCCAGACCGACTCAGTGCTGTGGCTTTCAGTGAGCCAGCAGGAGCAGGTATGTGCGCGCGGTAGCCTCTCTACACATGGGCACATACTCCACGTGCCCTTCCTTTGCTTTACTGAGACGGTGTACAAGTTTGCAGTTGATGAGCAGGTCCATGTTGGCATATGTGTATGTATTTTTTTTTTTTTTTTTTTTGGCGGTACTGGGGATCAAACTCAGGACCCTGCGCTTGCTAGGCAGGCGCTTATTCCACTGAGCTATATCCCCAGCCCCTGGCATATGTGTATATAAAGACAGCTTCTGGTTTGAGGTTTGAATTATTAATACCTTTTTTATTTTTTAGTTCAGTTATTTCTGTTCTCTTTCTTGCCTTTTCATCACTCTGTCCCCCGGCAAAAAGAAAATTGATATGTCACCTTCCCCTTCCTTGCATCATTTAAAGTGGGTCCCTCGTGGCCCGCTTCTTGCAGTGGGCAGTGTGGCAGTCTCATAAAGTGCTTAACTGAGTCCCTGAATTAAACTGTGTGTAAGTCGGGTTGGGCAGGTGGAGGAGAAGCTGCTGCTGCCTCTGGGTGGGTGAGCAGGGTGCTGGCGTAGAGGGACGCGTACTCATACAGACGTAAGGAGTCAGCGGGCCCTTAGGGGAGTGAAAGAGCGGAGGGCCAGGGTCGCACGTGCCATCCATGAATTTTACAACCTGTTTCTCCTTAGCCTCCGCCTTTGAAATGAACCCTCTTATTTCCCCTTCTGCAGGAGGTGGGGAGGAATTTTTTTAATTTGAGTATTTATAAATCCCAGCCAAGATGATGGTCTGGGAAAATGACCATGAGATGCCAACTTCGCCAGAGACACAGTAGCAGAAGCTTTGTGGATTTTATCTCCTTTAATCGCTTTAATAACTCTCCAGGATTTGAGCAGCTACTTCTGTTCTTCACATGAGGAAACTGAGGTGCAGAGAGGCAAAATCAAGTGCTTATAGACAGCAAGCGTCCAGGTGCAGGTTATTTGATTCCGCAGCTGTAACACGCTCCCTGTCGTAGCACATGCGCACTGGGATGCCGCTCAGTGCCCGGCGAAGCGGTAACGGGCTCACAGTATCCTGTGAAACGTGTCTAACTTAGTGAATCAGCCTGTAGCTGGATTTACCGCCACTGCTGCTCCTCATTTTCTGCAGATAAATACAATTTATGAGATAATTTTTGAAGTCAGAGGCATTCCTAGAATAGAGAACAAAAAGTAGCATATTTCTCAGGATTTGTTTTTTAAAGGTTGTTTCTTTGTTTTTTTTATTTTGATTTGCTTTTAATTCATCACTCTGCCTGGCCCACTGGAGGAATGTGAATGAATACAGTGAATATATCAAACAAATGCCTCGCTAGGTGCAGGCCTAAATGGAAGGCAGTTTGTTATGCAGTGATTAAATGAACTGCTTTCACGCTAATAAATACAGAAAGCAAAGCTGTAGCCTTCCATACTGGTACGACTTTGTTGCCTATGTTCCAGCAACCAAATGTCACATAACTTTGCACATAACTCTTCGACGCTCTTGCTAGAATTTTATATTCCATTTCCTAAATTCCTTTGTGCTCTTACAAGTAAGAGTTTATGACCCCACTGGCACTGAGAAAGGGCTAATTTTACATTGTGGTGATGGTACCTGCTCTGTGACAAAGCCTTGATTTTTTTTTTTTTTTGAAGGAGCCATTTTCCAATTTAATAGCGCAAGGAAGAAGATTGTCCATGGGGAACCGTGACACCATTTTACAGTTTCCTCACTGTGCATTTGTCCTTCAGTACCACATGGGAGGGGGAAAAGGATGAATCTGGAAGGAGAAACATCAAATTACTAAGCTCGAAGGTCATCAGCGACACCAGGCGGAGTAAAAATGATGAAGTGGACACAAGACGTGTTCTGTGAAAAATGAAACAGAATTGCTCTTAGCAAGACGAAAGTGGGGAGGAAAAAGCACAGAGTAAATCTTTTTAGTACAGTGGGGGGATGGGGAGAAAGACTGAACAAATAAGTAACTATTGGGTAGGGCCAAAGAACACGCGATAGCCCTTACCTAACTGTAGAGGTAAGTTCTTGAAGGTGTAGGTCACTGAGAGCTCAGGGTTAGGAGCCAAGCAAGTCCAGTTTCTTGGAGACACGGCGCCCCAGGAAGAAAGTCTAGTGTTATGTCTTCAAGTGCCTCGTTCTAAACAAGCACAGCATAAATCAGAGGTGCTGCTGGTATAGGAAGAGCATTGAGCCTTTCTGAGCAGTGAAGGAGAAAGTTTTCAGCGGGGTGGATTGCAGCTCCTCTGCTGACCTTTCCTGAGGTGATAGGATGATCAGTATGAGTAGCATGACCCCCCTTCCAATCCTACGCACTTCTTTCTCTACCTCTGCTCCTCGATGGGGAAAAGCTGTTCATTAGTTAGAAGGCCGTGGCACCAGTGAAATGTACATGAAGTCATGACAGAAATAGAATGCTGTTCCCTACAGGGACCTTATGCTTAGTTAGATGGTGGGGGAAATCTTTAGCCTCTATGGCTATTCTTTGCCTAGCTCTGTAGAAAGTGTTCTAATTTATGAAGGTAGGTTTTATTTTTGTGCCATTAGAAATAGAACAACAGCCCAGGGTGGTGGCACATGCCTGTAATCCCAGCACTTAGGAGGCTGAGGCAGGTGGACTGCTCAGAGTTCAAGGCCAGCCTGGGCTCTCTAGTGAGTTCAAGGCCAGCCTGAACTACATAGCAAGACCCTATCTCAAAAAAAAAAAAAAAGAAAGAAAGGAAAGAAATAGAACAACAGTAGAAACCACTTGCTGTCTCAAATATGAGAGTTCTTTTTTAATTTAGAAGCAGGATTTTGGTAATGAGACTTTTTTCTGTATTCCCATATCCTTAGTTCTGGTCCTTTACCATGTAAACAGTGAGGAGAGAGTGCAGAATGAACCAGTGATCAAGTTTTGCATTGGGGTAATAAATTAAAAAAGACTGTCACTAAAACCATTCATGTCCATTCCTTTTTTTGCCAAAAGTTCTTGCTGTGACCTACTTCTGCAGATAAGAAAAATCATTTTGCCACCCTTCTATGACATCATGGCTAGAGTGGACCGTCCCAAGCGTCTGGTGTAGGGGACCTCGAGAGGATGAGCATTAATTATTTTCCAGCTGCTGATGCATCGTCTCAGCGGTGTCCATGTTTGTCTTTTCAGTCTGCATCATCACTCTGATGATAGGCGAGCTTGTGCTGTTGTCTCTCTGGGGTTGTTAGACTGGGATGACCAATATGCACGAGAAGTAGTCACTTGAAAGACTGGTGAGCCAAGGTGATTGTTCAGGTCCCAGTTCTGCCAGTGTTCAGAGTAACACTTGGAATAATGTTCACATTGTCAGTGTCACCGCCAGCCTAATGAGAACGTTTTAAATCATTTGCTGGGTGAGGTCATTTTCAGCTTATGTTGTTCCAACAAAAAAGTTAATCACTTAATTCTTGGACTCTACCCCAACAAATAACTTTTGTGAGAAACAGAAAAATCACTGTGGAATCCCCAGAACCCTCTCTGATAGTTACCTCTTTGTAGAACCAGGAAGAGCTGGGAGGGCTGCTGTCTTCTGGCCTCAACCCGGAGGCTTGTGAAGCAGTGTAGAGCAAAGCTCCGTGTAAGGTTTTAAAGATGAGATTTGGTGTGTGTGTAGGGGGATGTCAGAATGTTTTGCCAGGTAACATAGAAGTATTAGAGCACAAGGGTTGAAAATATCAACATTCCCAATGTTTTTACCTCTGTCCTGTTTAAAAAACAAAACTTTTCTTTGACACCTCTGTAGAAAAGAAACAAATCTGTATTCTAGTTATATAGTTCATTTATATAATTATTCGTGCCAGGCAGCTCTTAGCTTCAAGCCCCTGTACAGATGACAAGCATTTACTGGAAAGCTCCTGGGCTCAAGACCTGATGGAAGTCTATCCGGAGACTTCCATAAAATATTACTTACTGTTCCACATGCAGGTTTGTTTGGAGGCTTTTTAAAAAAGAGGGACAGGTAAGAGTGGGTTTCGCTGGGAAAGCTAAAACAAGCAAACAAGCATCAGCAAGAAGAGGTGTGTGGTCCCTGCCTAGCCTGTTCCCAGGCTGCTGGACATGCCATAAGGCTGTGTCATGTGCAAGGTTTGGGAGCTGAGTATCACCAGTGTTTCACAGCTATTCTCAAATCCTGCTCTGAGAAGTAGCGCTTTGGAGTCAGCAGTCCGAGTGCTTAATCGATATTGAACATAAAGCTGGGGTCTTTGAACGTGCGGAGGCGGCAGCCCGAGTGTGAGGGTGCCTTTCTCATCTGCGTAACTCTTCTGAAACTCAGTGCTGCTCTAGACAGGAAAGTGGGGAGGGAGGGGAGGAATGCACCCAGTTTCATCTCCCGCCTGCGCAGCAGATGTGCCCACAGGAACCACCGCACAGTGTGAGGCTGTCAGGTTTCCAAAAGAATTTAGCTAATGGGCCTCACTGCTCACAGATCTCAAACCCTGCAGAACCAGTGTGAAGGTGAGAGGCAAGCGCTCAGTTCGAGGCTTCTGAGAGCAAATGAGCGCTGGAGTTTTGTGGACACTATCCCTGTCTTGGGAGTTCCAGCCTGCCTCACCTAAAATGTGCGGTGGCTCCTTAAATAAAGGAAAGAAGGCACGTGTAAAGCTCATGTTAACGGTAGATGTAAACTTAAGGACAAGTTCTTGGCTGGAGAACAGGCTGCGGTCCTGGGGAGTGCGGCAGCAGGACTGCCTCAGAGGCATTCCGAATAATCTCTCTCTAACGACTTAGGTGTACAGGTAATGGGGAAAGCTGACTCAAGGCTGCCTCCAGGCTCAGCACAGAATATATTCTAGGTACCACTGTAAGTGTTAGGGAAGGCCTGAAAATCGCTAACGGAAAGGCTAATGTTATACAATTCAGATTTCCCCCAAGGAAAAAAATGTTTATGAAATTCAGCTTTAGTAACCTGAGTCATGAACCGTTTGTTTTCCACAAAGAGCAGGATTAATGGTACCTGTGCTGTAAACTAGCTCGTGAAGTTGTATTTTCTAATCTGGGTCCGGAGAGAATCATAGCGATCCGTTGCTGACCCGTTCCTGTGACCGGTGGGACCAGGGGGAGCCCCTTTGGAAGACTTCACCGAGCTCCAGGCTTGCTGCTCCCTGTGGCTCCCTCTGTGTTAGCTGAGCACAGAGTCATAGCTGGGAAGAGAGTGACACTCGGGATGGGTAAAGCGAGGCAGAAGCTCAGTGGGACACCTGGGCTGATTCACCTGCAGGCTGCAGCGGCCCCCGCTCCACTCCTACACTGCTTAATCATGGCAAGATGGTCTTTGTGTGCTTCTTTTTAAATATTTGCCTGAGGCCAAAATTGAAACCCTTCACTAAGTATCAAGTAAAGTAGTCCAGGAGTGAATTACATAAGTGACAGAAGGGGTATAAGGAAAAGTGTGTTTGAAAGGAGGGTTGTCGCTCTATCCCATGCACTACCCGTTGTTTCTCCAATATTTTTATTTTAATAAAAGTGTATTGAGAACCACTGGGTATGGAACACATTTGTTGAACAGTTAAACTCACAGGATAGGAATACAAAAGGTTTTTAATTTTCGCCCCTGGCATTCTTCTTCAGCCACATTTTAGGATTACTGGAGGTGATGTTCAGTTCTTTTTTTCCTTCCTTCATTTGAAAAAATAATAATAGAATGTACAGATCATAATTGCTCAGTTTGATGGGGTTGGATAGCTGGGCTTCCTCAGCCTTGGCACTAGTGACGTTTTCTTTTTATTGATTTATTTTTGGTACTGGGAATCGAACTCATGACCTCATGCTTGCCAGGCAGACACCATACTGCTGAGCTCTATCCTCGGCCTCCTGTTGACATTTCAGAATGGGTAGTTCTGGTTTTTTTTGAAGAGCTGTCCTAGTCTTCCCTGGCCTCTATCCCTTAGATGCCAGTAGCAGTCCCCTTGTCACGACAATCGAAAATGCCTCTAGAACTTGCCAGCTAACTCCTGGGACACAAACCATGCTGGCTGAGAACCACCAACAGATGCCTATGTCAGCACCATCCAAGAAGCAGGTATAAATTGTATCTGTTTCCCAAAAAAGTTCCTTGAGCTGTTGCTCTTGGCACTCGTTTGAGGCAAGGTCTCACTATATAGTGCAGGCTAACCTGGAACTCACTAGGCAGCCCAGCCGTCCTCAAACTTGGAATCCTGTTTCACCCTTCCCAGTGTTGGAATTACAGACCTGTACACCGTGCCTTTGCTTCCCAGGCTTGATCCTACTACAACTACAGTCTCTATTTTCCATCACCTTGTATTCATTGTGTCTCCATTTGGATTTTGTGTAAATTTAGTCATGCAGTCTGTACTGTTCTGTGTCTGAACTCTCACCTAGCATGTTTTTGCAGTTTATCCATGTTGGGTTTATCACTAGTTCTTTTTTGTTGCAGAGTACTATTCCATTATATGGATATGCTATCATTTGTCAATGCGGTCTCCCCTTAATGGCACGTGGATTGCTTCCTCTTGGAGCTATTTTGAATAAAGCTGTTATAACATTCTGGTAAAATTTTTTATGGATGTTGTCTTGGTTACTTTTCTCTCGTTGCTGAGACAAAATACCCAACACCAAAAATGAAGGAAGGAAAGGTTTATTTAGCTTACAGTTTGTGGAGGTTTCAGTCCATACTTGGCTGCTTCAGAGGCAGAGTGGCACATGGCAGAGGGCAAACTGTTCAAGGCAGCAGAGCACAGCAAAAACAACCAGCAAAAGGGAGGAATGGCTGCAAGCAGCCTCTCTCCTTCCCTTACATTGTGAACAGGCTAACCCCACCCAGGGGGCGTGTAGTACTCACACAATCTCCATGCCCTCCTCTTCCACAGGCTCAGGATGTGTACAAAGTAAGCACCCTGGCTTCCTGCTGAGTAACTCAGCCAAACTTCCAGACTCCCCAAGTTGGCGCAATGTATCAACCATAACAGATGTGTTTTAATTTCTTTTAGGTAGGCCTCTAGGAATGAAACTGTAGATCTAGTTGCGTGTATGTTTCACTTTTAATAAACTGCCAAACACTGTTGCAGAATGGCTTGAGCCACCGCCCTCCCTGCGACTTCGCGTGAGAGTTGCAGTTGTGTGTGTCAGCCTCGGCATTGTCCATCTTTTCAGTTTCTGCTGTTCTGGATGTCTCTTTATTGATAAGTCACGAGGTAGCCAGCCCCCCTCATGGGAAAATTTGAACTCTCAGTATTTTTCTCCTGCCGTTACCTGTTCCACTTCAGTTGCCCTTGGCCACAAAAGCCAAACCCACCCTCATCTGCCTTGGCAGGACTCTGAGGAACAGCTCACCTTGCTCAGGTTGTTCTGGCCCAACCCATCCTGCTCGGACTGTTCAGACCCGTGGGCAACACCCCCACCCCCACCACCCCTCTCAGCTGTTCTGGCCTGCCCACACCCACCCTGAAAAAGAATTTAAAAGCCCAGGCTTTGCTCAGCTCGCCGCTACCTTGGTCTGCTAGGGAGCCTGCTACCCCCCCGCACTCTCCCCCCAGTAAAGACTTCTCTCATGTCAGAAGGTCTGGTCTGGTTCCGTGGGGTCTCGGTTTCTATTTATGATTTTCATTTGTGTTTCCATAACAACCAAACCAATGCTATTGACACCTCTGCAGGTGATTTTTAGTGGTATATCCTCTCTTGTGTAAGTCTTTTATGTTAATTTCAGTGAATACCAGCTCCATCACAGGTTTGAGTCTCGCAGGGTGAATAAATGTGGTCTGAAACACTATTATGAAACATGCCCTTCTGGTTTTTGTTTTCTTCCCTGTATCCAATATACCATGAGGTTTAGAGAGCGTTTACCTTTGGTGAAGTTAGAAATGCTCTTCCTAATTAGCCAGACAAGTGTAGAAAACTACAGTAATGTTCTCTCGTTAGCCTTCGGTACCGAGGGCCTCCACAGGACAGTAGGCCGAAATCGTCCTTTCATAGTGTTGACAAGCAAATTAGCAATGGGAAGCTGTCCACGCACGGGCAGTGCATCACCTTTGTTACTCCTGCCCCAGGGGTTTCCTGGTGGGACTTTTTGGGAAGCAATTATTTCTCCCTCCTGCCTCCATTTTTCTTTTACCTGTATAGAAATGGCTTTAGTTTTTAAAAATTAAGTTTTCTATCTCAAAAGCCCATTTTTTTTCCATTTCCATTTTTCTAATAATAGAATCTAGCTATTTCCTTTTCGTTCCAGTGAATGGAAAGGACTCATGAGCTTAATTTTTAGTTTCTGCCTGGCAAAGTGATTTTACTTGTTAACATGATATGTTCTAGGCTGTCCTGCTTAGCGATCCAGATAGAGATTCATCTCTGGGTACTTTGGGACCTGGGTTCTGAACAGAAAGCAGTGACGCTTGAAGTAAAGTGATTTCTCGCTGCACTTTGAAATGGGACTCATGGGTGGGTTTTATGTGTTTGTGGATGTGAAGTTCTATGTCTGAAGTGCTTTGTAAGCAGTGAAGCAACTTCTAGCTGTTGTTAGTTACTGAATACCGTGCCCCCTAGAAGGACTGTGGCTGCCTGATGACAGTGCAGTTCCACGTGTGGGGTGGAAATGGATACGATCCGGCTGAGCCTTGTCCTATAAAAATCCCAGCCGTGCGGCTTTATAAATGATGGGGTCCTGTGGACAGGCTTGGAGTTGTAGTTCTCCCTGAGCAGCATGAGGATTTGAGTATAAGTGAAAATGGCTGATGTGGATTAAAACCTACCATGGAAACCCTAGTGGCACTAAAATCACCAGCAAAGTAGTCCTTTCCAGTGTGGAAAACTCCAAAGAGCAAAAAAAATCTGATTTCCTTAAAGCACAAATTACAAAGAGGAAAGAAAGAAGGGAAAAAGAATCTATGACTTAAACGTAAAAGACATATGAACTAATTGTAGTATTTGAATCATATTTGGATTCTGATTTGAACAAATACCAGCTATCAAAAATAATTGTGCATTGGCTAAGAAACTTCGATCACTGATTAGATGTGTGGTTTTATTGATAAATTATTATCTTAGATATGGCCATGGCATTGTAGTTTTATGTTTATAGTACTTACTTTTTATATATGAATTATTTTAAAAATTATAGAAGTGAGACTTACTTAAAAATAGTTTTGTAGCAGGGGTTTGGATAGAACAAGCATGGCTCTGAGTTGGTAACTACTTCTGGGTAATAAATGCTTGTGAGTTTGTTATGCTGTTTTCTTTACTACAAAACGTGGTAAGACTTGAAACTTACCATCAATTAGAAACGAGACCATTTAAGTGTCCTGAAGATTAGTGGTGCCTTGGGTTACTGGAGAAAGAAGGAAGATGTTTGAACAGGGAAGGAAGACTGCTGGGTGACCAGACCCGAGCCAGGAGTTTTGTTTGCTGGTTTGTTTATTGGTATGTCACAGTGAAAAGATTAGTGCGCCACTGATCTGCCCAGTTTTCTCCCTGCCTTTGTTTACTAGCATCCCACTACTGTTACAAACCTGGGATCCTTGAGAACAGGCATAAGTCATGCGTCTCAAACCCTGAGTCCTGGTGGTCCAAAGATCCCTACTGAGGAACCCTTGCGGGTCCATTCTGTTTCCATTCATTTCTTGAACCTTGAAAAGATAGACCATTAAGAAAACCTAGGGAAATGTTTAAACATTTTTTCAAAGGAATGTTTTATTCCATAGTAAGGGAAAATAGTGAAGAACATGTTACAAAACTGTTTATAAGCCTTACCCTTAAGTGGGCTGAGTGGGACAGCTCTGAAGGCATAGCAGGCTCAATGGGATACTAGTTTGTACTCACAGTCTTAGCAATTCAGATGTGTTCAAGATACAGCCTCAGAAACAATTCATGAGTTCCAGATTTTACTCCCCATCAAAGCATAGTTTTGTTTTTTTTTTCATGCAGTTTTATCATTTGGATAGTTAGAGTTCTTCTTCTCATCCGATACAAATTTCTGTTTCTGTATCTCTTTTCAGAACTTCCCTAGTCCTGAACATAGCATTTTGCTGCCATGAACCCTTAAATATTTAATGACAGCCTGGTAGCTCTCCAGTTTTAAATTTCAGATTTCATTGAGTTAGGTGGAGGAAGGCTTTTGCCTTTGTGGTTTTATTTCCCAAACACGAGTGTGAGGGGAGAGTGCCAGTTTGGGGCCAGTCTCAGAAATTGAAGTACCTGATGCAGTTCTTGACCAGGCTGAAGAAGAAGCAGCCCTGTTTACAGATGAAATAGCCCAGATGTGAAGGCCACGCACTGCGTTCCCTCTGGAAGATGCACGTCTTCTTTCTCCACAGCCAGGCCGCTCCTTTCAGCTCTGCCTCACCACCTCCAGCTTGTTTTCAAGGGTGCAGCGTCCTCAGTCAGTGAAGAGGGCAGCTCACCGAACTCGCATTTTCATGGAAAGATGGCAAACGCAGCTCTCATAGTAAGATAGAAACCAGCAGTTTATGGCTGTTAGCTGATCTTAAAGGACGCTGGAAAATATAGTTGAGATTTGGTCATTTCTAACTATTCAGTTTCCCTTAGCCAGGGAAGTCTAGTCTACATTGTAATACACTAATGGTTCTGACAGCTCAAATTTTATGTCCATTTATTCCCACTGTTTGAGAGTGTCCTGATGAATAATCATACAGAATCTTCTTTCCACTTAATTTTATGATGCTAGTTGGACATATGTCTGAAGGGCCCAATTTTTATAAATTCAGCCAAGTAGTTCAATGTATTAAAGATCTATGACTTAGTAATCCCAGACGCAAGTGAATGTCTCAGGAGTGGACTATGTCGGTAACTAAGGATGTGCTGGTTTGAGCCGTGCTGAGTACTTCCTGCATACCTTCTAGATGCCTTTAGTTATTTCTCAAGTAGCAGGTGATATTTTACACATGTTGCTACCTACATTCCTGTGTTTGTTACCACTGTGAGTGTGCAATTGTTCTTCACATACAGCATCTGCAACTTTAGTATCTGTCACTGGTAGACATATTGTTACTTAGGGTGGTATAAAAACATCTTATTTAAACCTGGATTGTGTGTGTGTGTGTGTGTAGGTGTGCAGTCATGTGTGCTTCTGCCTTTAAAAAATAAATTAAAGAAGCATGAATTCACTGCTTCTGTAGCAATGCTTAAACACCTTAACATAATAATATTATTATGCTAATAATATTTAATAATAATAAATATTATTAGCATAGTAATATTTATAATGATTGTAAGCTCTTCCACTTACTGAAGACCTGTGCCAAGGGCTGCCAGGACATTTATGTCTTTCGTCACTGATCCCTGGGACCAGTGGGGGCAGAATTACACGGGCCTGAGCTTGCAAGAGGCCGTGCAGCCTTAGTGCTGGGAGGGATTTCCGCTTTCTCAGTCTTCAGTATCTTTGGGCTCACCCACAGCCTTGAGCCAGGTGCAGAGTGCTGCCTTTTTACACTAACCTGTTTTCACTCCACTCTGTTTAATATCCTTATCTCCAATTCTCCAGTCTTACCAATTACAATTCATCTTTGTGCACTTCCTAGGTGAACATGGTACTTCTGACTTCTATGGAGCTTATACAGTACATAATTACTACATGCCCCTTTCTGTAGTTCTGTGTAAAAAGTCCCTTCTGACTTTCCGAGTTTTACATACAAAGCCAAAGCTCACAGTAAAATATCACCCAGCATCCTCTTCCTTGTGCTCCCTTCTCACACGAGAGTTTTCCTCAGCTTTTTCTTATACTTAGAATCCTTCAAGCCATTCTTTACCCTTCTATTTTATTTATTTATTTATTTATTTATTTATTTTTTGCGGTACTGGGGATCGAACTCAGGACCCTGCGCTTGCTAAGCAAGCGCTTATTCCACTGAGCTATATCCCCAGCCCTTTACCCTTCTTTTAAAAGCAACAAGTTAATTAGACTTACGATACCGGTTTATTTCCAGGAAGTCAAAATAAAAGACTTAAGAAATAAATGGCGTTTACTTTAAAATGGACGTATCAGTACCTATTGTGTTTTTAAAGGAATATCTGAATAGTAAATGGCTCAAGAAAATGAACTTCTGGTTACAGTTTCATCCGTTTCTCGCCAGTCATTAACTGCTACTCCATTATTCCGAGTCACGGTCTTACTGCGCTGGCTCAGCTGTGCCAGTGTACCGTGTGCCGCCTTCTGGGCTTACAGGCAGAATCCTTCCTGAGATTTCAGGCCGGTGTCTCATCTGCACTGTTGGCACACCTCGTCTTCCAGGGCTTTCTCTTCTAATCAAAGAAGTGTTTGTCTTTATAAGTAGGGTTTTAACTTGCAATTCTAACTCTTCTTTCTCCTTTTTACAATTAACCCAGAGAAGGAATCTACTTTTTTCTCGAGATAGGGTGTCTGCATCATTCAAGCTATTAAATCTGGCTTAACACTAGAATATTATAGATTCCTTCCTCAAATAAAATTACCATAGCAATTATCTTTCACCATAATTAGGTAGAAAGGAGCTTTTACGATGAAATGAATACAAGTCTCAGAGGCAAAGACCTGACTGCAAACCAGCCTTGTTACTAGCTTATAACCATGGGTAAAAGTTACTTAACATTTTGGAAACTCAATTCCTCATCATAATTCGGGGACAACTGAATTAGATATCTAGTCCAAATGGATTTTGTAAGATTTTAGTAAGATGAGATCACGTCTGGCACATATTTCTTCACTGCAGATAAATGAACTTTTTTTTTCTTATTGACACAAGGAATAGAACTCAGGACCTTGCACTTGCTAGACAGGTGCTGTGCTGCTGAGCTGTATCTCCAGACCAAACTTTTTAAAAGCATTATACAAAATATTATAAAATACACCCTGTTCATGGGTAAAGGAGAAGAGCATGAACTCACTGTTAACAACAAATAATATATAGTAAGTAAATGCATTCAGACAAAACTATTGAGATACCATTGTTTTTTGTTAAATTTAATCTAAAATCCCAGAAAACCTAATTCTGCCATTTGCAGTTGATATGCCTCATGTATAAAAATGCATCAAATTATAATACTACTTCGTACCTTTCAATCTAGCAATCCCATTTCTGGAACAAATCTACAAACATGAGAATATTCCAAACCATGGAAAACCAAATCTATAAACATGACAATAATTATTTCAGTGTTAGTTATGATTTTAATAATAAACCTGGCAACAATTTAATTTTATAATGGGTTAATACAAAAATACTAAGCAGCATATAAAATATTTATCATCTAAAAATGTGCACATGTGATGATCTATATGAAAAATGCATTTTAAAACTTAAAATTAAATTATATCAAGGTATTTTGTAGCATATGTTTCATTTTATTTCTCATTTTCCAAGACCTTTTATAAAATAGTATTACTTTTAAGATTAAAATTAGAGTTGTAGTGTAAATATATTCAGTCTGACAAAAACATTGAGTGCTTATTCTAGGTCCTGAAAATCTATGCTGGCCTTTTTTTTTTATTAATTATTTTATTTTTAAAAGTAAAAGAATGAAAACATTAACAAACAGACACAAAGTAGCACAAGAACAGTACAATCAAAACTGAATTATAGACAAAGTGACAGGGAATTAACAATGGTTGTTGTATTACATATTGATAACTTCAAAGTGTATGCTCAGGAAAACACATATAGACATACAAGATTGATCAAACAACCAATCATTAACTGTTCCTTACAATAAAGCGACATAAGTCAATAGCGGAACCATGTTAGCCATCCTGCATATACATACATACATACATACATACATATTTGTCCCTTTCTTCCTTTTCTCCTTTCCCTCATCCCATTTGCTCTTTACTTTTGAGCAGTTTCCTTTCATACCTCCTAATTTATATTCCCACTTTCAGGTTCTTACACTAGTGATACAATATGTTGCTTGCACATGTACCTCTGATTTATTTCACTTATGAGTATGGTCTCTAATTGTGACCATTTGCCTATAAAAGCCTCAAGTTTGTCTTTTTTATAGCTGAGTAATATTCCATTACATAAAAATGCCAGTTTTTTTATCCAGTCCTCTGTGGATGGACATTTGGGTTGCTTCCATGATTTAGCTATTACAAATTTATGCTGGCCTTTTCTTTAGCTTTAGAAAACAACAAAATATTTTCTCTGTTTTACTCCAGAGCAACAGGAAAACAAAAACATGTGCTTAGTGGGCTATTTAGAGTTCAGTACTTCATATATGACCCAAGATTTAAGGTGCTGTTATATATACACTAAACATTGAATGCCAGCCTGTCAGCCCAGTCTGTGTTAAATATAACAGCATTCTCACACACCCACCTGCTCCAGAAAGTACTCCAAAATTAACTTACTGCATCACTGAGGTCACTCCACGAGGAAAATGGATCTCATTAATATACTGACCACAACATCAATGTGAGACTTTGAGTAATGCCTTTTAGGATACTGCCTCTATAAGATACTGGGTTGAAATCCACTAGACCAGTGGTCCCCAACCTTTTGGGCACCAGAGACTGGTGTGAAAGATAGTTTTTTCACGGAGCAGGTGTTGATAGTTGCTTTTGGGTTGAGTCAAGCACATTATATTTATTGTGCATTCTCTGTCTATTATTATTATTATAGTGTAACTTACAGTGAAATACAACTCATCATAATGCAGAATCGGTGGGAGCTCTGAGCTTGCTTTGCTGCAACTATACAAAGTAAGCTTGGAGATTGTGAACCATCTGTTGCAATGAACCCATAATTTAGGTAGGATTCTTTGTTTTCTTTTCAATTCAGATTTCTTTTTGTGGTAGCTGCTGTTTCATCATTGAGTCCTGGCCTCTTTTTAAAGCAGTTATCCAGTGACATTTGTTTGCTTTTTACAAATTTTGACTAGAGTTAACTTATGGATTTACCAAAACTGAGTAGGAGAAGTCCAGGAAAGAGATGTGGACAAGTAGTAGATAAAATAATGAGTGGGCCACGTGTGGACTAAGTGTCAGGTTCAGACTTAAGCCCTGTCAGCAGATTCAGCTGTACAGTTGAAATAGGTCAACTCACTGGCCAGTATGCCCTGCTACCAGATGCATCTTAATTGTCACCTGCCACTCACTGATACAGTTTTGAGATGAGTCTGCATATAACTGATTTATTTATTGTGTCTGTGCAGTCAAACCTCTCTGCTAATGTTAATCTGTATTTGCAGCTGCTTCCCAATGCTAGCATCACCACCTCAGTGCTACCTCAGACCATCAGGTATTAGATTCTTATAAGGATACTTGTTTGCATTGGCAGTTCACAGTAGGGTTCACACTCCCTTGAGAATCTAATACCACTGCTAATCTGACAGGAGATGGAGCTCAGGCAATAATTCAAGCAGTGGGGAGCAGCTATAAATACAGATGAAGCTTTGGTCAGTTGTCTGCTCTTCACCTCCTGCTAAGCAACCTAGTTCCTAAACAGGCTTAGGGACTCCTGAGCTAGACAAGATCATTTGCCAAGTAATGTAGCATTATTCTAGTTGAGATTATTATTGAGATAATTTTGTGGATTCACTTACAGTAGTAAGTGCAGCATGATCCCTGTACACTTTGCCGCCTTGCCCACAGTGGTAACATGTATAGAACTGCAGTGTATCACAGCCAGGGTATTCACATAGATACAATTCTTAATCTTACTCAAATTTTCCTAGTTTTACTTATGCTCATTGTGTGTATGTGTGTGTGTGTGTGTGTGTGTGTGTGTGTGTGTGTGTGCGTGTGCTAAGTTCTATGTAATTTTATCACCAGTGTGCTTTCATGTTTTCACCACCCAGTACCACCCAGTGAAGATACTGAACAATTTCTTCAATGCAAAGCTCTTGTCTGTTACCTTCAGTAGACACACCCTCTCTCTCATCCCCAAGAACCTCTAATCCTGGCAATCAGCGCTTTCCCCTCTATTTGTAAAATGTTACTTCGAAGTGTTATGTAAATGCAACTATACATGTAACCTTTCGAGACTGGCTTTTTAAACTCAAGAAAATCCCATGGAAATTCTTCCAAATTGTTTAATCAATAATTTGCTTTTTAGTGCTGATAAATAGTGTTCTATGGCACAGATGTAACACAGTTTATTTGACAATTCACCTGAGCTGATTTTAATTTTTCACTATTAAAATCATGCTGGCAGTAATGTTCATGTATAGGTTTTTGTGTGGACCTGAGTTTCTGTTTCTCTTAGGCAAATTCCAAGTCACAGTTGGAAAGTAATGACATGTTTCATTTTTAAAGAAACTGTCTGTTTGTTTGTTTTTGGAGAAGGGCTGTGTCACTGTATATCTTCTCCAGCAATGTTTGAAAGAGTTCCATTCTTTGCCAGCTGTTGGTGGTATTATTGTAGCCTTGTTCTGAAGTCAAACTTGTGGCAGTTTTCCTTACCTGTACTAGCCAAATAATTTTACTAACGTCACCCATGTAGAATGACTAGATATAGAAAAGAAACCCATGGCAGGCATATAAAAGCTATTTCCTCCCTATTCCTATGTTACACCCCTCCCCAATTCATTCACATAATTCTTTTTTTTGGGGGGGGGTACCAGAGATTGAACTCAGGACCTTGCGCTTGCCAGGCAGGTACTTATGCCACTGAGCTACATCCCCAGCCCGTCGTTCACTTAGTTCTTAATAAACTCACTTTGTTAGTTGATTCCCTTTAGTTTCCAAAAAACTAACAAGATGCTTGAGAACATCGGACCCAGACTTTATTAATATCGGGAAATCGAGCTGCTATCCTTGCTCTTCAAAACTGAACTCAGAGTAGAATCAAAGACTTAATGCAAATCCTGAAACTCCAAGACATATGGGAAACTTAAGACACTGGTACAAGCAGTGATCTTCTGGATGGGACCCCAATAACACAGGAAACAAAAGTGAAAAACTCACAGTGGGATTATATTGAACTAAAAAGCCTTCGGATAGCAAAGGAAACAATCACAGAGTGAAGAGATAATTTATGGAATGGAAAAAAGTATTTTCTATTAACCTGATAGTTGATATCCAGAATATGTAAAGAACTAAAAAATACTTAACGATAAAAAACCAACTTTAAAATGAGCAAATGATCTGAATAGGTATTTCTCAGAAGAAGAAATACAAATGGCCAACACATGTGTGAAAAATTCTTACTGTCATCAGCCATCAAGGAAATGCAAATCAGAACTACCACAAGACACCGTCTCGTCCCAGGCAGACGGCTATTACTGGGAACATAAAACATGACAAATGCTGAGAAGGGTGTGGAGATTGCCTTGGTAGGTGTGTAGATTACTACGGCCATTAGGGAACCACAGGAGAGTACCTCAGGAAACTAACAGTAGTGCTATCACGAGATCCAGCTATGCCATTTCGGGATATATGTCTGGAAGAAAGGAAATCAGTATACCAAGAGATGCCTGCCTGCCATGTCCATTGTGGCAGTCTTCAGAATAGCCACATGGCGTCAGCCGAGGTGCCCATCTATAGGGGAGTGAGTAAAGAAAATGTGGTTTATATACGTGATGGAATATTGTGCAGCCAGAAGAATAATATCGTGTCATTTGCAGCGAATGGATGGAAATAGAGGACATCACGTTAATTGAAATAAGCCAGACACAGGAAGACAAGTACTACCTGTTTTCTCTCTTCCGTGTAGAAGCTTAAAAACAAAAGGTCTGTCTGGAAGCAGAACAGTGATTAGTAAAGGTTGGGAGGGGTAGGGATGAAGGAGAAGTGGACCGAGGGGGTTGGATAAGTGCATGCTGTGTGTATAGATGGAAATACCACACTGAACCACATTAGTTCATATATATTTAGGAAAAGGAAGGCTGGACTTAACTTGGTTCTGTCTCTCTTGTTTGACAATTTTGTCTTCTAGGAAAAAAGGTGGTTTAAAGAATGCTTAAAAGACTTTTTGGATACTCAAGACAGCATCTTTAGTTTGCACTGGTCTAGAATGTATGTCTTTGGGCTGAAGTAAGGAGAGGACCTAAGTTTGAACCACTGTGTCGCTTGAAGTCAGTTACCTTCGCCAAGTTGATGTGCACAGCTGCATAAAACGATCAGGTTACATCAGTGTCTCTCAGCCTGTGGGAAACACCGGGGTCACCTGGAGAGCTTAGTAACCTGCAGCTGCCTGGGGCCTTCTCCAGAGTTCCGGCTCCGTAGGACTGGGCGGGCGAGGTAACTTGCCTTCCCAGCCAGTTCCCTGGTGGCTGGCGATGCTTGTCCAGAGAGCACCTCGAGAACCTCTGAGCCAGGCCGCGCTAAGGCTCTCTAGGCTGCACAGCCCGTATGACCACCTCAGCCCCCCAGGACCTCAGATTTGCTTTCTGGTGAAATAGGGTGTGCATTTTGGCACACACCCCCTTCCCTCAGTGACACAGATGCACAGTAAAATATAATGTAGGCATCAAAGGTATAAGACAATATTTCTGTCATTTTGTCATGTGGAAATTGCCAGAATACATTGACAAAGCAGCTATGTAGAAGTGTCTAGATATATAGAGAGATTAATGTCTCAAAAGACAGCAAAAATGTTAATAGTAGTGGTTGGTCCCTGATCAATAAAGCTACACATACATTTTTTGTGAGTGTGTTTTCTGTAGTTTCTAGCTTTGCCCATTCTTCAAATCACCATACATCATTTATTAATGCAGAAATTACAGAAGGCAGTACAGGTCTTATTTTCTCCAAGCTTAAGAACTGCAGTAAAAAATTTGTTGAATATAAACTGACAGAAATAAGCTATTCAGGCATGAGATCAAACTCTCTTAGTTTTCAAAGTCAGCTATAACTTTCCTTAGCTCTGTCCTTAAAAGGTGTGCTAGATTACCTCATGCCATTCTTCCTACTTGACAGAATTCTGCACTCATGGGCTTCAGTAGTCTTGGTCTTGGGATGACCACTCATTACCGCATCTCATTACTGCTTATGCAGTATTTTTTGGCATTTTCTCACTGTTACCTAGTAGGATCCAGCTACAGCCTCACGAACTGTTCCCTCCTCTGTCCTTGACTGTAGGTTGGGAAATGTTTAATCTGGATAAAGTTTCTCCTTTTGTTGGCATCTCTATTAGAAAAATTAATATTATAGCTAACATAGGAATTTAAAAATTACCACTAGAATAGATCTCTTTAAATGACAGAAATGAGTCAGCTGCTATGGAAGGTACTTGGTCTCCCATCGGGAGAGTTCATGCCCTTCTTGGGATTCAGGATTTCCAGTCATACCAATACCCTAAGTATGTCTACTTCTTCCGCACTGAATTTCCCAACGGTAGGGAAATAGTAGTGAGCATAGGTTCCCTTAAGAATATTATATATTAAGACAGTTTTCCTGCTAAAGTCACCTTTCCTCGAACAATAGAAAATATTCCAGTTAACTGATACTATTGAAGAAGAATCTTCCTGAACTCTCATAACTGTATTTCTGACTAAACATATTTTGTCAGGAGCATTGTGCCGATAGGGCCATGTAGTGGTGACTTTGTAAATACCAGTCCAGTCCAGACCTGCAGTGGTACCACTGTTCCTCTCTGCCACATTCCTTCCTGAAGATGTTCCATAGAAAGGAAGAACTCAAAAAACCTTTTATGACTGATAGTGTATTAAGGTTTTGCGTGTGAGGCTTTATATCACATTTTAACACCCACCTACATTAGCATCATTACCTTACAAACATGTTTTGTGCTTGAGGCAGTGTGTGTTTATGTAACACCTAAAGACTGTGTACATTTGCTCCGTGGACTTGCTGCATTAGGTAAGTCTCAGTTTACTTTATATGGCTGAGGGCATCAGAGCTGTTTGTTCACATCAGAAGCTCTTGTTCACTGTGACAGCCCCATCCAGGCTGACAGTACACCTGGAATCTGCTTGATCTGAAAGAAGCGAGGAGACATCTCTGTCTAGAACTCATTCGTTTTGTTAAAGGCTAGAGCTGGGAAATGCCGAGCTGGTCCACATTTGCGGCCCTGTCTGCAGCGCCCGTTATCTCTGTGTCTCTGCCCCACACTTCTCGTACTCAGTACTTCTCATCCTGGCTTTCAGCCTGGACGGCCACTGAAAACTACCACTAGGCTTAGTGTAACTGTGTCCTAGGTGGGTGAAAATAAGCAGTTTTTTCAGTTGTGTAGAAGTTACCATAGCACATTTGTGGTTTAAAGAAAATCTAAGATAAAGTCATTTTATAGACACTCAGCTTCTATTTTCCCAGATTTGTAAAACTTCTTGCAGATTTGTATATGCATTTGAATTAGAATGCTGCAGTAATATCCCCTTCGCCTAGCATTTTTCTCTCTAGTTGGGTGCTCTTATAATTTTTGCCACTGTAGAGGGACAGGATCTTCCTCACTGAACTGTTTCTCCCATCTTTGAAATTTTGTTCATTCCTTCTTGTTTGCCAGGAATACGTTTAGCACATCAACATCTTCAGTAGCACCAAATATGTGCCAAACTCTCTGCCATGCCAATTTTATTGCCTTTTGCGCCGACACAGTATTCATAGAGTAATAATTACCTCCTTCCAGATACTGCCTCAGAAGCCCCTCCCTTTCAGAACTCAAGAAGTGTTTTCTCTCCCCTTAGGTGTTAAGTGTCCACCTTAACCTTCTACCACCTTACTAGAATCAGTACTTGACTGTCTCCTCTCTCCCATGTGAATCCCACGAGGGGACCCTTTCTTCTCCGTGTGGTCAGTGACTGGGACAGTTACTAGCACAGAGGAGGTACTTCACCACTGGATGGCTGAAATCCCTTCCATCCCTGCCATCTCTGCGAGAGGACTGTCTTAGACTATCCAAAGGAAGAAGCTGGGTCCAGGGTTCATCGGGTCTACTCAAGACTTAGTTAACAAGTTAGTAAAAACTACTTAATCCCAATGTTATTTTAAGACATCAAAATACACTGAGTAAATGCTATAAAAGTTAATTTTAAAAACTATTCTTGTGTTTGTATTGCTTTTTGTTATAAATTTTTGTTGTAGATTTTATGCTGTAAAAGAAATTTAGCTCCTAGAAACTGGGCTTTATAATACAAAATATATTTTACCATGTAAAATATAGAGTAGAAACTCTTTTTCTATGCTACAAAGGCAGCATATTTCAGAAAGCAACCAAATATGAGCTAAACCTAGACAAACAAACACATTAAAAAATGAAAAATAAAATTGTGATTTAAAGTTAACAATGCCCTTTAAAGGAGTGTTTGCATATGGTTATGGTTACCTATTGTGCAGTCATTTCTAAAGCCTTCAGTTGTGAAACTTGCATTTTCTAGTATGGTATTTTACAATTTTGCCTGATTTCTTTAGCATACCCCAAAGCATTTATGCAGTTAAAAATAAATACTAATTTTATCTTAGGTAGCCTGCCTTGAGAGCATCTTTTTATTGACTGAAGTCCCAAATCTCTGCTGAGGAGTAAGTTTACAATATGATCTTGTTAACTAGATAAAAGAATAGTAAAAAGTGTTGAATAAATAACACACATGTATTTAGGCATTATAAACTCAAGATTTGGCCAGCAACTGCATCATCCTGGTTTTCTTTATTGTTATCTGAGAAGATTGTGTTTGAATGATGACTCATATCAAAAGCATTATTTTTAGGCATCTTACCTCTCCACTTTTCCATTCCAAAGGTTCGTATTCGGTGCATAGTACTCAGAGAGTCAGACCGTACAGCCATAGGATAGAGTCCCATCTTCCGCATGTTTAATAATTACTTATGTTTTATTACTGTATATTCCAGAAATGTAACAACCAACAGAGCCTGAAGCTGCAGCTGTACCCACATAGTCTGAAAGCTTTAAAAGTTTTACTTTGGGGAATAAAACTAGAAAGATGAAATAGAGATTTTTCTCCGTGTAGTGAAACGAAATAAAATTATACCCCCTTAAAATAAATGGCAGTGAGGGGAAGCAATTTTTCTTGTGATGGATAAAAGCCAGGGAACACAAAATCAGCATTTAAAATGTGTGAACTCACAGAGTCTTAAAAGAAACTAATGACTGCAGTTTTTTGTTATTAAATCCTGAAAAAATACATAATGTATTTGTTAGGCAAAACTATGAAAACTAGCGACGATGAAAGGCCGTATCGGGTCAGGTTTCTTTTGGATGGGGGGTTCCATTTTGCATTGCTCAGTCAGCTCAGGTCTCCATCTTGAGCTCAGAGTCACAGACATGCCAAAGAGAAGCAATCTTTTGTTCCTGGAGGCGATGCTGAAGCTTCAGAATGTACATGCCTTCAGTTTTCTTTTACTCGTCTGCAGAGTTACAGCGGGGGGGAAAATGGATTTGAGATCCCAATTTCTCCCAAACTCACCAGTGCCACTTCACAGGCTTTGTTACCTGAGAAAGCCCCATTATTTCTCAGCTTCTGCTTCTATATTTATAAACCGAAGTTCTTAGTGCTACATCTCCCTAAATTTTAGGACAGTGATGGTGAAACTTTTAGAGCTTTCAGTAACAGTCAGCTTGGCACACGTGCCATGTATTTGCCATTACTGTCCTAGGACTATGCTGAGGGGCAGTCAGAACCTTAATGTACTGTGCAACGTTTTACAAGTTTCATGTGTGTCCTGTTACAGTTCCCATCTACAGCTGGAGAAAGGTTGAAAGAGACTAACAAGTCTAGGAAAAGTCACACAGCTAGTAAGTGAAAAATCTGGTTCCACACACTCTTGTAATTTCCCTGTTTCTCAATGTTGGCACTCTTGACATTTGGGGGCTGGTATTTCTTTTATGGCAGCTGTCTTGTGCATTTTAGGGTGTTGAGCCACCTCTCTGCCCCTGCCTACCAGACGCCAGTAGCTACCCCATCCCAGGTGCTGACAACCAAGACTGTCTCCAGACACTACCAGATCTTCTTTGGTGAGCAAAGTTGTCCCACATGAGAGGAGCTGGTCTGTATGAGTTCAGAGCTACAGTTCTTATTCTCTGTACTGGGTCATTTCTGTTCCTATGCTGAAATACTATCCAAGGTAGCAACTTGCAGAATTACTGATTTTCGTCCATCCTCTTCTGCAGCAACATTGTCTTCTTGTAAGTCAGTAAGCTTCCTGGCCCAGTGAACTGTTTTATAGAGGTGGAATATCGTGTGCTGCAGTGCTATTTAAAGTGGGCCCGAAGCTAGACCCCAGGACCTCTGGTCTGCCTTTCTGTGTAATTCTGTAACCATTCCTTAGTGGGCTTGGAGACTTCAGTCTCTTGTGGGCAGTCCCTGCCCACCTAGTATATTCGTGGGCTCCTAATATCTCTTACTCACTGAGAGATGAGGGGGTGACATGGACTTTCGCACCCCCCGTCTCATTTGCTCTCCACAATAAACCCTCGAGGTTTACATCAATCATCCATGTTTATGTTTTGTTTAGGAATCTCAACCTTTCTTCTGCGTTTGCTCCTTCAACTTTGGGGCTCTCGCTGCAGAACTTGATACAGAAACCCAGCAGGAAGTTGATAGGGAAACTCAGCAGGTTTCTTTCTTAGCATCTCTGCACGAACAGTAGCATCCTTCTGAATTACTCCACACAAAGCAGATGCCTTCTGCCCTGCATGACTCTTCCTTTTCCCTTTCCCCGAACAGGGATCATTAAATATATGCCTCCTCTGATTGCATTTGGGGCCTTAGGAGCTGACTTTCCTGGTGCTCTTGACAGCTGTCCCATATTTCTCCAGAGGAGGATGTTCTTACTAAATTTCTTACCTCAGCCTGCCTTTGCTGGTCAAGCGTGAGCTTCCCCAGCCTCTCACTCTTCCAATCAGCGTTTCTCCATTTGGCTCTCTTCTTGGTATTATCACAATTCCCAAATTACTGTCACCTCCGAACTACAACTTTCTAAACTTTTGATTGACTTTGTCAGTGTTTGTTTCTCTGAGATTAAAACTATGAGGAAATTCAATGCATCTGCTCCCAGCTTCATTAATAGGCTGAAAATATTTTTGCAAACAAGCAGTATGAATTAAAGTTTCTTTTAAACTAGGTTTTAAGATGAATTGCTACTGACAAACACAATAAATATAATTGCATGTGATTAAAACTATCAGCATGACCTGAGGAGAAGCTGGTGTAATTACCAACAGTGAGGAGGACTTAGAATTGGCTAGGAATCTCTGAGACTCCGAATTCTGCTTATGGAAGGTCCAAAACAGTAGTTGGAACCAATGGGAAAGAGAACTGAATTATTTCATGGCAATATAACTTTAGTGTCAATTAAAACTTTATTTTTTTTTCTTTAACGTGCCTATGAATCACTTTGAGTACCCTCTGGTTCATTTAAAAAAGACTAATTGGTTCTTGCTTGTAAAATGCAATCTCTGGCCCCACTAAGTGCTTTTTCCTTTGAAACATGCATTCTTATTGATCAGACTTTCCTGGTTCTGATTTAACGTTGTGTGTAGGATCTCATCATATCATAGCAGGAATGCACTGCGAGCTTTTCTTTCTTTTCCAGGTCGCCTTTCTGAAGACGTAACTGTTGGAGCTGAGGCATTCTGCATCCCCAGCAAGCAGCTGCCCCTGACAGAGCATGGCTGAAGGCCAGCCCTCAGCCCCTGGGGGCATCGATCACAAAGACAAGAACCAGAGAGGCAGACTGAGAGCATTTCGTTGAGGTTTTGGATGTACTTGTTCGCATATATTCTTCATGCATGCTTTGGGTCTCTGAGAACCCTAGCTGTGAAGAAAGTTGTAGTAGCAGGTTGTCAGCAGGTTGAGCATAGAATTTTCATCTCTACTCCCCACCGAGAGGAATATTCAAATCCGTGCTGTGTCAGCACCACCTGGAACTGTACGAGCTAATGCAGACCCATCTGTCCCATGTGAGGTGCAGCAAGGGACTTTATTGGTGGAACTGAGTGTTAACTGCTGTAAATCTGAGGAAACAAACTTTTAAAGAGCTTCTTAGGTTTGTTTAAGACAACTTTAAAAATATATGTAGAACATTTTATACCTTATTCAGAAGAGCTGCTCAGCAGATATTTGTTGAATGAATAATTATCCAATTAAAGATCCTCCTGACTGTGCAAGCCTACATGTGTCTTTTGTTCTTTATTTCTTTTGCCACATACTATTGCAAATTAATAAGCATACCTCACTGGTATCGTGGTGCAGACTTCTCTTATCCTTTGATACTGCAGCAAGTGGTTAGGAAAATTCTGAATGAGAATGACAGAACTGAATGGAAATCCTAGAGAGCAAGGCTGGCTCTTGATTTTACAGAGAAGGTTTGAGACCTGCCTAGGCTCGCATAGCAAAGTCCAAAGCTAGGTCTAGACCCAAGTGGATCTATGTTTTTTGCTGAAGATCTCATCCATGCCTCTCTGATGTCGTTCCTTTTCCTCTCTCTTCAGAGGACACTCTCTGGGTCTGCAACTCTCCCTGCTGCTGATCAGGCCTGGCAGTATTAATCCTAGCCAATACGCTACCTGACACTGTGTTGTTTTCCTCAGAAGACCCGAGTTTTCTGTCCCCTAAGTTCTTAACATTATTAGCATAGGAACTTGGCATTATAATTTGGTGAACAGGCCATGATTTCGTCTTCCTTGTACTTCAACCAAAACACTTGTCCCACCAACTGAGCAGAGAGCACCTCTTCTAGTTCTGTAACTGGTCGTCTGACACAGGAATAAAGCCCATCTGTTTGATCCCACAGTGCTACTTTATTAAGCACAGTTTAAAACATTCAAGTTGTAGTGTTATGTCCAAGACCCAGAGCCACAGAGAATTAGTTTGGCTTCACTTAAGCCACTAGGCTCCCAAACATCATGCTGGCTTTTCATGCTTTTGATTTCTATCATTATAGAGCAGGGTTTCTCACCCTCAGCACTATTTACATTTTGGCTTGGACAGTTCTTTGTTTTGGAAGACTGCCCTGGAGGGCAGTGCATTGGAGGATATTTAGCAGCATCTCTGGCCTCTACCCACCAGGTTCCACCATCACATTCTCCTCCACTCCCAGTTGTGATAAGCAAACGTGTTTTGCAGACACTACCACGAATGACAAAATCAATCCCAGCTAAAAAGCACCACTACAGAAGCTGTGGCCTGAGAAAAAGTTCGTTGACTGGCTATGACTCTATAGTGTTAATGACGTAAGTCTTTATAAAATCTGAGTCTTTTTTGGCATGTGGCCTGGCCTTAGTATACTTTTTTAAGTTGTAACTTTTTAAAAGTTTCCCACGTCACCAGTTGTAGATTATATCTTGACTACGAATGACTAAATCTTGTATCTCCTCAGGCAAGCAGCACTATGGAGGGATTGGAGCATCCTGTGGAGAACTTCAGTCTTTGGACATAATGTTCACCCACTGAATAGTACCTTTGTATGTGACTATTCCTGAGTTCAGTCTTTGTTGGCCTAGTAATGGACATTGGCATAAACGAGATGAACCAGAGTTCAGCCTATGTGAACAATTTTTCATGAGGTATTTTTTTCTCTCTCTGGAGAAAAGCCATCAGCAAACTAAATGTATGTTTATGGTTTAGATGGTCAAGGTGCTAATGATTCGAAAGATAACTTGGTTCTGTTCCACAAACCCAGCTGGAAGGATATTCCATTTTCTTAAAAGTGTACTTCTCCTTTTATTATATTTTGTTAATTTGTTTTTAAAATTTGTATTTTATTAGTACATGTTTGTGGTATGTAATGATTATTCATCCTGGGGAGTTGTTTCATGTACATAACACTTCTTATATTCTGACATACTTTGTCTCTGAGTCAGGTTGAGTCAAAGCAGTTAGACACATTTACTTCCATCTGGGGTCATAGGGAGAACCAACCAAGCTCACCTCCTTTCTGGAGGCACAGGATGGGATGGGGTCTCAGCATGGGACAGGCCTCGTGGTGGTGGTCACGCAGCACACTCGAAGTGCAGATTTTCTGATACAGTGTTGGCAGTTGCACTTGTCATACAGCTGAGGACCTTGTCATCAGAAGCTGCCAAGGCTCTTCCGTGGTGGGGAGGGCGAGCCCGCACGGCTGATCATCAGCTCACAGTGGGCTCGTGACTTCTACTCAGCAGGTAGGGCTGAGGCGTATTGTGTCTAAATCTTTAAAGGTCCACCTCCTTGTAACCCCAGGGGGCAGGGAAGAAGGGTATTATGGTTTAGACCTAAAATGTCCCCTGTAAGTCTCAGGTACTCAGAGGTGAGACTTCTGGAGAAGTGACTGAATCATAAAGGCTCTAACTTCGTTAGCAGTGAAATCTGTTCATCAGCGCATACTGTGATGGTAATACCTGGAGGGGACGGAAACAGGAAGTAGGCGTGGTTGGAAAGTAGATGGAGTAGAAGGCGGGACGTGACCTTCCTCGCTGCCCTAAGCTGAGCAAGGTTCCTTCTCACCCTTCCTCCACGATATTTCTGCTTACCAGGGGCATAAAAGCAATGAGACTCGCTGACCAGGGACTGACACCTGGAGCCAAGGGAAAGCTTTCCTTCTCTACACTGTTTGTGTGAAGTGTTTCGTCTCATAGGTGTTTTGTCACAGTGACTGAAAACTGACTAAGACTAAGGGAAGCAGAGAGTCTGTATCATCTTTCTCTTCATCGAAGAAAAAATTTCCATGTGCATGTGTGTGTGTGCCCAAGACAGGGAGAAAGAAATAGCTGACATGAAAGACATGTGATTTAGTCAAGCCATCCTAGGAGTGCTAGAAAGGATAATGATAGACACTTGAAAGCCCTTTTACATTTGCCACAATAATTTCAGAATTATTCAGTAGCATCCTTAGATATTCCTAATAGCCACAGAATTCTGAAATGCTGTGAAGAGGTTATCAGGGACCAGGGGCACAGGAAAATAAGAAATTTCCAGTCCACATGTTACATCCTTAAAAACTACAGTAAATTAAGTAGTTCTTAGAAAGCATTCTCACTAGTATAAAATTAGGGTACTAGTACAGAATGTAGATCCTGTTGAAAATTTCTACTGGCCACTCATTTTGCCAAAGCAAACTTTAAGTTTGTTCATTCAGTGCACAGTTACTGAATACCTGCTACATGTCAGACCTAGGTATGAGCGCTGCAGATAGGATGACAAGAGTTTTTGCCCTCACACAACTTGCATTTTCAGGGGAGGAGCAGGTAAAAAAATTATTTCTAGAACAGTTTCAGAAAATCAGCACAGTGGGGAAAAACAGTAAAGGAAATGTGATGGGAGATGCTATTTCAGACAAGAAAATGTAAATCTAGTTGAAAGTGTATGTAAATCTCAGGCACCATGCATGGTCAAAATCATTTTACTAAGAGTGACTGGAGATACATTATAAAATGCTAACAGATTGCATATAAACTGCAACCTTACATCAGTTTGCCAAAAATAGGTTGATTAAATAAGGACCCATGAATATTAGCAAAACTTGTTCGATTCCACTGATTGCAGAAAAAAGATTCAACTAGAAGCAGACACACTCATATAATTGGCTTTGTGCTAGCCCTTTGATAATTAAGCTCCCTCAGTAGCCGGTATGGTAAAGAAGTGCTGACCATGTTAGTTTTGCATGGTGGATAAAGCCAGCCTCATTTTTATCCCTGCACATTTGTTTTTGTGCTTAGTGTATAGCAGAGATTAATTGGGATCCACCCTGTGTTGTAATTCAGGGATGCAGAGATGACTGGTACATCTTAGTCTGTGATCAGAAAAGAATCACCATTTAACCATTTATCTCCCGTCAGAAGGCTGATTCCGTTAAGTGTGTCTAAAAGTTATACACATTTTTAAATTTTAAATATGTAAGACCATTCAGTGTAACTTGAAGTGACAGTTCCTCTTTTTTTTTGTTTTGTTTTGGGAGTAGAACTCAGGACCTTGCATTTGCCAGGCAGTTGTGCCACTGAGCTATCTCATTGGTCCTGTTTTTACCTTGAGAAGCTTAAAGACTTCATCTGCTAAATCAGAGCTTGTTGTCCTTCATGTGAAGGAATTCTCTAAGAATGACAAAGACAAACCTGCTCAAAACCACATTCAATAATGCACCCAACCTATGCTACTCTTCCTATAAAAATCTGGCCATATTTTCACTCAGGAATGAACTAAATTCATTTTCAATTCTGTTATAGATAAATTAAGAAACACATTTCCAGCATCCCAAACTTATTCCACGGTCCTCTGCCTAAAAGGTGCAATAACAGAAGGATTTATGTCCAATATGTCAATGTGACTCAGTTATGCCTCTGGCAGACCAAACAGTTGGCAGGCCTTCGTGTCAGATGGGCTGTTTCCTTTCTTCTTTCCTGCTTTCTTTCTTCTTTCTGTATTAGAAATCAAACTAGGGCCTTGTGCCTGCTAGACAAGTGCTCTGCCACTAAGGTATACCCCCAGGTCTTTTTAAATTTATTTTGTATTTTGAGACCAGCTGTTGCTAAATTGCCCAGACTGGCCTTGAACTTGAGATCCTTTTGCCTTAGCCTCCTAGTAATTGGGATTATAGGCGTGTGCCTCCAAGCCCAGCAATTGTTTTACGTTTCTCCCCATTATATACAACCTGAGTTTGTGTACAAATCTCTTCATATTTTTATTTGAGCTCCTGAAACACTATATGGATTAAATTTATTTCTTATTATTTTGAAGGCTGAAAGCTGAGAATGATTTTTATTGTCATATTTTTATGATTGATACTCTAGTGTTTGGGGGCAAATTTCAATGTATCTGCTGAAAATCCCAAATCTTGAGCACTGTCAATGGCTAACTTAATTTAAAACAATAGCAGCAGTAATAGATTTGTCTTTTGGAGGGTTCTGATCAAAACTTCTAGACAATCACAGCAAACAACCAGGACTTGCTACAATGATTGAAATGATACAGCGAAGATTATTGCCTAAGGAAGTTCTGCACACACCACAACCAAATGGCTCTAGCTGGTAGCCAGAGATAAGAAGGTAGGGACATCTCTGCGTAGCAGGTTGGGCTCCCTGATGTCCTCTAAACAGACTACTCAAGTATTTGCTAGAGAACTCAATGATCCACACCCTATAATTTACACTGCTATTTGCTTGCCACAGGTAGCCTGACTCTCCATTCCTACCTCAGGTGACCCCAGGCAAGAAGAACGCCCTTTGGACCCTTTACACCCTGCCTGCCCTAGATGTGTAAGTAGTAAATCTGAGAATGTGTTTCCTATTGCACTGGCGTTTTGGCTTTGTGCGTTCCATGTGACGGACCAGCCATTAGTTTCCCAGGGTTGCCAGGATAACAAAATGTCAAGTTCCCAGAGCCAGAGCCCTGGTCAGGCAGAACTAAACCAGACATGAGTCACAAGCCGCAAAGGTGTCTGCAGATATAAATAATTTTCCCGCGTAAGGGACCCCCCTGGCGGTGAGTAGCTCAAGCAGGCAGTAGGCCACCTGCCACAAAAAGAGGTAGCAAGGCGCACTGTAAACACAGCTGCCCGCCTCCGCCTCTTTTCCTGTTACACCGGGCGTGCTAGCTGCCTGAGTTTAGCTGAGGCCTCTCAAAATATGTAGTTACTCTTTGTCCTGAACCCTTCCAGGTGTGAGGAAACCATGGCATGCTTTCTGCAGATCTCCTTTTTGGCAAAGAAGCTGCAGAAATAAAACACAAGCACTCACAAAATGAGGGAGTCTGGTTTATTGTTCCCCTGAAAACCAGTGAAAGAAACCAATACTTGGGTGGGAGGAACGATCCCTTCCTGCCCCATGCCCCCGAGCAACACCATTTCTAGGAAAACAAAGCCAGAAATGCTGGTCTTTGCTGGTGCTTGGACACTCTAGTCTGTTTCCTGGATCAAAAATTAAGAGTTGGTAACTTAGTGATCTCTTCACATGAAACTTTCTCAGACGATGGTATCGTAAGTGTCAACAGTACTCAGCATTGGCTTTCCATTCCATAACAGCGTATGTTGGACACAAAAATTGTGTCATCCACTGTCCTATCTGAAAAATAAAGTAGTTGCAGCTCCTTGTCCCCACCCTGACCCAAATATTCTGGATAATAAGTTCAGTAATGGGAACTATACATTCTTTAAATTATTAATATGACTATAAACTTTAGTGACAGCATTAGCAAGGTGCATAATGTAACAGAAGAACTGAAATAAAATTCTGCAGTTCAATATAATCTGAGAAATGATGACACAGGGGCCACGCGTAGGTCCTGTCTATCACAGGCAGGTGGTGTTTGCTATTGACATTAAGAGATAAATAACTGAAATATATTTTTAAAATTTGTGTGGGAACCATGAATTTTAAGTGTATGTGTTAGAAAACTTTAGAGGGAACAAAGGAAACTTGATTAGTAAAGTGCATTTTCTGTTCCTCTCCAACTCTGTGGCAATAGTTCATGGCAGTGTTAGAAGAGCCAGTAGCAAGCCTTGTGTTTATTTTTTGTCTGCTTTACTCTCCCAAACGGGCAGTGTCTTGGATAAACAAAGGCTGCCACCTGTGGGACACCTGCCCATGAAGCATTTCTGAACTGGGTGCATAGAGGAGACCTTGCTTTGTCTGGGTGGGACTGAAATTCAGAGCAGCAATGAGAGGCAGGCTCCGCACAGCAGGGAGGGGTGAGGCCGAGCCGTTGGTGTAGACCTCAGCACTTGTCGGGGCTCAGATATCTCCCTCTGGTCCTGACCTGGAGGAGGCAGGGTTTTATGTGAGCCTGCAGTGACGGTTGGGATTTGGAGACACAGGAAGACAGAGACACTCAGGAAGCAGGAAGGTGTGAAACTACAAGAACTTGTGGCCTGCAAGGAACTGAGCTGGAACAGTGAGTGGCAAGGTAGAAAGAGTTCTTGTTAGAGTGTGGAAAGCACCGAATGCCACTGAGAAGCTCAGGAAAACTTCTCTTCTGACTTTTTCAGAGATTAAACACAACAAGACAGGAAATAATGTTTTCCTTTTGTTGCCCCAAGGGCCTGTTGAGCTCTAGAACTTGGATCCAGGTGTAAAAGGGACCTCCAGTCTCATTAGTGGGATTGAAGTACCACATGAGCAATCGTGAGCAAGTTTCTCAAGCTCATCTTTAAATTATTTTTTAAAAGGAAGGAAAAGCAAAAATACAGGTACTATGACATACACATACACTAGCTTTTGCACAAATCTTAAAATGAGAAAAAGAATCCTAGCCATTTGGGAGGCTGAGGCAGGAGGATTGCTTGAGTCCAGGAGTTTAAGACTCAGCCCAGGCAACATAGACTCTTGTCTTGCACGCTTGTCTTTATATATACATACACAACACATGTTTTTGAGAGATTTCAGGTACTGAAACAGTTAAACATACATGTTTAAGGGCTTTTGAGTGTTAAGAGATAAACATTCATAATGTTAGAACAGCACCTGGTACTGTGTGCAATGTATTTTAGTTACAGTGACGGTTCTATGAATTTGCTTCTCTCTGAAACCCTGCAAGATATCCTGTGAAGCTTGTTGTATATGACTTTGAAAAGGAAAATAACATGAAAGTGATGCATTAGAAAAATTAATCTGGTGGCAGAGGGCAAGGTTGAGTTAAAAAGTGAAAAGGGAAACCTATTGTTATAAGACAAAAAAACCAGACTTTCCAAACAAACTGTCAAAGAATGTCTTGATCAAATAACTTTATCAGTATTTTTCTATTCTATGTTTAATTATTTTTGAAGACCATTAAAGGTACAATGGAACACACACAGTTTTCCAAGTGAGGTCAGCTTTGCTCTGATAGTACAGGACAGCCCATTCTAAGTCTTTTTATGCAGACCTTTTCAAATGAGTTCTTTTCATAGTCTTGGGAACAGAAAAGCTTTTGCACAAATCCCTAAATGAGAAAAAGAATCCAGCCCAAATGTTTCCTACAAGGCATCCTATAAGGGGTGACCTCTGGACTAAAGTACAATTCACCTTATATATATAAATTTCTGAAGATACCAAGAATCCTTCTTCCCTGTCCAGTGTTACTGGTTCTCAGGAGAACAAGGCAGTGTCTTCTCTCATGAACAAATGTTACTCCTTTATCATCCTGAATTTTCCCCTTATTTATGTTTAGCGTTATACTGTGTTGTCACAGCATTGTAAAAGAGGGACACTCCACCAGAAATACCACAGGTGGGAAAGAAGTAGTTGAATATGCTATTAAATTTCAAATAAATGAGTGTGTTTCTTCTGAGAGAAAGTGCAGCACACTCTTCAAATGAATGAGGACTTAATGATGGCATAACCTGTTTTTACATATTCCGCACCATCGCAGGGACACAGACAAATGAAGTTAAATGAGCAGGAATAAGCCATACCTCTCAGGTTCTTATTCTCACCATGTAAAGCTCCCTTTACAATACTTTTATTGTATCCTTGGTGCTCTGAGGGGGCGCATGTTCATCATCTCACATCCTCTACCTCGTGGCCTCTGTAGCTTTCCCCCTGTGTTTCTATGATGGTCTTTATCACTCAGATGTCCACAGTAGGATCTTCCAGGGCAGGTCTGGCCCCTCTCCCAGGTAGGGAAGGTGCCGATGGAAGGTGCAACAGTTCGGAGACTTTAATATCAAAGCCGGTTACGCTGTGTCAGGGGCACATTTGGGTTGCACTTGGTAACACACATCTCAAAGCCGTGTTTCCCTGCAACCCAGGTCTATAATGATAGAATTTTTGTAAAAGTTACTCTTTTCAGTTTTTAAAATTTTTATTTGAAGCTCTCATCCCAGCCCAGGGTCTAGACTTAGGGACAGAAAACAACACCATTTTAAACGAGCCCATGAGAATTTTTTCTTCTTGTATAGTGAGTTTCCTGTAAAGTCTCTTGGTCCTGGTATAAACAGACTCAGGCCAGAAATCCTAAGTGTCAGCACAGTTTGGGTTCAAGTAGGGACTCCAAATATAATTATATTTTTGCCTATTCTATTTTTACAGAGGTGCTATGATAGAAACATTAATCTTTTTCTTTTTTAGCTTTCAAGCAGTTATGTAGAATTATTAAGTTTGTGGTTCTGGTTCTGGTGAAAGTTTATTAAATTTAGTTGATTTCTGCAACTACATTTTATCCTGGGAGAACTGTCTTCTCTGTATCTTAGGTCATGTGATTTTGTTTTACTGAGAAAATTGCTCTGAAACAAAACTTTCATGTGGAGCTTCTCACTGCGCTTTGGAATCAATTCATCATGATTCTTTCTTTGTGTGTGTGTGTGTGTGCGCGTGCGTGCACGCATGCACATATGTATGTGTAAGTGTAATAAAATTAACCAACGGTCGAACTTTTTGAAGGGTGAGCACTCCCTACAGGTAGGCCAGTGTTTTATTCACCGTAATTTTCTGCCTAGCACAATGCCTGATGCAAAGAATCAGTAAATATTGGCTTCGTTAATTATTCTACTGGAGACATTAACATTGAAAAGCTAGAAGATTTATGTCTGTAGCTTATGACTGATTTGAGTCAATCCATTTTTTACAAAATATTCATGCATCTCCTTCTGGAAATGTTCTGTATCCTTCAAGGTTTATTGCCAGTATGAGTCCGTTTAAATATTTAAATCCTTAAAAATATTTAGTACTTATTTCTTGAAAATATATTTCTAAAAATAGCACAGTGATTAAGTTGTTGGTCTTATAGCAGAGGTACTGAAGACCTTCACTTCTGAGTTTAAAATGCAAATGAACTTTTTTGTTAGACTGTACTGTCTTAAGTGACTATAATGACCAGGTATACAAATCCGTTCTGGGTCCTGACTCTTTTCTGACCTGGTTCGGAAATTTCCCACTAAGTGGCTCTTTATCTCATATTAATTCCAAAGGTGACAGACACAGGATGTCGTTGTCTAGTTAGTGGAAGGTGCACTCTCTGATTAGCTGCTTTGCCCTTTCTGAAGCTTTGATTTATTGGGGCAGAGCAAGCACTGGCTTTTGTATGTGCTGAAGGAAACTCAGGTGAGGAAGAATTTATAGTTCTTTCTTTGCAGCTGAAAAGAATATAAAGGTTATTTTCATTATATTGTCATGGGAATTGTTCAAAAACAGATGAAAAATATTGTAATAACTAGAAAGCCAACGAATGACATTGAACCACAGTTTCAGTGAATTTAAAAAATTGTTAAAATCATATTTTGAAGCAGATTGGCCCTGCTGAACCCTTATCTTGATTTTACAGAGAACAATGTCTCTTCCAGTCTGGCATCAGCAATGTTTCCGCAGCTCCCAGGCAAGTTACATTTGCCAAAACAAAGTGTGGGCGGCAAACCTGCCAGGCGCACTTTCCACCTGAGAAAATCCTGCCAAAGGAGAATCCAGACTAGAGGGCCTGAGAGAATGTATGCAACAAAAGCTGTTCACAAACATTAGATGTTACCAAAATGTACATTTTCAAATTTTGATAGATACTACCGAATTCGTTTGCGCTTCCCAATATTTCATTTTCTCTTTTCCATACTATGCAATGCCTATATCACTCTTTACTACATGATACTTCTATTAAAGTATATTAGGAAAGGCCTACAGAATCAGGGCATTTTCCACAACATGATGAAGACTGGATCTCTACTTCTGTAGCCCAGGCTGGACTTGAACCGGCGGCAGTTCTCCTGCCTCAGTCCCCCAAGTGCTGGAATTACAGGTGTGCGCCACCACACCTGGCCTATTACTTGGTTTAGTAACAGGTAATATTTTAGGCATTTATAATAGACTGCATACTAACTCGTTTACTTGTCAAAACAACATTCTACAGAGGATACCTTGCCTGTCACTATCGTCTAGTTGACAATACTAAGCCTGAGAAAGACCCAGTAATTCACCCCAGCGTCACACAACCAGACAGAGGCAGAGCTAGCACGTGAGGCTAGGGTTCAGCATGACTCTTAGCCATGGTGCCTTTCATCTGTGACAGAGAAGAGGAACTTTACATGGGTGGAGAAATGACAAATACTGTGGAATCAGTAGAACACGCAGGCTCTTTTCCTAATAGATGGCTGGACAGTTGCAAGTGTACATGGAATCTTCTCTTCACACCCGTCTGACGGAAGACCAGCTTAATCACTGTTTCCATCTTCTCGGGCAGCTCCCCCTTAAACTCGGTTCCCTGGTGACAGCACTCTCACGATACGCACAGGCATCCAACCCAGGCCGTCTGAGGCAAGGTGCTCCCCATCCTTGCAATGGACCTCTTCTTCTCTCCTTTTTTTTTTTTTGGTACTGGGACTTGAACTCTGGACCTGGCGCTTGCCAGGCAGGCGCTGATGCCACAGAGCTACATCCCTGGTTCTTCCTCTCCTTGTTCCACTCAACCTACTATGGCTCCGGTTTTCCCCTTCCTATTATTGCCTGCGCCAGTAAACCGCGTTCTCCTCACCTCCTCCAGTCCCCCGACGCATCCCACAGTTGAAAGGTAGAGAAGTTTCTGAAGCTGTATCTGATCACATCACAGTCTTTCAGGCTTTGTGGTTCCATGTTGCCTGCAGGATTCTGTCCAGAGTCCTGAGTCTCCCTGTCAAGGACATCCAGCTTTGAGTCCTGCAATAGACTGTTTATGTCCCCCATCCTCCATACATACACTGAAATCCTAACTTCCAGTGGGATGGTATTGGGAGGTGAGGCCTTTGGGAGATAATTAGGTCATGAGGGTGGTACTCCCAGGAATGGGGTTAGTTCCCTGGTAAAAGAGTTCCCAGAGAGCCTTCTTTCCCTCTGTCTCCACTGAGGACAGAGTAACAAGCCAGTAGTCTGGAAACTGGAAGAGGCCCCTCATAAAAACCAACAGTCTGGCGCTCTGATCTCTGACTTTAGGGCTGGGGCTATAGCTCAGCTGTACCAGCCACTGCCTGGCAAGTGCAAGGTCCCAAGTTTGATTTCCAGTACAAAAAAAAAAAAAACAAAACCATTCTCTGATCTCTGACTTTAGCTTCTAGAACTATAAGGGATAAATTTATGTTGTTTAGGAGCTACACAATGTGTGGTCTGCATTATGGCAGCCTGGATTGAGATAGGTCCCCAACTACATTTCCAGCTCTACCTTGTCCAGAGAGCTGCCAGATGTCAACTCTGAACACACTAACCAGAGTCCTCAGCCTATTTTATATGTCCTAGCCTCCTCGTTCCACCTTGTCAAGGAAGCACCTTTGCCTGAAACCTTCTAAACCATGTCCCCTTTGTAAAAACTTTCTTCACTCTCTCAGGTAAAATTAGTTTCTCCCCTGAGCCCTTTGTGTTTGACTGTCACACTTCAAATTCTTTATTCCCTGCATTATATCATAGCCTTTGAGTTTTACACTTTCTCCTCAATCAGAGTATAACAATCAGAATATAAGACCTTCATGAGGGAAGAATCTGTCTATCAGCAGGATTCCACTGCTGTGATTGTTAACTGTGATGCATCAGTTTGACTTGAGTAAGAACTGCCTAGCAGATGAGCACAGTGGGTGTGTCTGGGTGATTGCATGTGGGCTGCAAACGGAGGAGGGAAAACACATTTGGAATGTGGGTGGCAGCAACCAGTAGGCTTGTAGCCTGGGAGGACTAAAAACCAAAGAAAGAAGTCTTCCCTTTGTTTCTCTGGAAGAGCTACGGTCTTCAACAGTGCCTTTGGGGTTTTTTTGCCCTTTCTAGTACTGGAGATGGAACCTAGGGACTTCCCCAGAGCTACATCCCAAGTCCTTTTTAAAAAAATATTTCCAGACAAAATCACAAAAGAGTCATTAAATTGCCCAGTAGGACTGTAATTTGTAACTCTCCTGTCTCAGCCTCCCAGAATGCTACCATGCCTAGCTGTGTTTCAATATTTAAATTTCTTAATATTTTATTTGTGACTTACTTTTTGATCTATGTATATTTGGAGATATATTTTTTATCTCTCTGTATTTTTTAATTTATTTTTGTCTTCTTGAGACAGGGTCTCGCTATGCAGTTCAGACTGGCCTTGAGATCACTTTGTAGCCCAAATTGGCCTTGAACTTGCAAATATCCTCCTGCCTCAGCCTCCTGAGTGCTGGGATTACAGGCGTGCGCCACCATGCCCTGCTCTATGTGTATTTTAAATTCTAAACTTTTGGCCACTTTCCACATTGTGGGTACTGATTTTGAGATTAATTCCACTGTAGTCAAGCAACACACTCTTAAACTTGGAAAACTATTGATACTTCCTTTTTTTGCAATCGGTCCATTTTCTTCTATAACTTTTTTTTTTACCTTTAGTTTTAGAACTTTTATTATTACCAGAATTTGGTTTTCTTAACTTTGAAAGATCTACAGATTACTAATTCATTCACAGACTCTGAAAAACAAAACAAATCCAGTATATTCAAATATACTAGGTACTTAACAGTTCTTTTTGAGCAATCCCACTTGAACTCTCCATCTGCCAGCATTTCCTGTTAATATCATATTCTTCTCCCCTACCAACTTTCCCCTTTAGTAAGTTACACTTCTGTTCTAGAAACTTTAAAACTAGTAATAAAATATCTCCCTTTTCCTCCTTACTATCTCTCAGATTTGCAATTTTTAGGGACACTGGAACTATTTCATTTACCTTCCTCTCCTTCTTCCAACTTTCCACTTGTTCATGTATTTGTACATTAAGGCTAATAAGATTCACATTCTACTTTGTAGCCAGGGTTAAGTGTTCCCTTAAAGATAAAACCTAAAGACAGCACTTGCGTTGTAATTATTAACTGTTATTCACAGAACAGCTACGTTTTCTTGCTATGACTGGATTTCTTTTTCTTTGGCTCCTAGGTCCTAATCCAAGGGCTACTCACAGGGTCACTGAGACAGAGTCTGTTTTCTCACACTCCCACCCTTCATTCAAAATCCTGCAGCATTTCATGTCCAGTCTTCTGGGGATTTTTTTTTTTTTTTTGGATAGTTTTGCTTTGATTTTCACTGAGAATTTCAATGCCTTTTCTTATGGGGTGAAGATATCCCTCGTGCCATAGGTTTATTGCTTACAATCTGACCTAGTATTTCTGAAGATCACTGATTGCTTAATTCTAATGTACATTTGACAACTTTTTTTCCTGAAAATTTTGGCCTTCATTTTTTATAATGTGTTCTGTGACCTTTTTCACATCCTGAAATCCATTCAGAGTTTGTTTTAAGGATACAAAGCTTCTTAACCAGTTTTCATGGGTTTTAGCTAAACCTCTCCCTTCCCAGAACCACATCTCTCTTATAGCTAATAATGCCCAAAGGATTTCCACCACATCCAGGGAAGACTGCTCAGATGGAAGCCCTTAGGCATGGATGGTGCTCAAGAAATCTCGTGAGATTTCAAGGCTCATTGCCGGCAGCTGTCTTGGGCCGCAGGATCTCCTGGGAGTCCACCATTCTGCTGACCTCTGGAGGCTAACAGTTTGCTCAAGACTTTATATGTGCACCTGCAAGTGCATGATGAGGCTGCCTTTGGATTTTTGTCCCCAGGTCATTCAGACTTTCTGTGTAGATGCTTCACCCTTCCAATGCAGACCCTTCCATTTTCTGATATGGACTTGCACTATACTCTGCAGTGACCTTGTCTTGGTTACTTTTCTCTCACTGCTGAGACAAAATACTCAATGCCCAAAGTGAAGGAAGGAAAAGTTTATTTAGCTGACAGTTTGTGGAGGTTTCAGTCCACACTTGGCTGGCTCCGAGGCAGAGTGGCACATCGCAGAGGAGAATCTTTCATGGCGGCAAAAGATAGCAAACCAACAAGAGCAAAGGGGGGAGTCGCAGTGCCAGCAAGCCTCTTTTCCTCCCTTTCATTGTAAGCAGGCAGCCCCCACTCAGGGGGCATGTAGCACTCACATAATCTCCATGCCCTCCTCTTTCACAGGCTCCCTGCTGAAGTTAACCTTCTAAACTTCTCACATTGACACAATGAGCAACATAGAGCAGGAAGGGCATGTCCTTTTCACTGCAGGATGTAAAACTGCTGAGCCACTCAGCCAAACCTCCAGATTCCCAAGTTGACACAATGTATCAACCATAACAGACCTTCAGGCCTCTGACGAACTGGATCCTCTAGCTGTCCAACGCTGAGATGGTCATTTTGCAATCTTCCTCCTATGATTCCTCAGGGAGCCTAAACAGGTATTTTATCTGTTTAGAAAAATGTTGGACTATAGTAAAACCTTGGTTTGTGAGTGTAATTTGTTCTGGGAGCATACTTTAAAACAAAATATTTGTTTATCAAAACAAATTTCTTCACCATAAGAAATAATGGAAACTGAATGGTTCATTTCACAACCCAAAAATATTCCTTTAAAATGATAACAATACTATAACATATAAAATAATTTTTAAAAATACAAAACATAAAGAAAAATAAATAAATTAACCTGCCTTTCCCTTTGAACACCTTCATGGCTAGTGTGAGGGAGACAAGAGAGGATTATTGTGCAGGATGACTTTCACTGTCACTAACAGAACCGCTGCTATCTGTTGGCTCAGTGGAATCTGTGTGTGTGTGTGTGTGTGTGTGCAACTTTAACAATGAAGCTGTCCAGTGACACTTGCTTCCTTTTGAGGATTTTGTGGAAATAAGACATTACATTATGATTAAATTGATTCACTGCTTGCACTGCTACAGCCTTATTCAGGTACACAACTTTGTACTGTTTCCCACATCACCCTAATCTCATTTGAAGTGAGGGTTCCTCTGCCTTTTTCTCTTCCTCTGCAGGGGGCTCTTCTCCATAACCTCTTGCTGTGAGGGAAATGGTCACCCACAGTTCTGCAGCAATAGAGTGGACCATTGGCTCAGCTCCGATCATAGGATGTTTGGCATCACATACTCCTCATACAGCAAGACATTGCTGTGTACCAAGTTTAAAATTATTAGAAAGGTTTGCCCATTCTGCAAAAGACTTGCAGAACAAGTTATTTGCAATCCAAGGCTTTATTATATCTGAAAAACATCTAACAATTGTGGGGGATGTAGAAGCAGTGTCTGTTGGGCAGTGCTGTGCCATGCCTTGGGAGACACTGAGGTTCCCTGGCTGCCCATAAATGCTGATAGCATTCCTAAATGTTACAACAATGCAATGTTGTCCCATCAATTTCTAAAATGGCCTGGAAGCCAGTGTCACCTCATCGAGAAACTCTGACATAGCTTTATGAGGAAACAGATTAAAAAAGGTGAGTGAATCACTAAACTGGACTTCTCTAGAAAGTACACAAACTTGTCTCTTCCCTTTAATGCAGTGCTATTTTATTGGTTGTATTTATACACACAGTCATACGTTATGTTTATGCATATTCATGTATGTATAATGGCATTTGTTATGTTAACTATGTATTCACCACAGTATTTTGACTATGCTGAATTTTATAAAGGCCTGTCAGAACATTTTGATTAAAATTAACTCAGTCATACTTCTCAATGCAGGTAAAAACATATATATATATATATATATATATATATATATATATATATATAGACTAATGGCAGGAAAATGTTGTATAGCCTATTAATGACATTCTCTTCCATCCTTTCTGTCTACCACAATTGACAACTTTCCACTGAAAACAATTACAGGACTAGGAAAGTTCCAAAGACTACCCTAACTTCTAACACCACTTGCAAGTTTATGGGCCCCACGTATATAAGCTTTCCTGTCACTGGGGCACAGTACTCACCTCCCACAGTTTAAAGGAAGAGAGATTTAATCTGGAGTACAGTTTAAGGGTATTCAGGCTAGGGCAGGCTGGCTTCAAGGAGGAAGCATCTAGACAGAAGGCCATGTAGAGCAAAGATGCGTAGTTCATGGCCATTTAGAGGCAGAGCAAGGGAGCAATGTTAGGGAATGACGGGAGAGGAACAAGATACAGAACCCAAGGTCATACCTCCACGACCCTTCCAGACAGACCCAGAAATGTGCTTTGAGAATCCCCTCAGTGGTTCCCAGGACAATCAAGTTGACACAGTTAAGCAGAACCATCGCATCAACATACAGATCTGATAACTTAGAGTACTCGTGAAACTCACTAAAAGCTGTTGCGTGCATAATAATTGGGATTTATTATAGCAAAAGGATACAGATGAAAATCTGAGAAGGGCAGAGGCACACGAGCCAGGATCGAGGGAATTTCAAAGTACAAAGCTTCTGTTATCTTCTCCCAGCTGAGTCATGGGCAGGGCTACCTTCTCCCAGCAATAACATGAGACAGTAGGAGTGTGGCCAACCAGGGAAGTTTAGCCAAGCCTTGGTGTCCAGAGATTTTACTGGGATCTGGTCACTTAGACATGACTGCCTGTGTGGCTTACTGTTAGTCTTCAGTACTATTATGGTTTATAAACTATCCTTTACAAGCCTTATGTTGGAAGGAGCAGGCCACTGGGAGTGTGACTTGGAAGTGTATATTCTGCTTCCCAGCTGCCATAGGTTGGGCACCCTTTCTCTGCCATGCTGTGATGCTGTCTTGTCTCTCTCTGCCTTGGTTCCAGCTGACCATGGACTGAAACCTGGAGCTAAAATAAACCTCTCTTCCTTTAAGTTTTGAGTATCATATATTTTTTCCCACCAATGGGAAAGTGACTAGTACAGAAAATTGATATTGGAAGTGGGGTTGCTGCAATGCCTGTACTTGAATATGTGGTTCAGAAGCCTTTGAAGCTGATTCACTGGATGAGTTTGGGAAAGTTTGGAGATTAGAGCTAGAGAAATCCTAGAATGCTTTAAGTTGAACCAGGTGAATTCAGAAGACCAGAACTCAAAAGACCAGAATGGTGAGAGGAATTCAGACAGGAAAGGCCAGACTTCAGAGGTTTCTGTTGTGAACACAGATTCCATTGCCAGGTGGACTAGAGACCATGTATACTGCACTCAGTCTATATTTTGTCTATATCCTGAGATATTGGAGGAAACTGAGATTAAGGGCAGTGGACTATTAAATCTGGTAGAGGAAATTACAAGGCAGTCGTATTAGGCCAACTTTTCAAGCTGGCAGATGTGGAATCATCCACATGGTCCTATTTTTGTCAAGGATACAGAATGTAAGAGTTATGGGGCCACAGAGCCTTCTACTCATATTCAGAAGAACTGAAAGGCCAGACAAACATATATGACAGGGTAACAGTCCCTGCCAGGAGCCTATGAACGGGCAGCACATGAAGCTGTGAGGCTAACACTGAAGATGCAGTGGTGACCCAAGGAAGTTGGAGATGCCAGGAACATGAAATGCCTTCTGCGGAAAGGTGCAGGGAGTAAGAAGAGTCAGCCATGGGAGAGGCCCTGAGAGCTGCAAGCAGGAAAGCCATTAGGACAGAGCTGTCCAAGCCCTTTAGAAGTCACCTCTCACCAAAATTTGCTTTGGGTGCTGGACACACAGCTCCAGTATTTAACCTCTGTCCCGCTGAGTCTTGGTCCTATTCTATCCATTTCGCTATTCTTCCCTTTCGCAGCGGGGCTGTTTGCTCTGTGCTCATTCATGTTGGAGGCATTTAACTTTCTTTGGATTCTTAGGGGGTCTCACAGAATTTGCTCTGAGACTCATAGGACATTTTGCACTTGGACTTTTCAACATGCCTAGAACTTGTAGGGCTGCGACGACTCTTAAAAGAGGATGAAATGCATTTCTAGAGGTGGGGCATGGTTGGAAGGGATGAGACGCTAGAGGCATGACTTCGAAGGGTGCACTGCAGTCCCTAGCTCCTCCTCTCTCTGCTTCCTATTCCAAGGTCTCAGAGATCACCTCTCCGCAGCAAAGCCCGGGCCGTTCTTTAAGTAAGATTACTTGACTTTCCTTTCCCCTTCTTTTGGTCTGTCTGTTTCTCTGTCTCCCTCCCTCTCTGTCTGTCTCTGTCTCTCTTTGTCTGTCTGTCCATCTGTCTGTCTGTCTTTTACAGTTCTGGGGATAGTCCCCAAGGCTTCAATCATGCTAGACAAGTGCTGTCCTGTTCGGTTATACTCCCAACCCACTAAACTTAAAATGATACAAAGTATGTAAAAGTTCTTTTTAAAAGAGCATCGCAGAGCTAACAAAGCAGCAGCACTATTAGGCCAAAACAGTGCAAGTTGGAGCCATAAAGGTACAGAGAAAAAAGACCCAAAGCTGGAAGGCAAGTGCCAGTCCTGGGAGAGTTGTCTAGTTGGCCCCCAAGGGGTGAGGACCAAAACAAAGTCCGGGGCCTGCCCAGGACGGAATGTTGTAATGCGGGGAGCTCAAATGTAAGGGTGAGCTAGGAAGAAGGTCACTTTGCACCATCCTCCAAGAGAATAGACGAGCTTTACTCTGGCACTAGGAAGTGAAGGGAGAAGCATACCAGTCTCTGAGACGTAACAGTGAGTTTATGCTGACACAGCTCTGCAGCCCAGCCCCTCAGAGTTTCAGTCCAGCAGAAGCTCACACTGTGGATTTTTGTCGAAGTACCCCTAGCTCCTGGTGGGTGTGGATCTGCTGGAGGAGTAAGGCTTCATTTGAAGACTCCAAGAAAATCCTCACAATTCATTTCTAAAGCAAATGGCATGCTTATAGTTAAAATGAAAGCTAAGCAAGAGTAGGAGCCGACAGGGTAAGAGGCCGCAGAGACGGAGCCGCAAATCCTCAGACGTTAGAAATGTCTACAAAGCGTATTACGACAAAACATGTTAGGGGAGCTTGCAAAGATGAATTTTTCATCTTAAGGTTCTAAAGATTTTAGTTTCTTCGTGTAATTTTCACACACACACTTAGAAAATAAGTACAAGTCATTGATCGTCTGAAGTGTTTACAAAGCTGTGGTTGAACTGGTTTGGTTTCAGTCAATAGTGCCTTCCTCTGACTTGTGATCTTTCAAATAAAAAGTGGAGATGTTATGATATATATTACTCTGTGCTCTTTTGAAAATAAGAGTAAATACAGCTGCTCCTTACATAAGGTACTTTATATAAAAAAATTGACCAGACCAACCCTTCATTAGCGATTTGGCCTTGGGCAAATTATTTAATATCTTGAAATGAGGATAATCATAGCACTGTCTGTGTGTAACGTAGCAACCACTGTTAATTCCTATTATTTTGTTCTGAAACCCTGTGTCATTCTTCTTGATTTTGCTTTGCTTTGTTTTTGTCTATATTGTTGGTATCTTGGTATTGTTCTTTTTAAAATTATTATTCTCTTAAAAATAAAACAATCATATCACTGTCTAAATTTTTAATACAACAAAGATGAGAATAGCATTGACTTCCTAAGAGTATTGTGAAGGGAAAATAGCAATACACAGAAAATGCTTAGCACACCTGGCCAATAGTAATTAATTAATACTTGATGCCTTCCTCTGGAAAAAGGAAAATGTGTTCAAAAGAACATTAATTATAGGAGACTCGTCGCTTGACATACGTATACAATATAATGTTCTAAAAAGTGTATATCTAACACTCAGCGGTTGAAATATTCTTTAATCCTGGATAGATGTGTCTTGTGCAAGCAAGGAGGAGATCCAGCAGGGACCTTCATTCAAGATGCGACCTTGTGAAGCCATCACATTCTTCTGATTCCATTTTCTTCGTACGTCTTTCCCCCTCTCTTTGATGCCTTTGTCTTTCTATTCAGTGCGCGTGTGAACAGCCACATCCTCTGCAAAGTAACACTTCACATATGTGCAAACTTTCATTATGTCTTCTCTGTTCAGATGACTAAATCAAGTTCCTTAAACTTTCTACTTGGTCACTTTTCCAGAACCATCACCAGTTTAGAAACTATGCATGTTTTATCACATCCCACTTAAATTTGGAGCTTAAGGAAGACATTTTTTTTCAGTGATGTCCAAGTAGTGCTGATTCATTTGGAAGGTAAGTTTACTACTCCTCTGTATGTTTCCCGGTCCAGTACTGCACCTGACTTTATTCTTTCAAAGTTGGCAACCAAAAGAATTTGGCACTGGCTGCCTTTTTGTAAAGGAAATATTTCTTTTTGTAAAGAAACTATTATTGGAACACAGGCATATGTGCTCCTTTAAGTATTGTCTGTTGTTTTTCTGCGGCAACTACAGAATTGAGTAGTTGTGACAGAGAGCTCATGGGCCTCAAAAGTCTGAACAATCAATATCTGGCCTTTTGCAAAACAAGTTTGCTGAACTCTGCTGTAAAGCATTATTATGCTGCTGAAGGACGCTGCCCTTCCATGCCTTCTCTCCCATGGCATCTCTTTCACCCGTCTCTGTCCATGTTGCTAAACACGCACTGGTCTTTCTTTGCTTCCCAGAATGCACCAACATTCTTCCTGCCGGCCACTTCCCATAGGACATCATTCCTGCCTGAAGTCTTCTTTGTCTGCACAGCTTTCTCCCCACAGAGGAGCTTCTCATCTTTTACCGTTCAGATCTTACCTCCTGTCTGAGACACTCCCTCGCCATTCTGCCTCGCCTGTCCTTTTTTGAAATACAGCACTGACCTGCTTTTTCCCTTCAAATCACGTATCACAATTGGAAACGGGGTTTTTATTTGTTCATTTACTTCTTTAGTGCCCCTCTCTCCTCTTGTCTGTGAGCTCCATCAGTGAGGGACAATGTCTTGTTTTCTTTACCGCTCGATCTTCAGAGCCTGCCACAAAATGGTACACAGTAATTAATTACCGAGTAAATGAACAAATAAGTGGTGAATTTGCATGTATAACAATCTTTCTTCATTTGCAACTGGTTTCTTCTCCTTAAAAGTAGTACTTTGTTTCAATAATGTTTGTTGTATTTCTTCTCCTTGGCTCCAAATTATTGAAGTCATGCTATATTTACATTTTTTTCTTTCTTTGTGGTAATTTCGCTCTCAGCTTGATGCCATTTGTGCATTTAATGAATACTGTTTGGTTATTTACGTGGCTCGAAGCAGAATGAGAAAGACATGTTGTACTGACTACTGTTCTATTTGGGTCATTTTGGTAATAGGAACATTGAATCTTCACTAAGAAAGTATCAGCTCATTCCTGAATGAGATGCTGGAAATGGTATATTAGAATATTAACGAATATCTTGTAAATTGCATAATATTAGTTTCTGGGATATTTGTATGTTGATTTCAGTATACATTATGATTCCTAGAAAAGCATTTCCATAAGCCCAAATTGATTACATTTATAAAGTGTTCTTTAATTACAAAAATTTTCCTATAGAAACCATCTGCAGTAAGTGCCTCTTCAGAGTAAAATGAGATGCAGCAGAGAAGATGAAAATTCTTATGCAATGTACCAATTATGGCTCTGATTAAACTGTATCTGCTTTGCAGCAATGGCTTTGCTGAAATGAAAGCTTTGCTACTGCCAGTTACGCCGTGCACATCTCCTACCCACAACTCCATCAGATCAGCTTCTGTGTAAAACTCAACAGCTCCTTAACAATTCAGGAACACTGGGCAGAGGGGATGAGAACTTAAAAAACGAAGGTAGGAACAGTAATTTTTAGAATGCGGTTCTCAGGCAGCAGCGCAGCATCCCTGGGAATTTATTATAAATATAAATTCACAAGGCACGCTCCAGCCTACTGAATCAGGAATGTGGTAGGGTGTATTAGAGAAAAAGTTTATTCACTGCACTTGTCAAAGACAGTAAGACAGATTTATTTAAAGGAGAGTGCCACAGTGAGGTTTTGTCATAGGGAAAGAAGGTAGAGATCAACTCCAACTGCAAGGAAAACTCAGAGTTGATAGGCAAGGGGCAGCATGTGGGTCAGAGGATGTACACCACTGTAGAGGAAATGTTAGGGCAAAGAGAGGATCCTGGCTAAATGGACTTAGGATTCTTTCTGAAGGCAGGCTGGAACAATGAGACATGACGGGGAGATAGTGGAGGATGAGGGATGTGGTCAGATGTGGTGGGTGATCAGATATCAAGGTTGGAAGACTCTGGTTAAGCCAGTTTAGCAGGATTCTTGCTCAAATGGACAGGGAATGCATAATTACAGAAACCTGAAAGTCAGAACCTTGCTGAGAAGAGATTTCAAAGAAGCTTGTCAGAGAGAGTAAGACAGATCTATTTCAAGGAGAGTACCACCATGAGTTTTTATCACAGGGAAGGAGCATTAACTCAACTCCAAATACAAGGAAAACTCGGAGTTTGGTGAAGGACAGAATCTCCATCAGATGGGAGGAGAGAGGAAATCCACCGACTACATGCTAACAAGCTCTCTGGGAAAATCTGCTGCAGTTGGACTACTAAAGTACAGAAGTAAGAAGGAGAAAAATATCCCAGATGTACTCAGATAGGACATCTCGTCACACCTGCGGGCTAAAAAGTGAGGATTTCCAATCAGTCCATTCTCTACTGAGACCTGTTAAGGTCTTGTTTCTGGGATGAGTCTCCAAAAGTCAGTGAGTTTCTTCTGTGCTTCGGATAGATCTTCTAGTAGGTCTCCAGGCATCTCTCCTGACGCAGACATGAGCAGTAACTGCGTCAGGATGTGTATTCTCTGCAGTGTGCTTTGCACAAGTACTGGTCAGAACTTCATCTTTTCCTACTTTCTTCTTTATTTTGTTTTCATTGTAATTGCCCTTTGACTCTTGTTAGTTTTTTTGTACCTTGACTTTTTCATCTTATGGGCTGACATGGAATTGAAATACTGACATTTGAATAATGCCAAACACATTTATACTTTCACTCAGGAAATATTAATTACAACTACTATTACTGCTATTAAGTATTGAAGTAGTCAAAATTCTGTGAACAAATATTGCCTTAGTACCTTTTATGCACCCTGCCAGACACCATTAATGAGTATGGTTGCTATAGTTGAGGAGATGACAAAGTAATTGTGTCATCACATTTTCTAATCAGCCTGTAATGAGAGAAAACTGCGAGGTATTTATTTAGGATGTAATGCTAACACTTTGAAGTACAAATAGTCACAGAAAAAGGAAGTAGACCAAAATAATTAATAGGATTATAAACTAAAAAGCACTGAGACTGTGAAACATAATGTGAAACAATTGTTCTTTCTAATCATGCCCTGGCAGTGACTGAAATAATTTCTCAGGCACTAGAATACTTTGCAAAGAATACATAAGGGATAAAGAATCTCTTGTTTGAACAAGACAAAATGTTAACATATGACTTAAAAGGATTAAAAGCAAGAACTATTTGTCTTTTTGGGGGGATAACATAGAATGGTATTGTGTTACACAATGTGAAAGAAAGATTGTTAATTGGTACACCCAATTAAAATAGTATTCAGGATATAATTTTATACAAGGCTGGTATTTATCTGGCTTTCCATTCTATCAAAATATTAACTGAAGTAACTATGCTTCTACAAGAGAGAGCAGAAGGATTCTTTAACATAATTTTATTTATAGAGCTGTTTAAAATAATTCATTCAAAATGAAATCACCCCCTATAGAGTGAAATATATTTCACTATACATTTTTAAAACATAAATATGTACACCAGGCATACATGCTATTGAGTAGGGTTCTGATGTTAGTATCATGTTCTTTCTCATTAAATGATAACAATTGTTGGGTTGTTATTCTTATATTGGTGTTCGAGGGAAGGGCCTGTTTTGAATTTGTCTTCTCTGTGGGTTGTTCAAATTCAGCTTTTCTACCTTATTTCCTGTGATCATTTCTTGTCTCACTTAATTTTGGGCCAAGAGTGCAGGCTTGTGTTAAAAAGTCACCTACATTCTGTCACATATACAGATGTAATGTTGGGTAACTTAACCTTTTTGAACCTCAGTTTCCTCTGCTGTAAGATTCCTAAAACAATAGTTCTGTTTCATAGGGTTGGCTGTGAAAATGAATGCAATGCATTCAAAGTACTTTGCATTCTGCCCAGCATGTGGTGAACACTTAACACATTGTGGTGGGGTTTGTTTTTCCCTTTTTCTAGGATTCTTACTATCGACTGACCTCCAGTCAATATACATGCAGAAAACTTATTTATTTTAACAGCAGTCATTACCATTGTTAGACCATTCTCATATCCTTTCTCTCTCACACTCTCTCTCTCTCTCTCTCTCTCTCACACACACACACACACACACACACACACACACACACACACACACATCCTTCTTTAGCTGAGTACTATGGCTAGTTCTGTGTTATCCATTTCTTGAGTGGAGTTTCTTTGTGGTAAGATATTTTCTTGCTTTGGACCTTGGATAAAAGTGGATGTCCCACTACACAGGTTCCATGACTCCTTGAATAATGTCGTTAAATATCCACTCTGTGTTCAATAATAACTGGGGGAATAAATAAATTCGTATATATAATTATATCTATTTCTAGTTGCAGAAGCATGTTATGGGGATTAGGGAGGATGAAAATGATAAAATTTAAGTCGCGATAATAAAAATTAAAACAAGTGAGAAGCTTGGATATAGTGAAAGAGATGAGTAGAAAGGAAAGTTAGATAAAAATGAAGACACCATCCCTAGAGTGTGCAGAATGTATAAGAAAGAAATAGGAGAAATGAAGACTAATGATTGAAGAGAAAGAAAATGTATATAGGGTATAGCTGGTGTCATTAAGAAGCTCTGAGGGAAACACAGGAGGGAACTGTAGAACTCAGGCAGCTTCACTGAGTGGAGGATAGGATGTAGCTCCTGGTGCTTATGAGGGGGCAGTTTTTAAAGCAATATATTGTATGTGCTTTTTTTTGTTTTTGGTATCAGGAATCGAACTCAGGACCTTGCGCTTGCCAGGCGGGCACTGTGCCCATGAGCTACATCCCTGGCCCTGTATGTGCTTCTTCTTTTCCTTTCCTCTTGTTCGTGACAGCATTCTGTGTCCTGGGAGACTGAATATTGTCACAGGAAGAGTACAAAGGGGCAGTTTGAGGTGGGGATGAGAAGAGATGAAGAAGAACAAGATCAAAAGAGAAGCATACTTTTAAAAAGCAAGAAAGTTTTAAATTAGCTCCTAAAATGGGATTTTACAGTAATACTTAACTCTTAAAAGCCAGCTTTGTAAGACAGAGGAGCTTTCCGATTCTTTTATTTACCATTAATACATCATGACCCACTGGACTTGACCAGACAGGTACTTTTGGTTGAAGTTCCAGCAGACAGGAAGAGAATTCTCTTGAGAAATCATAGGTGTTTGTATGATTGGGATGGGACAGAAAATTTCCTGTCTGAGTCTGAGGAAGGGTAGAGAGGGCATGATCGGGTGATGTGACAGGGCAGACAAATTAAGGAGGGGACAGTCTGGGCCAGGGACTGAGTGGCCTGTATCACCAGGACAATACTGAGGTTCTGTGGGCTGGCAGAGCCAGGGTGGAGCTGACTCAGCAGCAGGCTCCCGGCCTGCCAGGTTGAGAGAGAACAGTTCACAGGGTTTCAGATCCTGACAGAGCCACAAAACCCACTAGGCAAACCTCCCCAACCTTGAGCTGCTTTCTAAGTAACCTCTACACAAAGGGTGGAATGGCCAAGGCAGCAGAGCAAGGTCTCCACTTGGCAAACATGCTGTGTTTTACAGAACAGAGGTAATTTTATTTACTCTTCCGGTTTCTTATCCTAGAGAGACAATGCAACGTGTACACATGTGAGTTTGATTTGTTTCACATATGAGTGTGATCTCTAGTTGCATCCATTTACCTATAAAAGCCTCGAGTTTATTTTTTTAATAGCTGGGTAATACTCCATTGTATAAAAATACCACATCTTTTTTTATATCCATACCTCAGTGGATGGGCATTTGGGTTGTTTCCAAGGTTTAGCTACAACAAATTGCGCCGCCGTAATGAAAGGTACAATAGACTGTGAAAGGGAAAGAAACTGCTCAAAGGGAAGGAACTGGAACGAGGGAAGGGAGAAAAGAAAGATGGAAGGGAAAACTGTATATGTATATACACAGGAGAGCTGGGATCATCGTACTGCTGATTTCTAGCAGTCTATTGAAAAGAGTAGTTCATGCTTAAATTTTTTTCTTCTTTTTAATGTTTTGACTAGTTTTGCATGATTATATCTAGTAATCTGAACAACTAATTTGAAGCCAACAATATGCAGAATAACAACCATTCTTGAATTCCTACTGTCTTATTCAGTGAAATTCTGTATTGTTTCTAATGTTTTTTAAAATTATTTTTATTCTCTTTAAAATAATAAAAAAGAATAGAGGTACTATTTGAACTAAATCAGTTCCTTAAATGTTTCCAGGAACTGTGCTTCAGGGATAAATACCTGAGTACAGAGGGCGTGATATCAGAGCCCCAGCCAGGATAGCAGGAAAAGGAGCGAAGAGAATCCCGGGGCACAGCCTGAGAGGACAGCACACGGTTTAGAATGTGCAGGTGGCGGGAAGGCACTGATCGTTTCGAACAAGACACACTTTTTTGTACAACAGTGGCAGAAATCCCGGTCATGGGTTGCTTTTTATTTGCATGTGTTTGAGAGCCCTCATGACTACGTCCATCTTGGGGAACTGGTAAATACACGTGCACATCGTAATCATGTTTTGCTTCGTCTCCCCTCGTCCGCCTTCCCCTTTCCCTCCTTCTGCATATCCCCCTCCCCTTTCCTCAAAGTCTACTCCTCTGTTCGCTGCTGTCTCTTTCTCTTATTTTGCTCTTTAAGTGATTTATGTTTTGGCTTCGTCATATAAGGAAAACCATGTGATCTTTAGGCGTCTTGTCTGATTTATTCCACAAAACAAGACACCTGCTTGGCTTCGTGTGATGTGGCGGAGGTGTGATGCGCCAGCTCAGCGAAGCACACAGGCGTGGGAGCCTTTCAGCCTTCCATCCCACATCCCGTGCCCCACTGCACCTTCCCGGCTTTATCCACACTGAAGCGCCGCCCCCCCCCCCATGAGCACGTTGCTGGGGGAAGAGGTGAATGATGGGAGACAGCTTTGAAGCAAGGCTGGTAGATACTCTGGAACATGGGTTCTTCTGAAAAAAAAAAAAAAAAAGGTTACATAAATCCTGCAGGTGGAGAGAATAAGAAGAAAGATGGAATAACCGACAGTTTATGCAGACGTTTTCACTCTTAAAAAGCTGGGTCAGTGGTGTAGTTCATTTGCATATTGGGTCTAATAGGGCTCTCTGGAGGGTCACCGGGGCTCCGGGGGCTTTGACTGTTCTGTCTGCTACATCTGCAAAGTAAAAGGGGGGTATGGGAAAGGGGAGGGTGAGAGAGGGAGAGGGAGGGAGGAGGGTGGGAGGCAGGGAGAGAGAGAGAGGACTATAGTGTCCAGACCGGTGGGTAGTCAACGAAGGCCCTAGAGGGGGAGTGTGATGAAAAAGAGACAAGGGACACAAGAAATGGAGACAAGACAGGAGTCTGATCAAGTCTGGTTTATTGAGCGGAAAGCTTGGGCTTATGTACATGCGGGAGTGGGGATTGACGTCAGCGGGTAACTAAGCAACGGAGGGAGGTTCAAATATCACGCAAGGGTGGTCAGAGCATCAGGCGATATTACGTAATTAACAGGAAATTGACCATATATGGAAACCGGAACTTAACTCTCAAGATGGCTGGTAGTTTACAAAACGGATGCAGACCACAGGTCTCTCAGCGGTCTCCCACACTATAGCAATCACGGTTGTGAATCATAACCAGGAGACCCTCTGGGCCGCCATGGGCACGTGGCGGCTGCTGCTCACTACAAGACTATTGGAATTCACCAGTCATCAGCTGCTTCCTTCCCACTGGACTGGATACAAAACAGATTCACAAATCTAGGAGCTGCCCACCTAATCTGAAAGTCCTGGAAGTTAGTGTTTATCTGGGCAGTAACTTTGGAGGAGGCAGCTGCAGTTTTCCTGTATTGCTTTGTGTAATTTTTCTAAATAAATTATGTAGTCCATGTTTTTAGGAAAGATGAGATTTGGTGAAAAACCAAGTGTGACAGGTGTTTGTGTGTGTGTGTGTGTGTGTGTGCATGTATGTTCAACTAGGGTAATTTATTTTGTGAAGTGGCTCAGAAATATAATAAAATGGCCTGGATTCAACTTTCAAGCTAAATATTTACAATTTGAAGTAATTAGGAGTTAGGAGAATCACACCTGGTACTTCTGCAGATGTACTTCAAGAAAATTTATAGTCATGGACTCATTGACATTTACTGAACTCTGTTAGCCCACTTGCAAATAGTAACCTAATCTTGCTCTGCTGATTAAAAAACAAAGACAGAAAGAGAAAGAGGGTAAATTACCTGCTCTGAATTTGCGGCTGGCTTAGTGGCATAGTTAGAAGAGAGAGAGGCTGCTCTGCTCACAGGGATCTATCCTTGGAGGTTTAACAGAAGGTACATCGGACATGCCAACCTGTTTGCCATGATTGTTTACCTAAGGAAATCTGTGACTTTAAGGTCATGATGATGCTTTGACAAATAATATTTACCAGATTATTTATTCATGGGTTATAGATTATTCACAGGTTCTAATTGCAAATGAAACCCTTGGAGCTGATCATGGCATGCTGTGGTGATTAGCATTACATGAGGTCTGGGGGATGGTACAATAAATGTAATTTGGTCAACAGAAGAGAATGCTTTCAAAGTGGAACTGATAGTGCAGGCAGCTTCCAGAAATTAGAGGGCTTGTTGATCCTCAGCTATAGGCCCTTAAGTATGTATATAAGGGAAGTTTGAGAACATAGGGAAGCACATAAAACAGAATAGCCTATAGAGAACTAATTTCTCATTTGTAATTGGATTAACTGACTATGTTATGAGCTAGAAGGGTTAAGAGAGAGCAGAAGCTGGCATTCAGACATTGTGCATTTTGAAACACTTCACCATGCAATTGGAGTATTCCATTGAAGTTTTTCTATTATGTCCAAGGCCTTTGCTGTTTTCTCTGACCCAACTATAGAGAAAACCAGCATGCATTATCAACTCAACTATAATTTTATCTTACTGTAACACATAAAGAAATGTATTGGCACAATACCTCACAGGTGTGTTTTGTTAGAAAAATTAAGCCAGTCTATGCCACGGTCTCCAGATAGTGCTTCTTTCTGCTCGTTTGTTCTAGAGAATTGCACTGCCTTGTTCTAACTTTCAGCACAAAGCAATTTTGTAAATGGTGCCCTCAAATGCTCTGATGAAGTTATAACTGATGAAGGTGCTGAGATGAAGATGCTGCAGTGAAAACTGGGGCACATCAAAGAAAACCGATTAGTAATCATAAAATGGGGACAAGGTGCAATAACGCAGAGTGTGTACTGCAGGCTGTCAGTTGTCCACTTCGCGCTTTGTCCACAGCCTAAGGGAACTGTACCTTGTCAGAAGTGTTTGTGGCTGCTCATCTTTCAACACTTGCTAAATGTCAAATTGAATCAGAGGGTTCAGTCTCCTTTGGACTTCAACAGTGAACTCTCTGCTCTGTGATATCTCTTTTGGCCAAATAAACTTGCATTTAAAAATTCTTGTTTTTTTTTTATGTCTCTTTCCTCGGTGGAACTGGAACTGGGAATCTTAAAGCCATGCACACTGTTTACCTCTTTGAAAAGCAACCTGATACAGCTTGTTAATATAAAACCTCTATCACCTCCCAGAAAGCATAATTCAGCACACTCTTCCTCTTGCTTCTGTGTCCTTACTTGACATCTCTTACGGACAAGGTCAGTGCTTTTTCTTGGCATTTATGGATGACGACTGCCTTACCCTTTTGCAGACTCTTCATAGGTGCTACTTGCCAGCCATAGGGGCCTTTTCCTTCTTTCCACCCATTTCTTTTTTCCTTCCTCAGAAAATTAAACATTTTCTCAAAGATCCATTATCTCACACACTTTAATAATTTAGTAATACCTAAGAAATTTTTCAGACAATAATTTCCATGAAATAACATGCAGATCTTCCTATGACAAGATACCTGGAACTTCCAGATGAATGATTTTTAAAAATTCCCACTTAAAGGCATAGATGAGTTCATAAGACATCATTTCTGGAGACAGAGTAAATAGATAACCATCTTACACTGTAGCAGCTAGTGTGTTTGTGTGTGTGTGTGTGTGTGTAGGGGATTGGTGTATGTAGTCAACATAAACTAGAGACTGAGTAACAACATAGAGGAACTGATGACAAGGCTGGGATTCTACAAGAGGCAGCAATTAGTAATGAGACAAAAGTGGCAGCCGTCTCAATCAAAGAGGGCTACAAAGTAAAGCCACTCACACACTTGGGGGACCTTGTGGACGTTTTTCTACCTGAGCCTGATTGCTGCAGGACAATGTTTCAACTAGAGAATTTTTATTATAATAGGTTTGTCATCTAATGGGTTGTGACTCAAATATCACACTCTGTATAAGGCATGAACTTAAGAGCCGACAATCAACACAATGAACGGTAGATGCCAGTGAAACTCACAGGCAACCAGGAACAGCAGACCCCCCAGTGTAGGCCAAGAGACTTCCCATAGAAATGGTCTAAAGATGAGCTCTCCCTTTAAAGTTACACAGTGTTTAAGGAAAGAGTTCACTCTGAGCTAGAACCAGCAAAGTCAGACATTGCATTCATCTTCTAAGCTTTGAAAAGATGTTTAGGTGTTTAAAAGCGTACATACAGTGTCAGAGGCCAAGTAGGGACTCTACGAATTAAACTGTAGGCACTGAGGTAATAATGAAGTAAGCCTATTAAACAGGATATTAGACACAGTTAAAAAGTAAATTAGTGATCTGGAAGATCAATTGAAAGAAAACTATTTGTAATGCAACTCAGATGCAGTTATGGTCCTTTTTTTTTTTTTTGCGGTACTGGGGATCGAACTCAGGACCCTGCGCTTGCTAGGCAAGCGCTTATTCCACTGAGCTATATCTCCAGCCCTCAGATGCAGTTATGGATGGTATAAAGTTGAGGTAAACAGACAAAAATACACATACTCTAACATATATGAGATATAATGAAAACATGGTGAATGTCTACATTTTTAAAAGTTATTGCAGTACAAGAAGCACTAGTGTGGCCCTGAATCAAGGCCAGCAGTTTTCTGTAGCTGTTGGTTTCAAGCAGGAGCCTAAAGAGGCATCTTTCTATGGTCTGTTGGCCATTTCAGAATTTTAGAAATGTAATGGTCAAATCATTAGAAAGTAACAAATAACTAAATAAATTTTACGAGAGGACTTCAAGATGGTGGCCGGGTAGGCAGCAGAGAGAGAACCTCCCGGAGGAATGCCACTCAGACAAAGGAATATAGGAATATAGCAACATGTGAAGGACAGAAGGGAAAGAGGTGGGTATCCTGAACTCAGGAAGGATCTGAAATGGGAATTGAAGCCCTCAAAGAGACTAAGCAAAACCTCTGCTGGAGGAAAGGATCGGAGATCCGCCATGGTGCAGTCAGAGGGAGAGGAGAAGGAAGAAGTCACCGCTCCAAGCACACCCATGGCCCGCGCCCTCATTCCAGCATTCACAGCTTCAGCTTCAGAGGCCAACGCTCACGGAAGCCTCCTAACTCACCCAGGGGAGAGTGGAGTTCCAAGAGCTGGTCCAGGACTGGAGAGAGGAGGGCACAGCCAGGAAAGGAGACAATGGCAGTTGGTAGCAGTTGTCGGACCCAGTGTGAGAATGAGAGGTTGCGACAGCCACTGGGGCAGAGTCCCCACCCTGCGCCAACCTTCCTAATCAGCGCCTGGAGAGAATCAATGCAACTAGTACACAGCCCACCATGTCTGGCTCTGCACCTGCTTCGAGGTGGTGGCCCCCTGCCTCTCTGCTGGGTGAATGGCTACCAGTGGAGAGCAGTGGGGAATCTCGGCAGTGAGCCGCGGTGGCTTCCAAGGATCCGGCCAAGGAACAGACAGGGGCTCCAGCACCGCAACCGGAGGGAGATGCAGATGGAGGTGGATAGCGTGGCTGCATGCCCTTCTCACTCCAACATCAGGCAGGAAGCACGAGCTGGGTTGCCGGGATTCAGCTCCCACCCTGAAGTCTCACTGGGAGCACCTTGAGTCTCGGTGGCTTGAGCAAGCACTGACTGTTCCTGGCAACAATGGGACGAATCCACGGTCTTCAGGACTCACCCCAAACTATTAATGTGAGCACCAAGAGGGTCTCCTTACAACTTTCACATATGAACCTTGCATGAACCCATAGCAACAAATTAGATGAAAAGCAGCAGACCGGGAGTCTGAAAAACAACAACATACTCTATACAGCAGACCCAAGAAAATCCTCCAACTCTATTCTAGAACTAATCTTTAAATACAGTTCATACCCTGAACTAACACAGTGAGAACAGGCCAGGGAGATTTCAAGCCCTTATATCAAGCATTGTAAATTCATCCAGTGCCCAGCTGCAAGGGTTGGGGAATGGTAATACTGGAGATCAGGAGGAGGGAGGAGGAGATGAAAGGGCCTCTGGCATCGAGGCAATGGGACAGAGCTGAAGGGGTCACTGAGGGTGCCCCGACAGGGGCATGTGTCCCGCGGCTGCTCCACTGTGGGCCCCATGGTTGCTCTGCTGAGGGCCCTGCAGCTGCTCTGCTGAGGGCCCCGCGACTGCTCCACTGAGGGCCCTGTGGCTGCTCTGCTGTGGGTCCCGCGGCTGCTCCAATGAGGGCCCCGTGGCTGCTCTGCTTTGGGCCCCACTGAGAGCGCCCCACCAGCTGGACCTGCCCCCACCCATAGCAAGGCGACGGGGTAGAGCCAGGCAGTCCACTGTGAGCATAGGTGCTTTTCCACCTCCGACCATGGCAGTTTGTATACACCCATGTATGCTATAGTATAGTCTGAGATAGCTCTATCTCTTCCCAAGGCGAGAGTCCAGGGGTATAGATAAACCCAGGAATACAGTTATTATCACAGGGAAGAGGACTGATTGAGTGGTGGGGCAACGGAGATGAGGGAGGAGAAAACTGAATGATGAAATGGGCCATCATCTGTGTAACTGAGTAACATGTGAGGGTAACATTATGTAGGACAGCATCCAGAGAGAATTCCCTTCTATGTTCTCTATAATTTGTATTTCCTCAATCGTTTTTGTATTAACAGAAGTGAAGATAACTTTATATTATGCAGCATCCAGTGCTGATTCCCTACTATCTTCTCTATAATTCGGTATTTCCTTTGATGTTTATGTGTTAACTAATGTGAAGATAACAATATGTAATACAGCATCCAGTGCTGATTCCCGACTGTGTTCTGTGTAATTTTGTGTTTTCGATATTGTTTGTGGCTTATTCTGATTCATATGTCTCCATTCTTTTGTCTTTAAAATAAAAAAAATAAAAAAAAAAGAAGAAGCACTAGTATTCATCTTTCTCAAAATACTCCCCCTTGCTTACCGTAGGTCATCATTCTTGCCACTTTCCAAAATATTTCTGGAAATCCTGTTTTACGAGTGTCTGTAGTTGTGTTGTTTGTCTGCCTTGATGTCCTGAATCGATTTAAAATGTTTACCTTTCATGGTTAATTGACTTTAGGGAAGAGGCAGAAGTCACATTAGGCCTGAATTGGCAAATAGGTGGGATGAGGACATACCCTAATGTTTTATGCGCTGGCCTCTCTATTGGCTGTCACTCAGAGGCAGAATTACGTGCATATTTTTATCACACCTCATAAAGACACAAAAGAGCTGCTGCAGAGAGGGCAAAAACGACTAGACTAGCATGCTTGAAGTAAGGTGGAGTATTCTGAGGGTGAGAAGTGGCAATACGTATTTACTGACATAATTTTTAAATTTAAATACACACCACAGTTTCTGATCCCTCCTTGTTTATCTAATGCGAGTTGCAATAAGAAATAGAGTAGCAGAATTCTCCTTAGAACAAATGACTTTATGTGTTTCTTTTCTGCTTATTCATCCATGCATCCACACATCCTTCCATTCTTCGGTCCCCTATAGCTATGCCTATATCTTTTGCATTGTGTAATGTGCTGTGTACAGCTCTGGATAGAAATCTTCCCAAAGCATTTAGTCTACACACTGTTCAATTGGTTGAGCCATGGGAAGTCACAGAACCCTAGGTTTTGCAGTATAGTTTGCCTAGGACGCACATTTCTCTTACTCTGGGTGTTACTTAAATTAAGTGAGTTTCACGTCACCAAATATGAAGTTACCTTGTAAACATAGTATAAATACCTTCCAAAATGCAGTTATTGCTAAGAATTATACATACAAGATATTCTAACTTACTTTTCACTGTGTATAGAATATGCCAAATTGAGCCAGGTTACTGGTCTGACAAAAACTTCACTGAGCTGTAAGTGTCCTTTAACTGTGGAACATAGTTCCTGTCTTCTGGTGATTCTAGGTCTAAATTGAGCCTTTAAGAAACTGTCCCTTTTTGCTTGTTAGGTTATATTATTATCATCAGTGTGATGATGTGAGATGCCTTGTGTAATGGGAAATGGTCAAAATGTCTCATAAGTAATCTGTGGTACGGAGCTGGGGAATTTCTATATCCTGAGGCAGAATAACAAATATGTATTATCTTTCTTGCAGGGCAAGCTAATTATTCTTGATGTTTTTTGCTTGTCGGCATTAAAAACACCCCTCGTTGGTAAATAACTGGCTACATGGTGTTATCGCTGTAATAAATTAGTCTATTAAAAAGAGTACATCTGGAACAGCAACTTTTATTGGAGTCATCAACTAACTCAGTTTATGAAAATTCACTATTACTTTCTGACAGCGAATGATCTTTTGCACTAATAAATTAGAGAATTACAATGAGCATGTTGGAATTACCATGCTGGATTTTCCAGCCTTTGGTAGGCTTGGTAGTCTCTGTGCTTCTCTTGGGGGTGCAGTATTGTCTTTGACTTATTCTTCTGTATAGAGATCTGCTTGGGCCTATTTTTCTATAGCTCATACTCTATAAGTTGGTACTTTGGTATGCATTTTCTCCAGCTACTAAAATGTATTATGGTTAGGACCTGGGAAAATAACCATGTATGGATTCAAGTACATACATGGTCAATTACAGGACCAACTCAAATGAAAGTTCTTTTCACAATGTATAGCTCTGGGAATATAATGAGTAATTACATGTTTTTATGGGGGTGACGGCCTTCTCATTGGGAACAAACAGCTATATGTTCTGCAAAACATAGCTTAGATGCTTTTATTTATTTTATTTACAAACTAAACAATATGTAAAAGGAGACATATAAAGGGGGTATCATGTAATGTTTCAACGCATATACATGGACAATATTTAAATCAGATTAAATGTATTTGTCTCTCCAAGCACTTATCATTTCTTTATGGTGAAAACTCAAAATGCAACATAATTGATATGTCTCAGAGGTTTGAAGGAAGTATAAAAATCTCCAAAGGACCAGGAGAAAAGGAAATAAGGAAGGAAGGAAGGAAGGAAGGAAGGAAGGAAGGAAGAAAGAAAGAAAAAGGAAGGAAGGAAGGAAGGCAGGGAAAGTGAGTGAGTGTGAGGACTTGGTACACAATGCACGTACAGGGAAGGTGGGATTCCAACAAAGGCCGTAACCAAATTGTCACTGTTATCAAGAAATTGTGAGTGGCAAATTGTTAGACCTTAGAATCCTACAGGGTGACTTCGATTCCAGTTTGGTAGCTCATGTCAGAGGAGAACCAAATCCTCTTTGGTGAAGCTAACTTCACTTTGCATCCTCTGTTTTCCACTGATCAAAATCAACCAAATTTGAGCTCACAAGCAAAGCTTATCAAACCCGCCTCAGAGGTAAGCTACACATTGCAAGACTTGTATAGTTCACCTATTATATGTTTAGATTCCCGAGGACTTCACACATGGGAATTATAAAATACAGTTCCATACAGTGTAGAAGTAAAATAATATTTATAAAAAAATTTAAAGAAATAGAAAGATCTGAAGCAAAAAATGCACAAGCACCATGGAACTATTTAAAATATCCAGGAACATATAATAAAGTACTAACTGTAATATTTAGAAGTGAAAGATGTAGTTGTTGAGAAATTAGCAGAAGTGTTGAAGTATATGATAGATGTAAGAGAAGAGAAACAGGTGAACTGGAACTCAGGCCCAAAGAAACTAACATAGAGATATAGGAAATGCAAAATAGGAAATAGATGTTAAGACAGGTGGAGGACAGAAAGAGAAATTCTGACACCACGTTGCAAGAGCTCCACTGGCTAATTTGTTAGGAATTTAGACTCAGCCTCACAGCTGACCCCCAGAATAAGGATCTATAACGGTTAATAAACTTCTCAGGTTTATTTCACCTGCCCCCAAAATTTTGAGAAGAAGGGAAATAAGTTTAGAGTTAGACAGAAAATAAAGAGAATGGCGAAGCAGCAATATTTGCAGACCCGATGATCGAGCATCTTCCAGAATTAATGGAAGACCTGAATCTGTTTGTAGCAAGCAGAAGAATACCAGAGTAAATTTATACCTGGAAAGATTGAGATGAAACTGCAGAACACCCCAAACCATACAGAAACCCTAAAATTACATAGGAGGTAAAAACAGCCTGTCGCTGACTCGTCAGCACTGGAGCAATGACTTCAGCAGCAACAGCAGCAGCAGAAGACATAGGAACGACATCTGGAAAAATAACCTTTGTAGACACTGAAAGTAACTCTTGAGAAGAAGAGCAGACAAAATAAAGGCGTTTTCAGGCAAGCAAACACAGATCTACACTTAGCAGCTTCCAAAGGATGTAGCTAAGGAAGAAGCAGGTTATTCTAAAAGGAAGGTCAGATACAAGAAGAATGGAGAACACTGAAGCTGGAAATCTCGAGAGTAAGTCTAACAAAACTATTTGTATAAAATGATGCAGAATTTGTGAAAGTGTAAATTAAAGGGGAGAATTAAAACACATGGCTAATATTGTACAAATTGGGCAGAATAATTAAGTTTAACACTAAAATGTTTTAGGCCTTTTATCATCTGGGAAAGGTCAATATGTTAACTAGGGACTGCTGTGTTGTTCTACATCTTCATGGTAAAATTTCAGAAATAGTCCTTAAAATAATAGCTACAATTTGTACAACTTTTGAAAGCAAATTGAGTGCATATTTGCAGTTTGATTTTAAAATAAAATTGTTTATACTTTTAAATATATTTAGCACAGAATCAAAATATAGCATGTGAGATCCACCATCATCTTTTTATTTTATTTTTTTACTTTTAAAAATAAAATAATGAAAACATATTAACAAACAGACATCCATTTACAAAATAGCACAAGAACAATACAAGCAATACTAAATTACAGACAAGGTGACAGGAAATTAACAATGGTTGTTGTATTACATATTGATACCTTCAAAATGGTTGCTCAGGAGACACCATTATCTTTTTAAAACATATAACAGGAGATTGTTTTTCACAGACAGAAAATTTGCTCTTTTTTTCTTTGAGATAGGGTCTTGCTATGTAGTCCAGGCTGGTCTTAAACTCATTAGTTGGCACAGGCTGAACTTGAACTCATGGCGATCCTCCTACCTCAGCTTCATGAGTGCTGGGATTACAGGCATGCACCACCATGCCTGGCTCACAGTGAAAAGTAAGAGCCAGTCTTCCTAACCTTAGATAGGCAATGGTTTCTTCCATATAACACCAAAATTGTAAGTAACAAAAGAAGAATTATGTATTGGAATGTATCAACCTTGAGAATTCTGCACTCTAAAGGACAACATAAAGAGAATGACCCATGAATTCCCACAGAAAGGGAGAAAATAATTTCAAAACATATATATGTACTCACACGCACACACACACACACACACACATATAACTTGTCAGAATCCAAAATATATAATTAAGCCTTATAGTTCAATAATAAAAAGATAACAGCCCCATTTCAGAAATAAGAAAAAGATTTCAACAGACATTTCTCTAAAGAAAACAAGTGCCCCCAAAGCACATACAATTAGTCATTGGGGAAATACGTATCAAAGCTATACGATGACACTTCACACCCACTAAGATGGCTGTAATGGAAAGGATGATAAAGAGGGCGCAAACGAAACTCTCAGGTGTTCCTGATGAGGCGAACGGTGCTGCCTCACACAGCTGCCACAGAGTGAGCGTGGGACCCAGCAGTTCTGCTCCTAGCCACATACTCAAGGGGATTAAAACAAATGTGCAAACAAAATCTCGTTGGGGAATGCCCAGAGCAGCATTGGCGCAAACAGTCTACAGGTGAGGGCACTTAAATCCCCATCAGTCGATGGGTGGATAAAGAAAGTATGGTCGTATTCATGTAATGAGGTAATACATGGCCAGGAAAAGGAGTTAATCTTCATATATGCTCTAATGCAGATGAACACTGAGAAAACTATGCAAAGTCAGACCACCCAGATGAAGAGACTATACATTCTGTGATTCTATTTATATAAAATATCCCAATTAGACAAATGTGTACAGGCAGAAAGTAAATTAGCGGTTTCTGTGACTGGAGGTGGGGAAATGTGGAGTGACCATGTTTGAGTATAGGATTTAGGGTGGAGCGGTGAAAATGTGCCGTAAGTAGGTATAATACTGATTGTTTCACAATCTATAAATGCCAGAAAAGCATTTAATGGTACACTTTAAAAGTGAGCTTTATGTAATGTGAATTACAGCTCAGCGATAATTGCAAAATAAAAATAAAATGTATCCTAGCATAAGGGTGTGAGTGAACTGAGGCAGGTGGAAGCATCAGAGCAACAAACCAATAGGCCACTGGCTCATTCATGCTCAGGCTCAGTGTTAGTGATGGCAATGGAAAAAATATATAAGAACCATAACCAAAGAGAGACTGACTTTATTTATTTTGTTTAGTCTTTTAAGACAGAGTTTCACTATGCAGTTCAGGTTGTCCTTAAGCTCACTGTGTAGCCCAGGCTGGCCTCAGACTTGCAACGACCCTCCTACCTCAGCCTCTGAAGTACTGGGATTACAGGTGTGCACCACGACACCTGGCTTCAAAGATAGACTTTAGGATGTAGCAACTCCAACGATGAGAAGATTGAGAAGAGAAAAATCAATACGCTTTGCTTCTGGGTGACTCAGAGAATGATGGTGCATGAAGGGGGTGATGAGCTACGAGGGACAAGGTGGGTCAACATGATGTTGGGGGTGAAGTTCTGAGTGCACTGTAAAGAGGATACAAATGAGGTTGCTGAAAGCCACCGAGTCCCCTTTAAAATAACCGCTGAGTTTTTGGTAGGACTTGCTGCGTACCAGATACCTTTGTAGGTACGCAGCATGTATTAACTCATTTAACCATTGTAACCACTCTACAAGGTAAGGACTATACACGATTCCATTTTACAAGTAAAGAAACTGAGACTTGGAGTTCACTGACTGCTCCAGGTTGAATATCAGTTTATGCTCTTAAGCTGTTACCCTTCTAGATAACAAATGAATGCTAATTATTTTGTAGGTAATATTCATCTCAGTTCAGCATTATTTATTAGTCATTAGTTTATTAAACACAAGTAAGTCATTAAGTATTTTAGTCTTGATATATGTCAAATTATATAAGCATATGTATATATGAATTTATTTTGCCATGTATCTGAAAATGAATTCAGTCATGTTAGTAGCAAATAGCTGCACTGGAGTTTGACATTTCAGGCCGATGCAAAGGGCACATTTAGAAGAGATTCATGTATCTTCCAAGGGCAGCACTGATATTTTAGCGTATCACCTCTGAGACATTGCCATTCTTGGTGAAAGAAATTCTGCTCTGTTGGTCTCCTTCTGACTTCTGTAGCTTATGAGCAGGATTGTCTCTGTAGAGAGCTTGCAGTTTTACTTCTGCTAGGAATTACTCATTTCTCAGTTGCCTTTCTGACATGATTCCAAAAGATTAATTTGCTAAGTAATTGTCCTTGCAGCAATAATGGCTTACTCATGTTTAAAGTGCCTTACCTCTATCACTCACAATGAGATAATTGCATTCTCTTTACTTCCTTTCTTAAAAGGAGGTCCCATGGGTTACAGTGTTTGCTGTGTATACCCCTGCATTAGAGCCATTGAGAAAGTCAGTCATGATCGGCTCCTCCGCCCTTGCTTGGCTGCTGGGGTGTGCCTCTGAACTGCAACATTTCCTTCTGTGGAGATAAGGAACCCTCCCTTCCTGTACTGCCCTGTGAACTTGTTTGGGAGATTATGTCCTTTGTCAGCGTTTGAAGTATACTTTTTTCCATATCATATGATACCTGTCCAATCCTAAAGCTTTTTCTGTTCTTGTCAGAGAAAGAATGAGGTCCTTTGCCTGCAACACAGCAAGGGTACATACAGGCTATGTCCTTATGTTCGTTCTGGGACAAGGTGGGCTGGCCATCAAACCTCTCTCGAAACCAACCTTTCTTGGCTTCTTTATGTGAAGAGAGTGTTGCTGATCCTGTGCTTTTCATGCAGTGAGATCACACCTTGGGACTGCTCTTCCCGGCGGAGGGCGTCGCTGTGCTCTGCTCTCCTCCACACAATGGCACTCTTACCATGGAGCTGGAGACAGACGTTATAACTTACTTGACAAAGGCTGATGCTCTAGCTCTCTGAAGAAGTAAGAGATCAAATGCTGGGACTATTGGGCCAGTGTCAGCCCTTAAGAGCTAAAACTCAGAATAGTAGTTATTTTAAAACATCGGTGAGCAAAAAGAAAAATTACTTGTAATTCCACTCATGTTACCTGTACCTAGTTTTCTCCTATGGTTAACATTTTATATGAACTAAATCATGTATTTTGTTCACATTTGCTTAGTTTTTACCTAATACCCTTTTTCTGTGTGAAGATTAAAACTACAATACCATAATAGCCAGGCATGGTGGTGCACACCTGTAATCCCAGCACTCAGGAGGTTGAGGCAGGAGGATTGTCGAGTTTGAGGCTACCCTGGGCTACAAGGTAAATTCAAAGGTTGTCTGAACTATATAGCAAGACTCTGCCTCAAAAAAAAAAAAAAATTGAATACTGTATTATATTTAGCTGTTATATCTTCTTAGGCTTTTCTTCTCTATACCAGTTTCTATGGGCTGGAGGTACAGCTCAGTGGGCTAAGTGCTTGCCGCTGAGCACTAGGGCCCTGAGTTCGATCCCCGGTCCCGAAAAAAAAAAAAAAAAATTTCTAGTATTTTCCTATTTTTGATGACATTGACAGTTTTGAGGAATTCTGTAGAATATCTTTTAATTGAGCTTTATCTGATGTTTTCTTGTGATTCACCTTGGTTTATGAGTTTTGGAAGGAAGAACATAGAAATACCATGCTATTCTGATCACATTGTATTCAGGAATCATACTACACACATGTGTTATTACTGTTGAAGTTAACCTGGTAAACTTGTAGCCCACCCTAGACTGGACTGTACTCTTTGCAAAGAAGTCTCAATGTACAGCCCAAAATGATGCGGTGAGGAGTTCTGCTCCACCTCCTGGAGGGTATAGGACCTGCATAAGTTATTTGGGATTGTGCATCATGACAGATTTTTCTCCCCTCCCTTATTTATTATTTCAAGACAGTGTCTTGCCAACTTGCTGAATTGCTCAGACTGGGCTGGTATTTGTGATCCTCCTGCCTTAGGATCCCAGAGTATTGGCATTATAGGCTTAAGGTTTAGATCTAAATATCCCCAAAGTCTCATGCATTTAGAAGGTCATTAGATCACGGTGGTACAATACTCATGGTGGATTCATCCATGGATGAGCTCAGTAGCTAAATGTGCTGTTAAAAGGTGGGGACTGATTGGAGTAGGGCACTGGGGGCGTGGCCTGAAAGGGTGACTCTTGTCCCTAGCCCCTCCCCTCACTCTGCTCCCTGGCTGCCATAGGTGAGCAGCTACTCTTCAGCCAGGGCCCTTCTACCATGACTTTCCTTCCTTGGAGCCAACTGGCCATGGGTTCAATCCTCGAAAAACATGAGACCAAACAAACATCCCCTTGTTTAAGTTGAGGGTGCTGGGCATTCTGTACCACCAGTGGGAAAGCTGATGAGTACACATCATTATCTCTTTTAAGGTAAATATAAGTTTATACTGATGTTCCACATTCTAATTCACAATCCTAGTGATCATTCTACCCTCTTCCTTTTGCTCGTCTGTAACTTGAAATCTGTCTCCCATTTGCCCTCCTTTGACAGAACGGTTCACTTCCAGGGTGCAAGTACAGCAGAGTCAGAATAATTAATCCCTAGTTTCACTGAAGACAACTTTAAACAGAATACGGTAGCAGCAGCTATACACAGTTTACTTTTCCTTTGGTCTTATTGTATACCCTTATTTTCAAATTTCTCAAGTACCACTATTTCCCACTCCTTTCAGAGATGTTATATGTTTATAGTATAATTAGATTTTATCCCAGTCACATTGCCAAATGGCCAGGTCTGAAACCCAAAACAGATTTTTATACAATAGGGAAAAATGGGTCTGGACATGGCATGAAAGATGTCTTAAAATGCTAAGCCCTTTTCCCAGCGCCTGGGCACAGGGGAGTAAGAAGTGAGCTAAGAACTGCCTCCTGAAGCCTGCTAAACTCAGAGAACAATTAGTGAGGACAGATTTTAGCAGGGCAAAGAGCTTTCTGTGACTAGCTACAGGAGAGCTTGTTTACCATGTTTTAGTGGAAAACTTTGGAAAGTAGGGAGGTTGTGAAACCCAGGGTGGGGAGAGGAAGCAGAGGTGGAGAACATACTTGATAAGAATTGTTTCTGGCTTTGGTTATTGCCAAGAAAAATAGCAGGCATGAAGGTTTTAACATATACTCTGGGGTAAAGTACCGCTGTAGTGCCTGTGAGATTAGACCCTCAAGGGGAAGCTCTTGGTGGGTATCCTGCTGTGAGGGATGCCCAGATCAGTTCAAGCGGAGCCTGTTGCTGGGAGGGCTATAAAGAAAGCTGTAATCAAGCAATACATAATATAAGAGAAGTCATAGGCAGTTACTTATATTCAGAAATAGCACCCTTAAGCACTTCAGAAATATTCGTTTATCCTGAAATCATTGATTCATTAATTGTAAGTCGTTCAGACATTCTTTAAAGCAATTTTTTTAAAGGAACATAGTCTCACTGTCACGTCCTCACCCTACTTCCTGATAATGTGTACCTGAAAATAATGGGACTGTGTTTCTTTAATGTGCACTGCAGCGTGGGTTTTGGAAGTCTCCCAAAGGCTCAGGTGCTGATGACTTTGTTGTCAGCCTGTGGCACTATTGAGAGGTGGTGTACCCTGGAGGAGAAGGGGTCTACATAAAGGAAGTTAGTGCACTGGGGGTGGGATCATGTCTCTTCCTGTCTCTCTCCTTCCTGGTTGCCATGAGGTGCACAGGCCTCCTGCACCACACATCCCGCCAGGCTGCGCTGTGCTGCCACAAGCTTAATGCAACGGGGCCAGTGATTCATGACCTGAAACCTCTAAAACCATTTACCAAAAAAAAACTCCCTTTTTCCTTTTGAGCAGATTAGCTCAGGTATGTTGTCATGGTAATGGAACACTAACATAATATGCTTAATCGTTAAAAGATCAGCCTCCCTTCTCTGAAATAACAAGTACCTGCACCCCCATGGCTATTTTCATTGGCTTAGGGCCAAAACAGCATTCACTGTCTTCTATGCTCTCTACTTGTGTCCCCTCACACCACAGCTTCTACAGTGCGTGTTGCAGGACACTTCCAGGGATCCAAGAGAGGCAAATACAGCTGGCTTCATTCGCACAGCAGCGGTGGTGTGCGAGAGAGAGCATCACTGTCCAAGGGAGGGTCAGGACCATCTTGAGTCAGGTCCTGAGCAGTTCTGCTTTACCCTTACACCTCCAGAACCATGAAGTGAAATAAACTTTTCTTTGTAGTCTGCCTCAGGTGTTTTGTTACAACAATGAAAACTTGAATAAATCACTCAGTAATTGTTGCTCCAGTGTCAGAAAGTGACTAATTTCACATGAACTTATCTCGTTATGTGGAAATATTTTTTTATCTGATAAAACCAGAGTCTAAATAAATGTGTAGTTGTTGCTGGGAAGGTCATTCCATAAGGAACATTTGTATCCAAAATTTACTTCCTGTCACTCTATTTGTCAAAAGAAAAGAGCAGGAAATATATTCAAAATATATATAAGTGAAATAAAAAATAAAATAATTATGGGTAAATAGAAATAAAGGCAAATATTTAAAATAATTACTAATTACAAAAGTTAAATAAATGTACAGATAAAATAGTTATAAATAAAATATATTTCTTCATTTTTTTGGTATCGGGAATCAAACTCAGGATCTAGTGCTTGCCAGGCAGGCTCTGCGCCACTGAGCTATATCCCTGACCATAATAAAATATATTTCAATGATTGCCTAGAATGCCTACAATGTCAATATTTTTAAAAAATTTAGAAACCACATAGGCAAAAAATTAAGATGATATCTATTAATGACCTGGAGGTTTTAAAAAAAGTTTATATCAATTATGTTTAATTTATTTGTTAAGAGTTTGAGGTGAAAAAGAAAAAGAGTTTGAGGTGAGCATTTGTAAGTATATAGCTATTCCAGTCAGAACTCTAACCTGAAAGTCTGGAAATATTTTCAGTAATGTCTTTAAAGAGATTGACCATTGCCTGGGAGACAGGAAAAACCCCGTAAACAAAGACAGTAACTGGCTAAGAATCAGGTAATAAAATGTCAGGATCAGGAAGTAAAGAGATACAATCTTATTCAGATTCCAAGAAGGCGGAAAAAAAAGTAATTATCTGGAGAAAAGTGATGTTACAGTGGACTTCTTGCACTAAAAGCAGAACAAAGATAGCAAAAGTGAATTGTGAATACACCAAAGTATATGTGGGTGTTACGGTTTGGGTCTGCACGTCCCCCCAAATCCTCATGCAGCCATGGGGCAGGGCTCTAGGACTGGTGACTGATCCATGGTCCAGCGCTGGGATCCTGTCTGTGAGTGCTACACCCACCCTAGGGAGGGTAATTTGCATACAATGTAAGGGAGGGAAAGAGGCTGCTTGCTGCCGTTCTGCCCCTTTGTGCTTGTTGCCTTTGCTGTGCTCTGCCGCCATGAACTGTGCCCTCTGCCATGTGCCACCCTGCCTTGGGCCCAGCCAAGTATGAACTGAAGCCTCCTCAAACTGTAAGCTAAATAAACCTTTCCTTCCTTAATCCTGGGAATCAGGTATTTTGTCTCAGTAACAAAAGAAAAGTAACCAAGCCAGTGGGATATCCTGCTGGAGTGATATTCCTCTTGACCCAAATATTAAGAGCATTTCTTTGCAGGTTTGAATGCCAGCCCCCCCCCCCCAACTACCAAATAGATTACAAGCAAGTTTGTAGTTGTGCAGGAAGATATACAGCAAACCCAGAGAACATCCTATAAAGTGACTCAGAATCTGCTCTATCATTCAAGTAAGTTGTCAGCCAATTCAGGTTGCCAGCTAATCTCCATGTAACTATTTTCTTAAGATTAATTAAACCCCTGTGTTGAAGTGAATTTGGGCAGGGTATGGGTAGAATATTATGAAGTGAAACTCAGAAGCTGTGGATTATTCGTAAGCCTTAAGATCTCATGGAGTTTGCCTTGCTAGATTTTGGGCTTGTTCAGGGTCCACCTCATCCTTTCCTTCTTCATGGGAATGGGAATGTCCACTCAGCACTGTCTCAACACTGCATTTGAGGAAGCATATAACTTGTTTGGTTTCACAGGTTCACAAGTAGACAGGATGTTTGTCTCAGAAGGAATTATACCTTGAATCTCCCTCATCTGACTTAAGTGACATTTATATGAGACTTTTTTTTTATTTTAAAGAAATAGAAGATGAGTAAGAAATAGATGAGAAAGAAATAAAAAATGAGGTTAAAAAAAAAAGAACAATAGCAGCATACCAACATCACAAACATAAATGAAACGAAGCAAGAACATTAAAAGTGGTACAGAGTTTCAAGACAAAATGATACAAATTGACAGTGGTTGTTATATTACATATTGTTGCCTTCAACTACATTGCTCAGATTACCAGATGTAAGAATGGAAGATTGTTCAAACCATTAAGGGGAATAAAAATATAATTATTAGATTAAAACATCAGAGATAATGCAGAGTTTCACGAGACAAGATGGTAGGAATTCACTGTGGTTGTTCCATTGCATATTGTTCTCAGTCGCTCAGATTACTGGATATAAGCATGCAAATTGATCAGAACATAAACAAATTTAAGCATTAAGTGATCTTTTCAATATACCATCAGACATCAGCAGTGCAGTTATCTCAGATATATATATATATATATATATATATATATATATACACACTCTTCCTTCTTTTTTTTTCTTTCCCTCATCCCAGTCATTCCTTCCTTTGAGCAATTTCTTTCCCTTTCTTATCATCTATTGTACATTTTGACTTTTACTTACTCTTTCACATTCCTACACCAGGGAGACAATATGATGTTTGCCCATGTGGGTCTGATTTATTTCACTTATGAATGTGGTCTCTAGTTGCATCCATTTACCTATAAAATCCTTGAGTTTATCTTTTTTATAGCTGAGTAATACTCCATTGTATAAAAATACCACAACTCACTTATCTATTCCTCAGTGGATGGGCATTTGGGTTGTTTCCAAGATTTAGCTATAACAAATCGTGCTGCTATAAACATGGGTGCACATATATTGCTGTGGTTAGACTTAGGATTTTAGAGTTGATGCTGGAATGAGTAAATGCTTTGGGGGGGTGTTAGGATGGAATGAATGTACTTTACATTTGACAAAGACAACTTTTGTGAAGCTAGAGCAGGATGTTAGGGACTGCATGTTTGTATTTCCCTCACATTCATATGTTGAGACCCCCAAATGTGGTGGTATTTGGAGATAGAGCTTTGGGAAGATAATTAGGTATTGAGGATGAAGCATCAGAAAAATATTAATGCCCTTATAAGAAGATACATAAGTGAGGCTACCATTCCCTCTCTCTCTCTCTCTCTCTCTCTCTCTCTCTCTCTCTCATGTAAGGATGCAAGCAGGTGGCCATCTGCAAACTAGAAAGGGTGTCCTTGCCAGACATTGGCTCTCCTAGTGTCTTGCTCTTGGACTCTCCAGCTTTGGGGAACGTGAGAAATAAACATCTGCTGTTCAAGCAATCCAGCCTCTTGTATTTTGTTATAGCAGACTGAGAAGATTAAGATAATAAATATAAAGGGTTGTAAATGTTCTAAGCTTGTGACTTGACTGAGTGTAATGAGGAAATTCATAAATCCCTCTAGCAGCTGTTGGTATCCAATGATACCTGTAGGGGCTGAGGAATCATCTGGAAACGGCAGCAATAATAACCACCTGCCTTGAATTGTGACTTCTGAGGAATTCAGGTGTGTCTTCTACTAATGGGAGCAGAGGACAATGGAATTCAGGTTTCTTGTAGGAGCAGTGGAGATGTTGAAGGTTTAGGAAGTTCTGATTTCAGATATGAGAGATATTGTTACGTACACTTGGATCTGTAGCTGTCCTCCCAGCAATAATTTTACTCAGGAGACTTTTGCCCTCTCATTTTGAAAGAGTCTGCAGAGCTCTCAAGATACCAAGAAATCAGAGAGCTATCAACATGTGTACTCAGGGTAGCAGAAGGCAATGTGGCATACTGAGGACACCTTGAGAGGCAGTTTAGAATGATACAGGGCAGCGAAGGCAATGCTTGTTGGGGTATCTTGTGATTCATAGGCTCATAGACTATCTGCTAATCACAAATCTTGAAATTAATCTTTGTTCAGGAACCCCAGACATGGTTTTGTGTTGCCATAGGCGTACATGCCTGTAATCCAAGAGCTCTTTGTTAACGTTTCTGTTGGATCCGCATTCTGCATAACCTAATGGTAAAAGCTGCCGATGGCCTGGGAGAGGATATAAATCTCTCTTGGTTAGAAGAACCACTTGCAAATAGGAGTTGAAAATGGGTTCATTATTTGCCTAACTTGGTAGCACTTTCTGTGTAACACCACTAAACATTCACTACTTGCATTTTCTCGGGAATAGTGTAGAAGATTTTCTCTGTAATTATTTCATGACTGATGTAATGTGGGTTAAACCGTGTATTAAACCGTGTCTCTTCAGAGTAGTATATCTTTGTCATACAGCATCTGATCACCTTAGGGACCTGAGACAATTTTGAGAATTCACCTCTAATCAGCTGACCAGACCTTTGTGTTTCTTTAGTTTTAAACCTTCAGTGCACCCAGAAATTACTGGTTTCCAGGGATATTATCAAATGCTTCCAGGAAGTCTGAATCTCTGGCTACATGATGTAAAGCAGGTTTTTTTACTGAAATATCTTTAAAGGTTTTTAATACACTAATATCGACTTGTAAAAAAGAGAATAAATACAGCATTGGGAGTTTCACAAATTTATTTGGACATTGCCGCACGATGATCATTAACACCTTTCTCACATAATTCTTATTAATTACTTTCAGGAGTACAGTTAACAAAATATTATTCTACAGAAATTAGAATAGCTTAACCTAACCTTTTGAATTTCTACCAGTCCCTGACACAGCTATTATTTCTAGGACAAATTCCAACTTTGTTAACTGGATTATATTAGCCAAATTATTTCTCTGGGCCAATGAGGGCAAGCTGTCACCTCCTGTTCTAACTTTCAAATGATGTTCTTCAGTAATAACAGCTAGCCCTCTGCAAGCAAACAAATTCTTCCCAGTGTTTTATGGTCATGATTATATACTTTTCCTATTTTCCCTAATTTTTAAAATAATTTTTAACATAATAGAAGAGTAGGATGTAGTCTAGCTTTTACCATTGAATTGCAGAAATGAGTTCTTATTACCATTTGGTCTAGTAAAATAGTAATTTTCCACAGGGATAATTGTGAAAAGCAGATGGTTATTCCAGTCAAAGATAGGATTATCCAAGATTAATGTCTCTCTTGTTTAAGATATAGTAAATTTTGCCAACAAAGGGTCTTTGAATGTGGTTTCTTGATGGGATTTGAAGCACACCTGTAGTCTGTAGTGCTTTGAAGTTCATCTATGAATGAGGAAAGAGTAGGATGATGGGTCTCTAAGTACTTATGACCCCCACATACTTGTGGATGTGAGGTAATAATTTGCAAGGTATATGAATAATATAATACATAAGAAATAGGAAGGACAAAAACTCAGCATGTGTTCCTGACTGACAAAGAAAGAAATACCCTGCTTGGCTGTGTATTTCTGAAGTAGAGTTTGAGAACTCATATCCAGGGTCTTCATTCTTTTGTAACTTTAGCTCCATAACAAATTAACACTTTGTAGACACAAAACATGGCAGTATTTCAAAACAGTACGATAGGAAATCAACAATCATTGCTGTATTACTTATTGTTATCTTCAAAGTAGTTGCTCAGAATAAAAAAAAAAAAAACCTGGCAGGTATTTTTGAAAGGTATCTTTCAATATACCAGACTAAATATCTGGCATTCTATCTAAATGTTTTTAAAGTATTTATTTGAGCAATAAATGCTTTGCTTGTATGAAATGACACTAACTGGATGCTATATAGTCAATATGGGCTAGGTTTGTTATGTTACCAAACTTCTCAAAAAATCTCTATGATTCATAACCCACAATGGCAAGCTACAACTCTGCTCGTTATAATTTACTCTGGGGTCATCTGATACAGCAGCCTTTACGAGATCATTGCTGGTTGTGTAATAGGGAACAGAGACAGAAAACCATGTTGGCTCTGGAGTATTGACCAGAAGTGACACATATTGCATTGGCACTTTTTATTAGACACAAAAAAATCTCGGGACCAACCCTGACATGAACTGTGTGGGAAAGTATGGCCCACAACCAGAGAGAAGAATAGAGTATTTCTGAATAAAGGTACAGTCTACCATGAATTGTGGGATTTGTTTTGCAAGCATCATTTTATAAATATGAGTGTGGGAGTATGTGTGTATGTGTGTGGGGGGGGGAGCTGAAGAAAACAGTTGCTATGTTAGAAACTTTCTGAGAGCCAACTCTCCATCTAGAACCTGTAGAGTCGGGCAGTTCATTCTTCACCTTACTTTTCCAACACGTGCCAATCCCCTCAATCCTCCCCCGTGCCCCCCCCCCCCCCCCCCCCCGACTGCTTTAAGAGTATTCCAGTTCAGTCCAGACAGGTGCTAGCCACGCTTTTTGTTTTAGAGGTCTTCTCTGCTCTGGGACAACTGTGCAACCTTATAAGACCAGTAACATCCGAATGTCAGTCCGAACTCCCCGTCAGCATGGTACCATTGTTTGGCCTTGGAGGCCCTCTCTCTGCCCTATTCCTGGGCTAACGAAGTCCCAGGGGAGGGGTTGTGTGGAGAGGAAAAAGACCCAGATTCTGTATGGCTCTTTCTAAAGAGCTGATGAAGCCGTCATACAAGTATAAACTTAGGGCTGGGGCTACGGCTCCGGGGAGAGCTCTTGCTTTCAGTGCATAAGGCCCAGAGTTCAATCCTTGGCCCCACAAAACAAAACAAATGCAAACTTAATGGGCATCCCAGAGTTCCTGAGCCCGTGATGGAAAGAGGGGCATGGGTGAACTTGACCTTTATTCTTTATCAAGAACTATTATTCCAGCCAAAGTAGAGACATTTAAAAAAACCTGTGTGTGAACATGAGGACCTCATACCATTTGGTTTGTAGGTAGGGTTCCCTGCCAAAAGCTGAAGCACAGCTTTACGGAGGATGAAGACAAGTCTTAAGCCAGTCAAGAATGAGAAATGTATTTGAGGAATTTTCTATTTATAAGCCTCTTTCATTAAAAGTAGCCGATATATATTTCCATCCATATATTTAATCTCTCAGTTGAAACCCATTTCCTCTCAGGCTGTCATTGGCATTGACCTGGAACAGCTAAACAGCATAATCCTTATGTATGTTGAAAACAGCACGGAGCTTTTCACACTTTCCCCTCTTCTTTCAACCCCACAGATGCTTCTTATGGGATTTGAAAATTTTAATGCATATTTATATTTTTTATTTTGAAATAACCAAAACCTTACAGAAAATTTCTACATCTATTTCAAAAGAAACTTTTTCCCCAAGCCACTGAAGATTAAACTGCTGTGTCCTCATACCATCTTCCCCGTGTGTACACACACCCTGTATGTCTGCCCGTAAATCCGTCTTTGTCCCTTTCACGAGGACACCCATTGGCATGGATTAAGGCTGACCTCCGCAGCCTCATTTTAGCTTAATCACCACTACAGAGGCCCTATCTCTAAACATAGTCATTTCCTGAACTACTGGGAGTTACACTTCAGTGCATGAATTGGAAGAGAGGGACAGACTTCAGCTTATGACAGTTTCAAAACCAGCAAATTAATACAGGTAATCATCTACTCTTCAGAACCTATTCACCAAATGTCTCAACAATATCTTAGCAAACAAATCCAGTTCAGATCTATAGATTTCATTTAATTACGCTTCCCCTGCCATTTTTGGTACTTGGAAGTGAACACAGGACTTTTGCACTACTTTCTCAGCCTCTTAACTTTTGTAAAATTTTGAGAAGGGGTCTCACGAAGTTGCTAAGTTTCTTAGGCTGAGCTTAAACTTGTAGTCCTCTTGCCTCAGCCTTCCAGGTGTATCACATCTGTTTAGTTTCATTTCATCTGGCATACTTGATTAGTTTTTCCTTAACTTCCTGAATCAATGCTTTTGGATTTGTAGATCTGAACTTTATAAAATTTACTGTAATTTGGTAAACAACTGTAACTGTTGTCTCCTTCGGATGAGATTCATACTGTATGTCTGCTGCAGGGATATCACAGAAGGGTTGCTACTTCTCTCACTGCATCTGGTCACGTGCCGCCGGTTTTGCTCTGCCGCATTGTTGAAGATGTTCACTTCATCACTTGACTTAGTAACCCCCAGGCTTTCCCATAATCTTACTTTTCCCCCTTGTGACTATCAAATATTTTGTAGGGAGATGCTGTGCAATTATGCAAATGATAATCCTCATCAGACTTCTAATTTATTTGTTTATTTATAACTGTAACTCCTCAGAGTATAGTAGCTCAATGTATTAAGATCCTTATCATTATGTATTTTGTTGATGTAGTTGTCCCAGCTTTGGCCAATGAGAGGCCCTTCCAGATGATTTCTGGATGTTTTTGAAATACCTCATTTATTCTGTGAGCATTTTCTTGTTTTCCTGCACAGCAAGATGCTCTAGGCTCATGTTATGTTTTCTGAGCTCTAGCTGTGGAATTAGCCATTTTTTCATCAAGGAACTCTTCTTCCTCAGTCAGAGGATGACATTGAGATCTGCATGCCAGTGTGGTCATTGTTGTCAGGGTAGTAATCTCAGTGGGCAGAGCTAGAGAATATATGTGTGTACATTTATACACTCAATACCACCGCATGTCTACATATAAGCACACGTATATACTCTATTTCTGCATAAAAACATGTACGTGTACATATAACTCTGAGTTTACACTGATGCCTCCAATCCCAGTCCAAGACCAGAGGGTTTATGCTAGTCTTCTCCCATTTCACGTATGTAGTTCTTTTTTCTAAAAGTGAGACATCTGGCACTCACTATATTGAATACATTTTTTATTTGATCAGACACCATAGATGTCACCAGTTTCCCATCACAGCCTCCACGGGCGGACACTTCACTGCACAGCACAGAGTCTGGCACCCCGCCTGTAACCTACACAGACACCTTCCTTGCCTTTCCTGGGCTCTGGCACCCACTCAGTACCAAGGTACCTGCTGCACTCTTCTTGCGCTGAAGATCTGCCTTACTCCATCCTACTCAATGGCTTTGGAGCTAAACTGCTGTGGAAAGAAGGGGAGGGAAAGAGAGAAGAGGAAAACAGTGGGTCTGGAATCACTAATGAAGCTATGCAGACTATTGTTAAGACTGCAAAAGTATCACGCAGCTTAGCAAAAGTTTTTGTTGTTGTTGTTGCATTTATTACCTATTTCTGGTTCGTACCTTCTTTCTATACCATAATTGTATCAGTGCTCCCTTCTGAGTCTGCCAAGGGCTGTGCACACCTGCCGGACAAAGTTACCCAGGAAGTACCCACGGGGGGCGGGGAAGAGGACTAAGCGTTGTCCCAAGAATGGCTTTTGCCCCTCTGTGCTAGACACGGCCCTGCTTCTCTTAGGAAAAATGGAACTCAAATTCCATGGGTACAAATGGCAAGTATGTCCTACGGCAAGGGACTGTGGGTACCGCTATCATCAAATTGTGGAATTTTTTTTTTTTTATAAGCACTGCATTCTGGTGACTTTTCATAGGATTCAAAACATAGACAGATAAACTGTGGCTATTTGCTCTTTGAAATTCTTAAACAGGTGGCATTTTGCTTATACATTTATTAATGTACATATGTGAGTAAATGCATATGGAATAGAACTCATTATAAGGTAAGATGAACTGAAAGTCCCAGCCATATCTTTGCATATTTGTGCTGTGATGAATTATATTTTAAAGAGTATTTTTTACATATTTTTCTTCTTTTAGTAGTGCGTGTTTGTAGTACATAATGATCATATCTCCCTTGAGGGGAGATGTCCATAGCACATCCTCATTTTCTCTTTATCCCTCTCTTTCCCTCCTTCTCCCTTCCCTGCATCCCTTGGTCCCCTTCCTGTGTAAAAAGATCCACCGCATTCTCTCCTATCATCAGTCTTTTATTTTGCTCTTTATTTATATTTTGAGTTTCTCTTATGAGAGACATCATGCAGTAGTTAAGTTTGTGTGACTGATTTATCTCACTTAACATTATGGACTGTATTTTGACAGTGGGATATTTAAATTTATTTGTTTTAGTGCTATCCTACTATAACTTTATGAATAACATCATAATTAGTCATTAGCGTCTATAGAAATTAATGATCCAAACAGATTAATACTAATCTTTGCTTGTGTCTTGTTTTAGTATTTTTGTAAGAGGATGTAAAGATATAATCTCATTTATTTCCAGAAGGGAAAATTAGATAAGAAACTTAATTAACTTCCCAAATCCTGCTTTCATCCCTCCAGTCAACTCATCAGAGATGGCTTCCTGATACCCCTTCTAGGATTTGACGGGAGATGCAAATGCCTGAACGCTTGTATAGTGATACTTTAAAATAGAAAAGTCAATCTGTGTAAAGCAATTTGAAAATATTTACCTAAATATTTCCCTTTCCTTACAAGTACAATTACATTTCAGTTAAAAAAGCTTTATTCCTGTAAGACATCTTATTTTGTTTACCATATCTCACTAAGAAAATATTTTGGATTTTTCTTGAATTTTCTTTAATATCCCAGGCAGTTGGAAAAATATCAGTCCTTTCTATTCCTGCCCTTGGAACTGTTCCTTTATTTCTCTTTCTTTATGTGCTTCTCATTTCTTTTTGCCCGTCTCCTTCCTTGCCTGTCTCAGTTTTGTTCATATCCTCTCTGGATATAGTCAGAGTCACCAGTGCTGGAAAAAGTGACTCCAGGAAGTCTACCTTTAGTTTTAAAACTAAATAATTTGACAGCCTTTGATTTACACTCTTGTCAAGGATAGCAGGGAAGATTTAAACTTTGTTACTAGTTTCTGACACTTAACTCTGTTGAAAAGTGTGGAAGATGAAATCCAGTACCTTATATTGGTAAAAAGATATATTAATTTCTTTTTAATACACACTTTTAAAAGTTTTTCTTTTAAGGAACTGTGACCCTGGCAGCCTAGAAATGAAGTTTTCTAAGAACTATAAAAATGTATGTGTACTCTGTGAAAAATGACCCATTTCTGGATGATTGGCCAGTTAGGAAAAGCCTAGCAGCTGTGTTCTTTATAAATGTGACCATCAAATTCCAATATTTATGAACATATTTCTTCAAGTTTGTCATAATTGTAGTATTATAGAAACTAATTAAAAATGAACAGCTTTTAAAAATAACTTTCTACTTCTGCAATTCTTTACGTGATTCTTTGACTTGGGAATCATCTTTTTTTCATATGCTGTTTGATAAAACCTCATGTTGTGTGCAATAGTTGATAATCCAACATTAGCCTGATTTTTAGAAATTATTTAGGTGTCTCTCTGAAAGGATGTTCAAAATGTATATGGTGAGATATTGAAGACTGGATTAAATAAACCTAAGCTACTGCAGGCTGATCAGGCCCACAATCTCCCAAGCGAGTGGATGGACGAAGGCGTAAATAAAAAATGAGACAATGGAATATGATTTCAGGGCTTCCAGGAGGGACTAATTCCTTTCCAGCTTCTGTATTCTCTGAATTAGCCAAAGACTTTTCTGGGTCGCCCGTTTTTATTAGGTTTACAAATAAGGGAGGCGGAATACTGAAGAAAATGCAGGACTCTGAGCAGGAATCTGGGCAGGACTTGGGAATCCTTTCAAGGACTCCTCCTCGTATTATTATGTTAATTTAGGAGAGCCGTGTGTTATCTCCAGGAAGGCCTTCACAGCAGGGCTGCAAGCCATAGTTTCCTTAAAGTTAATGGAAGTAGGAGCCAGATGTGCTCACCTGCGATCACTGGTCACCTTGTCCTTGAGGCATCACGGCGTCACAGGCCAATACAGGCCTCAGCAGTGACCAGTGACTCATAGAGGTTCACTTACTATGAATCAACTGTCCATCTGCAGACAAGGTGCCTAAGACTCGGACAACTCCCAAGTAAATATGAAAAGCCAATTAGTTAATATTAAATCTTGCTCAGAGCCACTTTGTAGTGGTCCCCAACAGTGAGACATTAACAACTTTGTTTACAGATCAATGGTAATTTAAAAGTACAAGTATGCTATAGGAAATGCAATCAGCCAACAAGTCAAAAGTAATTTCTTCTTAGTTTTAATTCCCTTTTATTTGTAAAATAGCTCTCAAGGTCAACAGGCATTTACAAACTAATTCATGTTGGCAAACAGATGGTCATACATTTACATATTTTACAAATTTCTACAAAGAATGCTTTGTTCAGAAATTACATCCTTGGTAAGCCACATTCAAGAGTCATCTGTTCCTATAAAGCTGAATGATCATTATAGCCCAGTTTTGCTTTCATGTATTGAACATTAATTACATATTTAGATTTTTCATATATCAATTCTTGGGGCAACTCTCTGTGGTAAATAGTATTACGGCCTTTTTACAGAGGAGAAAACTGAAACCAGGTGAGATCATATATTTTTCTCATGATCCCATAGATAGGAAATTATAATAGAGTGATGGAGAAATTCAAATAGTCTCTGATAAAACTCACCCATGAAAACCCTTTCCCATTACACCACCCAGCCCTTGAATAAGTTGCAAAGCAACTTGAAATACGTTATGTCTTCAAATTGCTCTCATTCTCTATATGCTAAAAACTGAACTCTGATTCTTAGGTCCTTATTTTTGAGATGGGTCCGAGAACAATAAACTCCCAAACAGCCAAATTAGAATTTAGAAGCGCTTTTAATAGTTGAGCCCAACGGCCCCCATTCATGCCTCTGTTTCAAGGCTGAGAAGTGAGAGCCCCGAGCCCATTGTATGTAGGGCTTATAAAGACAAAAACCACAATGAATACACAGGTGTAGCAGGGACGTTATGCTTGGGTAACTGTCCTGTTTCTGGCAGGGACGGGCAATGTTCTTTGAATTCTTTCCAAGAAAGAACAAGGAACCTTTGAACAATAATTATGTTACCGTATATGATTTTAGCTGTTTGAGGGGTCAGGGGTCAAGCATGGGGTCAGTCTAGCAAGCAGCTGGGTACTTAGGCCATTACAATTTTCACATGTATATATACTTTAAAAATATTATATAGAGTTATCCAGATGTCCTTTCTTTGAATGCAATAGGCCTCCATAAATATGGACATGCTGAGTGTAATTGAGTCTAGACCGATATAGTTATTGTCCTTTTAAAGAAAAATAACACCTTCATCAACTCTGCTCTTTGGTGCTGTGTGTGATGGGAAACTTCGGACAGCTCTGGGTCTCAGATCTCTACACTGTGCATCATAGAATAAGACTTTCATTCGTGCCATAACTTTTCCTCTCTGGAAGTAGTTCCTAGGCCACAGTGTTATTTTACAGATACCATACCAATTACCAAGCTGTGTCCCTGGATATGTAGAGAGCTGAAGGCAGATCATGTCTGTGGAAGGCTAAGTGAAGTTAATGGCAGTTGTTATAAATGTCTCCAGTTTCTTTGGGAAAACAACTCTCTAAGTCAAGAATTAAGAATCCAGACTTTGGGGTTGGGAGTGTAGCTTGGCGGTAGAACACATGTCTAGCATGAACAAGTCCTTAGATTTGAGCCTCAAGACAAAAATAATTTTTTAAATGAATAGAAAAATAAAGAAAAAAACCTAGCGTTTTGTTCCTTTTGTCACTGTCACAAGAACTTGAATTTAAATACATTTGTACTATGTAGATTCAAAGCAGCAGTTAAGTACTTCATGTTCTAAAGTATATCTATGAAATCCTGTGAAGACAATATTTTAAAGCAGCAACCTAACTACTTTTTAATTAGAAACAATTCCATTACCTCAGTTATATTGAAACATTAGGTGGATAATAAATATATTCTTTATTTCCCAGTAGTTTTTCATCTTCCCTTAGTTTTTCACTTCCCCCAAAATGAGTTGTGCTTGTCACACAAAGTAACTCTTTGGTGTGAGATTGTATTACAGTTGCAGACTGAAAGATAAATGATTAAATGTGACCTCTTTGTCCACAGACTGAAACCAAGATATTTTCCCCCAAGTAGTCATTGCTGGGTATTTTTTTGCCTATATGATTATGAGTAGTTGAGAATAAATCTCAGTCCTCTAATACCTTGGAGTCCAGAAAATTTCCCTCTCCTTCCTGGTTTGTGTTTCTTGACTCTACCCTAGGTGCTACCAAAGCCCAGCAGGAGATTGTAGCAGAACTAATGCTTTGTGTTTCAAATTGGTGACTGAGGATCCTGGAGGTAAAAGCAGCCCTTGAAGAAGGCACTTCATACAGAAACAACTCTACAGCTTGTCCTTCTGGAATCTGGGTTACTTTTGGAGACCCAGCTTGTTACCTGGAGACGTGAGAAGTCTTGATTGATGTGTCCTTCCTCTGCAGCTAATAGAACTGTCAGCTCTCCTGTCTCTCAGCCATCGCCAGCCCTTGCAAATAATAAAGACCTTTAAGGGAATATGGGAAACGGACCATCCCGAGGGTGTAGAACCTTTTCAGAATGAGACCGCTTCTTAAACAAAATACTCCACTTCAAATGTTTGAATTCACAGAAAAGGGGAGCGAACGTGATACGGCCTTGTGTTTTTAATCAGCATGGTTTTCCTTTCCATCTCAGCATGTTCGTATTGGTTCAATTTGTAAATGCCCCAGTATAGCAATGTCAAGTTGAATCTAGCAAAGGCAGAAGAGATAACATAGAGGAGGTGTGTGTGTGTGTGTGTGTGTGTGTGTGTGTGTGTGTGTGTGGCCATGTGTGTGGTTAACAGTGGTTACTTATAAGGGGTGCTTTGTTTGTCTAAAGGAAAATAAAAATCCAGATCTCAGTAAATAATTATCAAATTATAGTCAATTTATAAAACTAGGTAATATGTTGAGCGTTGGCCCTTTTTTTTTCTTTGGCAGTACTGGGGATTGAACTCAGACCTTGCACTTGCCAGGAAGGCACTTACTCCACTGAGCTATATCCCCAACCCCATGCTCTTAACTGGTGTTTCCTTTTCTGAGATTAGAAACAGAAGATACTTTGACAGATTATTAATCCTCACAAAACATGGCTGTTTCTTCACATTTCCCAGACCCCTTCCTAGTTATGTTTGGGTCATCTGACTAAGTACTGACCAATGAGATCTGAGGGAGGATAATTTAAACCACTTCTAGTCTTGACCCCTGAGAATGTCTCACATGACTCTTCAGACCTCTCATACCTTGTCTTTTGACCTTAGATGGCACATATTCTAGATTACATCATTATAAGTAGGAGCAACTTGGACTTCTGTTTATAAGAGAACTGCACTGTGAAGCTACCTAATCCAGGTAGATTGTGAATAAGTAAAACTAAACTTCTATTTTCTTAGGCTGGTAGGAATTGCTCCAGCATAACATCTGTCCCCACAAATTAAAGGCTGAAAGACTAATTTTGGTTCACAGTTTCAGAAGTTTCAGTCCATGATCAGCTGGTTACAAAACAGAACTATTATCTTGAAAGGGCATAGTGGAGGAAAGCAGCTCACTTCCTGTGGCCAAGAAGCTGAGCACGGTGAGGGAGTGCCAGAGAGGAAGGGACCAAGGTCACATTTGCTGACACCCAAAAGTATGCTTTGCTAATCCTCCAGGGGGCTCTCATGCAAGTCAAGTTGACAATCAAGATTAACCATTTTACAGGGGTTGTTTGCATAGCATGTATTATCCAGTAGGTTCTCAAAGTGTGATTTCAAGATGGCAGTGTCTGGGGCTGGGGGGATAGCTCAGCAGCACAGCGCCGGCCTGGCAAGTGTAAGGTCACGAGCTTGATTCCCAGAACACAAACAAACAAACAAACAAACAAACAAGGTGGCAGTGTCAGCATTTCCTGGGATTGTTAGAAATGCAGTCTTGACTCCTCCCAAGGTTACTTTTTCCTCTCTGGGATTATAGTTCTGCATTGCTTAATGTCCAGTTCCTGAAAATAGTTGTTTATTGTATCTATTTTCTCTTGATGTCTGTTTTTTTATGATGGGAGATCAGTTCTTACAGCAGTTAATATTTCAAAGCCAGTGAGAAAATTGTATCTAAGAAACATTTTAAATAATCATCGTTATAAACTCTAAACTCTATATTATGCCAAATTTCCAAATACTATGTGCTAACAGAAATTCCTTCATAGAACTGTGACTTAACACTACATCTTCAGTAGTTGAGTACTGATATTAGTAATTGTCAAAAATATTATTCATCCTTTATGTATCTGTATATTGAAAAAGTTTGGGGGGCCAGGGATATAGCTCTAGTGGTATAAGTGCTTGCTTCGTAAGCCTGAGGTCATGAGTTCAATTCCTGGTACAAAAGAAAAAAAATATATATATATATATGAAAAAGTTTTGTTAATGTCCTATCTCTTTTCATGGACAAAAGGACATTTTCTTAGAGCATATTGCTAAAGAAATCTGATCTATTTCAAATTATTGCTGTATTTCCTTTTATTAGATAGAGGGAATAATATAATATAAATTTCTTTTTTTCTGAAGGCTGCCTGAAAAATCATATTTTAATTGTCTCTTTGATATAATGAGTTTCCTTCCTCAACTACTTTTATTTTATCATTATTTTAATAACTGAATTACATGTATTTTTTTATTGAGAGCCACCTTGGGTCTTCTTCAGAAATTTGCTGAGTTTAAGTAATAAAAGGAAAGGCTATGTAGCAGATACAGCTCTATGAGTGTGATTTTGAAATTAGATGCATTTGTATTTACATTTTACCTTTTCTACTTTTTGGCTGTATAATTTGTTTTAAGTTACTTAATTGATTCTAAGTTTCTTTATCTATAAAAGGGTGATATTAATATTTGTTTTACTGAGTTTTGGAGATTATCTCTGAGTTTGGAACATAGTATACCTTAAATTGTAGTAGGCGTCCTGGTAACAGAGAATTATGGCAATTCTAATTCTATCAAATTTAAATATCTCATCAAATGGATTGTCCAACACAATTTACACAATTATCTTTCAATATTTTTAAGGAATCATCTGTCTACATTGTTTTAGAAGACATACTTGTGATAAGAAATACACCTTCTGAGGTATTCGTTAGATACTTGACAATTGTAATTTCTTTTAGCTCTCAAAATTCTACAATAGACAACTCAAACACATCCTTTTTTTTTTATTTTAGAAACATAAAAGTACAAAAACATATTGACAAACAGACACCCATTATCATAGAAAATAGTACAATCACAACTAATCTATAGACAAGGTGATATGGTCTCAACAGTAGTTGTTGCTTTATCCATTGATATCTTCGAATTGTAGATGTATGGACCCATATACAGACATGCAAATTTAGTCAGA